>SJYV01019754.1:530488-628761 GCA_006410875.1 Neotragus pygmaeus
AAGATCATGGCATCTGGTCCCATCACTTCATGGGAAATAGATGGGGAAACAGTGGAAACAGTGTCAGACTTTATTTTTTTGGGGTCAAAAATCACTGTAGATGGTGACTGCAGCCATGAAATTAAAAGACGCTTACTCCTTGGAAGAAAAGTTATGACCAATCTAGATAGTATATTCAAAAGCAGAGCCATTACTTTGCCGACTAAGGTCCGTCTGGTCAAGGCTATGGTTTTTCCTGTGGTCATATATGGATGTGAGAGTTGGACTGTGAAGAAGGCTGAGCGCCGAAGAATTGATGTTTTTGAATTGTGGTGTTGGAGAAGACTCTTGAGAGTCCCCTGGACTTCAAGGAGTTCCAACCAGTCCATTCAGAAGGAGATCAGCCCTGGGATTTCTATGGCAGGAATGATGCTAAAGCTGAAACTCCAGTACTTTGGCCACCTTATGCGAAGAGTTGACTCATTGGAAAAGACTCTGATGCTGGGAAGGATTGGGGACAGGAGAGAAGGGGATGACAGAGGTTGAGATGGTGCATGGCATCACGAACTCAATGAACGTGAGTCTGAGTGAACTCCGGGAGATGGTGATGGACAGGGAGGCCTGGTGTGCTGCGATTCATGGGGTCACAAAGAGTCGGACACGACTGAGCGACTGAACTAACGAACTAACTAAGTCTTACTTTCCTCTTGGACTAAAGAAGACAATTAAATCTCCACTGCACATATCTCAGGGTAGTTATGAGGAAGAAATTACGCAGTGTGAACTGTCCTAAGCTGCTCTAGTGAGAGATGTTTATGAAGTGTTATTATACATCCAGCAGGAGACCAGGGTAACTGAGAAAAATAATCACTTGCTCCCCAACTGCACACAGACAAAAAAGATTAAGAAAATTTAAAGGCTTTTGTTAGCTTCCCTTTTATCGTTTATCTATCTAGACAGATCGATAAAGTTCTAGGAAGTATTTGATGTACTGATGGTGAAAACTCCAATGGTCACACCTTCTCATGTTTGGGGATATAGGTCATACTCAAAATCGGCTGTCTGTCTGTTCAGTCTACCCTTCTATGAACCCTTCTGCTTATTGGCTTTTTTATTCTGATTCTGTAGGTGACATGAAATCCCTGCCAGTCAAGTCTTATTTATTGTACTAGTTTATATAAAAAATCTAAACCATTTTAAAACCCTTTCTTGAAGTGAATATTCTTTGGTTTCTTGTCTAATCTGCTCAGACAACCCGATGGGTGTCTCCTGTGTGCAGAAGTGCCCTCCCCATGCAGAGTGGGGCTCGCGTGGGATGGTGCAGACTGGAGACCTGTTTCCTTCTCCTGGGTCTGTTGCTCTCTGGTGACGCTGTCCCAGTCTCCAAGGTCCGGGTTTCTCACATGGAAATGATAGATTCTACTATACTTTTTTCAAGGGGTATTCCATTTCTAAGATTTTGCAAAAATATTGACTGAACAAACAGCAATTAAGAGAGTGGAATCTCAGCCCTTAGCCTAGGCTAGGGCCTCAGTTCTCCCACTTCTCATCTGTGTGACATTTGGTGAGTGACTTACCTTTCATGAGTTCCCTTGTGGCTCAACTAGTAAAGAATCCACCTGTGATGTGGGAGACCTGTGTTTGACCCCTGGGTGGGAAAGATCCCCTAGAGAAGGAAACAGTTATCCACTCCAGTATTCTGGCCTGGAGAATTCCATGGACTGTGTGTTCATGGGGTTGCAAAGAGTTGGACATGACTGAGCGGCTTTCACTTTACCTTTTATGTATCTCAACTATGGCACCAGGAAATGTTCGAAGAGAGGTCCTGAAGAGGAACGAATGAGATGGTTTATGTAACTGGGGTCATGCATAGCCCAACTAGGACTCATTTAGCATTTACTTCTCCTGTACAGAATACATAATCCTTTATTTCATGTTCAACAGATGCTAAACAGCTCAGAAACCCAGGACAGCAAGACTCACAAGTTGTGCAAATACACAACCATAGGCAAGGCTGACTGCAAGTACCTTGTTTTAAACACACATCTGCATAGTGTACCTTATTGAAAATTCTATGAAATGGCTGTATGTAACATATCCACATCTTAAGAATCATAGAATTATTTGACAACTATAAGTTTGAACTCCTAAGTTTGTTATGCTATAGTCTTCTACATTTTAGAGTCCCTCTTGGCAAGCTTTGTAATCCATGTTCTTTTTTGGCATTGAGAGATATTTGTTTTGTTTTTAGTTCCACTTCTGTGAAACAGGCTGAAACCCAGAGTCCAACACTTTCCTCTGAATTTTCCCAGGGGCATGTACAGGAGAAGTTCACATTACGTCCTTATATTAGCGAAGCAGTACAGAAGTCAGCAATTTCAAAGTTAACCTTTTATTCACTAGGAGAGTAGTTTTTTACTGTCCTCTTTTTCCATTTATTTTCATGACCTGGACAAAGGAGAGAGAGAAAGGCAAGGAGGTGAGTGATCCTGAATCAGATGAGACGGAAAGAAAAAAGGACAGGCTGGGCCAAAACCAAGGTAGCAAATGGAAGTAAAACCCTGTGCATTTTAATAAAAATCATCACCTACCATTTTGAGCTCCAACTCCTCTGATGGGATCTAAACTCTTCATTACTCAGAGCAGCATATATAGAATCAGCTACATCCTGGCTGAAAGTTTCAAGTCTATTTTCCCCTCTAAGAAACTAATACTAAGAGAGAAATACTAAGACTGTCCCTAACCTTCAGATGTTATTTCAGATAATGGTGAAATGATCTGCTGCTATTTTCATTTACTTAGGAGACATTTACCAAAAAGTAACCCTGAGCCAAGTGCTGAGCCTGATACTAGTGGGGGACAGAAGGTGGGTGGAGGGAGAAGAAGAGTGGGGGTCTGAGACATGTGTGAGACATGTGACAGGGAATACCTTAGAGTCTGGTGAAGAAGATGGATGTGCAATAACAATAGTAATGATAATGGTACTAATAGCATTAATAATTATAACACTATAATAGCAAAGTGTTAATAATAGTAATAATGGCAATAGTATTAATAATAGTAATAGTAATAATAATGGTATTGGTCATAACAATAATAATGATGATAATGGTAGTAATAGTAATGATGATAATAATGATAACAGAAGACAGAGACCCTGGGCTGGTAGAAAAGAGCTGCCTGTGGTGACAGCGGAAGAGTTCCTGATCGGTTTGCCACTGCAAGTGAGTGACTGACAAGGGGCCCTACCATCTCTATCAGGGTGCATGCATGGCTCTTGCCCTTGGGAAGGGGCTGTTCAGTTGGAATCCCTTCAGTCTTCAAGAGGGATTCTAAATGAGGCCTTGTTTAATCTATTTGGGATGATGACAGTCAAATCCCTCCTTTTTCTGGTGAAAAGATAGGCTTAAATGTCAAGGACAAAATATCTTTACAAACCACACTGCAACAATATCAGAGTCTTTCAAACAGATGAAATCACTGCTGCAAAACAATTCACCATACTTACTAGCCCTTGAGGGCTCGCGCCTACTCCAGGTCCTTACCCTCTCTTCACTCAACTTCAGGGTAAAGCAAAATAATTTTAGGACGCACTTGAAAATAGGCCTTTTAAAGATTTATCTAAAGCGTTGTCTCCAGCCTCTCAGAAAATACTTTAAATCTTTGACCAACTACTTTCCATGTTTTTCCCTCCCCACGCCAGGATATATATTTAAAATAACTTTTATTTACAAAACTGTATCTTAGCAACAGTGGCACAGCTCAAGACTGTGTTATCTAAAGCAAACCAATTCTGGCCATAAACTATAGAAGAAAAGCAGCCAAATGTGATCAGTATAGCTCTCCTGTGATACCAAGAGCCTGAGGTGTCACATGAGATTAGAGGCATATTGTTCAGATCCGAAATGACCCACTATTCATGTTTAATCTAAGGGATGGGCAACACTGTTTATTCCTAATTATAGAATCACAATGTTTTAGTGCTAAAAGAGTTATTAAAGGCTGTTTAGCCCAGTCCTGTGACATTAAAACAGGAAAAAAAATAAATAAGGAAAAGAAAGATAACTTGATTTCTTCAAAGCACACAGCTGGCTAGTAGCAGAACTGGTTTAAGAAATCAGGTTTCCTGACTTTTGGTCCAGTAACTCCAGTAACCATTGTATGAGAACAGCTATCGGGTCTTTATTTCACATGGATCCATCTAAATTCCCACTTTTAAAATAGGCATCTGAATGAATTATTTCAAATGTATGAATATAGATTTGAAGAAGCATTTTTTGTGTGAAAAAAATAAGCAAATGGTAATTTCATTTTACATAATTCATAGCCCAATGTTATTACCTAGACAGAGATCATTGAAGTTGAGAACTTAACATACCAGTAAAATCTAGGTGACTCTGTGAATCATGATAAAATCTATTTGTATGTGCATATATGAATTAAGAGAGATTTATCCAGTTTAATGGAATGTAGTTACAATTACAAGTGCTTAGAATTTAACTCCTTTGATATGAATTCCAGGTCTGCTTTTAACTCCTAAAGTTGCTTTCAGAAAGTTACTTGATACTTCTGTAAATCTAAAAAATTGGAAATAAATTCATATTTATAGCAGCTTTGTGATCAGTTAGATAACTTATTCAAAGTGCTTATAACAGTTCTTGGCAAATGGCACATAAATATCTGCTAGCTACTTTAATTTTTAACTGTAAGGAAGTTATTTTGAGGATGCTAAATGTAAGTTCTGACCACATTGTCCTTGTTTGGTCTGAGAACCTATATTCAAATTTAAGTATATAGATTTATTATTGAAGATGATCTGAGTGTGCATTCCAAAAAAAAGTGGCAGTTTTCACTCATTTCCTTTTTAAAAAAATGCTTTGATACAATAGATGCATTTTTTTTTAAAATTTATTTATTTATTTATTTTTAAATTTAACTTTACAATACTCTATTGGGTTTGCCNGGCAGGCATTGATTTCTCATCTCTAGCTATGCAAGGTGGCATCTTCTTCCAACAGAAGATTGTTTTACTTACATTTAACATCTGTTGTCTAGTGTGATTACTTCCATAAATTATATTAGCCAGATTTCCTGGATATCTTGCAGCAGTTTCTCCATCAGCATCTGCTGTTCTCCTTGCATTTTATGTTATGTGGATAACTTCTTTCCTTAAATCTTATGAACCAAACTCTGCTAGCTTTATTATTATCATTATTTTTTTTCCTGCAGCTTTTTTAGCTCTCTCAGCTTTCATAGATTTAAAGAGAATTGGAACTTTCCTCTGGATTAATTCCTAAAACTTTCTCCAGATCAGCAATAAGACTGTTTGTTTTCTTACCATCCATGTGTCCACTGAAGTAGCACCATTAACTTCAAAAACTTTTCCTTTGTAGTCACAATGTGGTTCACTTTTTAGCACAAGAGGCCTAGTTTTCAGCTTATCTTGACTTTGACATAATTTTTACTAAGGTTAAAAATTTGATTTAAAAATGAATGAAAGATATATGACTCTTCCTTTCTTTGAGCACTTAGATGTTATTCAAGGGTTATTAAATGACATAATTTCTATATTGTTATATCTCAGGGGACAGGCAGGCTCAAGGGAAAGGGGAGATGTGGGGAAAGAGTTAACTGACGGAGCGGTTGGAACACACATATTGATTAAGNAAGGGTTATTAAATGACATAATTTCTATATTGTTATATCTCAGGGGACAGGCAGGCTCAAGGGAAAGGGGAGATGTGGGGAAAGAGTTAACTGACGGAGCGGTTGGAACACACATATTGATTAAGTTTGCCAATATATATGAGTTTGGTTTGTGGGGTGCAACAATAGTCACAATAAAGACATCAAAAATCACTGATCACAAATCACTATAACAAATATAATAATAGAAAGAATATTGAAATAATGTTGAAATTACTAAAATGTGACACAGAGACAAGAAGTAAACAAATACTGTTGCACAAATGGAACTGATAGACTTGTTTGAAGCAGGATCACCACAAATCTTCAATTTACAAAAAAGGAAACTGTAATGTCTGCAAAGTACAAAACATAAAGGAGAATAAAATAAGGTATGTCTGTATATTATTTTGGAATTTTTTTTTAACAATTAACTTCATGAATGAAATTATTTGATTTGAATGCCACCAATTTATTGAATGAAAGTACTTAATGGTAATAACATCAACCATTTTTCTTTATTTTCCTTTACAAATTTTATTTTGAATTCTTATTTAAAAAGTCGTTTTATACCTTTGCTTTTTCCCGCTTCTAGAGTCTACTTGTGTTTCTTGTTCACTCTGCATCTTTCTTCTACAGAGCACATTGATTCAATGTCTGTTTCCATTTACATATCTTTTTTTTTCTGAATTAGATTTCCTTGTGCCTATTTTACAAGGAGTTTNTATACCTTTGCTTTTTCCCGCTTCTAGAGTCTACTTGTGTTTCTTGTTCACTCTGCATCTTTCTTCTACAGAGCACATTGATTCAATGTCTGTTTCCATTTACATATCTTTTTTTTTCTGAATTAGATTTCCTTGTGCCTATTTTACAAGGAGTTTTGTGATTACATTGGACTGACTTGTATAATCAAAAATAATCTCATAATTTCAAGATTCTTAATTCACCAAATCCATACCATCACAATGTAAGGTATTAATATCATACTCATAGGTTCTAGGTATTAGAAGACAGATGCAAATTTGTGAAGTGCTCCATATTTTTTTGAGTAGCAATCCACTCCTTATTCTTGCCTGGGAAACCCCATAGACACAGGAGCCTGGTGGGCTACAACTCATTGGTTTCCAAAGAGTTGAATAAGACTGAGCATATACCCCTTTCTTCTCATCATTTCGGGACCATTATTGATCTTGTGCTAAGATGTTTCAGTTGTGTACAATTCTTTACGACCCTATGGACTGTAGCCCACCAGTCTCCTCGGTCCATGTGATTCTCCAGTCAAGAAAACTGGAGTGGGCTGCAATGACCTCCTCATTACTGATCTCACCACATAATAAAAGATTACAAAAAGATAAATTTCAAAATTACAAATCATAAGAAAACATAAATCAATGTTTTGATATCTTATAGTAGACTTCAGGAAAAGAAATACTACCCAGNGTTGGTGGGAATGTAAACTAGTACAGCCACTGTGGAAAACAGTGTGGAGATTCCTTAAAAAATTGCAATAGATGCATTTTTAAGATGACTAACCAGGTTACAATCAGTGGTCTTAAAGAGAAAAAAATGACAAAAACACCTTTATATGATTTAAGAATCTGTGAGCTTGACCCAATTAAAATGATGTTCAAAAAACTAAATCAGCCAGTTTAAAAAATATATACCAAAAGTTTAATTAAAAATAAGATAAAAAGAAACAGTTCCTTAGATGTTAAACTGTTTATTCCAAGTAAAAATAAGCCCAGTCAGTCTTCAATTGCAACATCATTGCATTGAAAGGAATATTAAATTTAATGTTAAATATTTTAAAAAGTATGTTTTAAAGTGGTGAAGTTTGGTAATAAAAATGATAACTAAATGTATGGAGCCTTAACACTTAATAGGTCCTGTTCTAAATGTTTCGTGTGTATTAATGTGTTTAATTTTAACAATCTGATGAGGTGATATAATTTGTTAACACAATTATAATGACATCTACAGTTAGCCAAACAGATAGCTTAGGCTTAATTCAAAGCGGAGTTATTACAGGTTTTATCTAGACTGACAATTGTGTATTCTAATCACAGTAATGATTAAAATTGTATAAGAAAGTATTGCTCTGATGTCTTCTTTCATGTTATCAGTTTCTAAAATGTAACATTCTCTCATGCTCAAAACCTCATTCTTAATTTTGTTTCAAGTCTTACCTACCCCTTAAAAAAGATCTATTCTGTTGCTGCCAGTCTTTGTTCTATAAACCTTAAAAGACCCTTGGGCCAAAAGCAATAAATATTTTGTTTAATTCTCCCACCCCCTCAAAGGAATATTAAATGAAAACTTTACATTTTTAGTTTTTATTCATGCATGAAATAAGCAATCTCTTTCTATTTTCTTATATTTTCATAAAACCTGAAATCTAACACTAGTCCAGAATACAAGGCAACCTATAAAATGAAGTGAAGGTTCAGGAAAGTAAACAATATTGATAATGGTGTGCAGATATTCTCTGTATACCAATGCATTCATTATTGATAAATCACTAAGAACTGTTGCAAAAACTATTGGGGTATTTAAAAAATATTACAAAAATTAAGATGGATATCTTTTACAGTTCTAAATGCAACATAGATATTAAATGAAAAAATTTTTAACTTATATTGATTTTTAACGAATGTAGGCTTTTTTATTTAAGCCTACTTTGATATTTAAGAGTAAGAAGGAATGTGAAAAAAAAGAAAAAATATTATATAACATAGTTTATAAGTGGAATCTAGATAAAACAGTGCAGATGAACTTATTTGCAACTAAGAAATAGAATCACAGATGTAGAAAACAAATTTATGGTTACCAAATGGGAAAGGGGAGGACAGGATGAATTGAGAGATTTTGGATTGACATATATAATAGATAACTGATGAGAACCTAACTGTACAGCACAGGGAAATCTACTCAATGCTCTGTGGTGATCTAAATGAGAAAGAAATCTAAAAATGTCCAGATATTATGTATACATATAGCTGACTTGGGTTTCCCTGGTGGCTCAGTGGTAAAGAATCTGCCTACATTGTAGGAGACCTGGGTTTGATCCCTGGGTTGGGAAGATCCCCTGGAGTAGGGCATGGAACCCACTCCAGTACTCTTGCCTGCAGAATTCCATGGACAGAGGAGCCTGGCAGGCCACAGTCAGGGTCACACAGAGTTGGACATGATTGAAGCAGCCACGCAGCGGCAGCATAACTGATTCTCCTTCCTGTGCAGCAGAAACTGACACAACATTGTGAAGCAATTGTACTCCAACTAAAAGACAAGTAGAAAAGAATGCTACAATTTCTTCAAAACCATACATTTAAGTGTTAGCTGCTATCCATTAGTATTGCATATTTTCTAATCTGGGCCAGATTCTTGATTTAGTCAGCCAGTGACATGCACATAGTTTACAATCATAAAACTTACATTTGAGCACAGGGAATATATTTGATATTCCATGATAAATCATAATGGAAAAGAGTACATATGTATATATATATAAATAATATATAACTGAATCACTATACTGTACAGGAGACGGTACCACATTGTAAATCAACTATCCTTCAGTAAAAAAAAAAAAAAGATAAAAACTTTTCATTTGAATTGAATAAAGCATACACATTTTAAAAGTATTTCTAACTTAATTTCATATCTACTTAGAAGGAAAGTTCATAAATATTACACTCTTTAATGGATGATGCAAGTGAGAGACAAAATGGAAAAGGCTTCAAAGAAGCACATCTAGTAGTAACAGAGCCAAACTAGGATTATAGGCATTCTTAATCCCAGACCAAGGGTTTTACAGACAGTCGTGCTATCAGATCATACCCCATGTGTCCAGTTTCCTTCTCTTGCCTACCCCAAGTTATTCTGCAGAATGTCATGCTTCTGCCTAGGGATCAAACCTGGGTCTTCCACATTGCAGGCAGATTTTTTCCCATCTGAGCCACCAGGAACTCATACTACCTCAACATTCCCTAATCATTGCAGCTATTTCCTTGAGGTACAAATGAAAATGACCTTCAAAAATGATACTAAGGATTTTTGCTACAAATGTTTCTGTACCTACCCTGGAGCTGCTGAATGGGATTGTTAGAAGTGGGACATTTTCACAAGCCCCCCAGGGACTCTGACACACACGGAGGGGAACAGTGGGATGAGGGCCAACTCCACAGCTTCAAATCCAGGGCCTTCTATTACGGCCCACACCTCAAACTACTCTGATTGCAATTCTCTCTGCTGGACTTTGCTCCGGCAAAGCTTTCTAGTCAGAGCTCTCAGGCTACACCTGTCCTTGCACCTCTCCGGGCCTTTTCCTCACCCCTTCAGTCTGAAAAAAAATCTGCCTGTCTCCACCCATCTCCATCTATCTGGCAAACTAATCATTCTTGAGACCAGGTCAGGGTGCTCCAATTTTCCCAGGCTTTGCTCTACACTTACAAGCAAAATCAATCACTTCTGCTGTGACGTTTTCTAAGAGCACCTGATTTATCTGTTTGTTTGCATTGCGTGCAACCTGGTGTCCTCAGTTCCTAGATACAAAGGAAACAATAAACATTTGATGAAAGAATAACAAAGTTCTCAGGGATGTGTTAGCTGTCACTACTACACTTCTGCAGTTCACTTGGGTTGAAATCACATAAGAACTATTCAGTTATAGAGGACCATTATGTCCAAATGATATCACTGCCATCAGAATATAAAACCATGATTTTAGAAAAAAAACATCTGCTAAACAACTTTTAGTCAGTATCTATGCCAATTAAAACAATATCAGAAGGCTTTCTCTGCCTTTTCTTTCTCTCTCCATTTCTCTCTTTCCTTCTTTCTCTTTCTGCCTGCCTTTCTTTCTTGGTACAGCCTCTCGGGTTACAGATTGTTGCCTATACCATGAAAAAGCAGCTTCTATTGTTTCACTAACATTACGGAGTGATGAGACTATTTAGAAGTGCTGACTTCCCTGAAAGCCTTCAATTTTCATTCATTCTTTTGCTTTTACAAATCAGACAACTATTTTCTGACCAAGATTATGTGAGTTTTCAATTCACTTCCATTAGAATCTGATACTGGTTTCATAGTCATTGCACTTTTAGGAGACTGTCTATGAAGTTCCAGTAAACATTCAGTGCTATATTTTGTATATTTCTCTTTTAGCCAAGAGCAATTTTACACCTCAAGACTCCTAGTTTTGAATTTTGAATGTGATATATGCAAAGAATTCAATATTATAACCCCTAGAACTGTTTATTATGAACATGTACTTGTTAGAAACTATAGGCAGATAAGTTAAATGGAGAACAAAATAAATGACAATAAAAACTACAGAGGAAAAGTCCTGGGAAATACCTTTAGTTCTATGAGCGTGAAGATGGCCAAGAGTATCATCACAGAGAAGACACTGGCTACTTTTGTAACAGCGGATTTCTTATAATATGCTAGAATGAAGACAAAATTAAATAAATATAATAGAAACATGCACAAAATATGAGAGAATGGCAGAGAGAGTGATAATACTGTTTTGGAGAAACTCAGGAAGACTACAAGGAGGAAGCATTTGGACTGAGAATTTATTGAAGAATCATTGATTTACAACGCTTCAGGTATACAGCAAAGTGATTCAGTTATACATATATATGTGTATATATTCTTTTTCAGATTCTTCTCCATTATAGGTTATTACAGATGTTGAATATAATTCCTCATGCTGTGCAGTAGATCCTTGTTGATTATCTAGTCTGTATATGGTAGTATATATATGCTAATCCCAAATTCCCAATTTATCCCTCCCCTCATTTCCCCTCTGGACATCATAAGTTTCTTTCCTGTATCTGTGAGTCTGTATTATTTTATTTTAGATTCCACATATATGTGACACCATATGATATGAGTCTTTGTCTTGCTCACTTCACTTAGTATGATAATATCTAGGTCTATCGAGGTTGTTGCAAATGGCATTATTTCATTTTTTATACTAAGTGATATTCCGTTATATGTATGTACCACATTCTCTTTATCCATTTCTCTGTGGATGGACATTTCAGTTACTCCCATGTCTTGGCTATTGTAAATAGTGCTACTATGAACACTGCGGTGCATCTATCTTTTAGAATTAGGGTTTTTGTCTTTTCCAGATATATGTCCAGGAGTGGAATTGCTGGGTGAGCTGAATATTTAAATAGGAACATGAATATAGGGAAGAACAAGAAGAGATCAGTCAAAGTTTAGAAATTTTATTCGAGGGCCATATTTTGCTAGTATTATTTCATTTTGTTAAGTGCTGAAGATTAGTTTATAAGATAAATTGCCTTAAAGTGGCCTAGGATATTTGTAAAGTAAATTGACTACTATTTCTTACTTTCCACAGAATGGAAGAGGTTATGATTAAGCTAAGTTGACAAATATCATAAAACATGAATATAAATTGATCAAAGTAGGTGGTTATGGTTCTATTCAGCAAAACAACTAAATTACTTCCCGTTTCCTTTGAAGACAAACAAAAGAAAAAAATGTTCAGCTTTGATTTTTCTCAGGAAAATAAACTATCATTGACTAGGTAGAAATAAAAATGAAAATGTATATAATTTATCCATTTCTCTGCTTTCTATAAATCTAGAAACAATCCTACTGATTGAAATTGCTGCCCTGTGAGTACAAGGATATCTTGGATGAGCCAACATTTCCCCCTTTATAGTGCAGACACTGAGGCCATATATTTTGTGTGTGTGTTACTGCTCTTGGCAGCTGTGACCCTTCTCCATTTTCTACACTGTTAAAGCCAGCCTTCCCAGACTGCGGCATGCTCTGACTGGCTCTTCTGCACCAGCCATCAGTGTTATTGCTTCAGGTTGGTTTTTGGCTTCATTGACATAATTAAACTCTAGCAATCACCCAAATGTTTCCAATGCTTGTGATTTAGTTTTAAAAATGAGAACCCAGAGGAATTCTTTGTAAGGAAAAGAGAATTTTAGGAAAAACTATAAAATAAATCTAAGAAACTTGGATCTCAACAGAATTAAGTCATGCTACTCACCCTTTTTTTTTTTTTTTTTGGTGGGGAGTGTCACATTTCGTGGCTTTCAGGATCTCAGTTGGCCTTCAGCAGTGGAAGCACAGAATCTTACCTCTGGACAGGCAGGGGCCCGTCCTATTCCTCCAACAGGGCCATGTTTGTAGTTTAACAACTATAGACTGAAAGAGCATTGGCGATATTTACAAGCAAAACAATTCCATTTAAAATATATAGGGTCTGTAAGTCTATAAATAAAATGTGTTGAGGAAATGCTATTAAGCAGTAAACTCAAATTTGCAAAGGAATATTACAGAGCACATTCAGAAGCATTCCGTTTCTGAGCTACAACAAACAAGACATTATGGGTGTACTAGCACCACCAGAGTGCGTGTGACTTCAGGAGCCAGGTCATCTAACTTGAATAGGAATCTTGGGACCATCTGGACTGAACTTTTAGTGAAAATTCAGTTTTTAATAAGTACAATCTTTGCTTTTTTAGATTCTCTGTATTAATTCATTCATAATTCTCTCCCTGTTTTTCATGACTCAAGACTGAAATAGTCACTCACTAGAAAATATCACTGCAACTGATAACAGATACTTCAGAAGCTATTATTTATCTCTTGTTAATTCCTAAAGGAGTTCTTTTTTTTTTAATTAATTAAATTTATTTATTTATTTATTTTTAAATTTAACTTTACAATACTCTATTGGGTTTGCCATACATCGACACGAATCCACCACAGGTGCACACAAGCTCCCAATCCCGAATCCCCCTCCCACCTCCCACCCCACAATGTCTCTCTGGATCATCCCCGTACACCAGCCCCAAGCGTCCTGCATCCTGTATCAAACATAGACTGGTGATTCGTTTCTTACATAATAGTATATATTCTTCAATGCCATTCTCCCAGATCATCCCGCCCTCTCCTACTCCCTCTGAGGCCAATAGTCCATTGTCTATGTCTGTGTCCTTTTGTTGTCTCACATACAGGGTCATCATTACTATCTTTCTAAATTCCATATATATGTGTCAGTATGCTGTATTGGTGTTTTTCTTTCTGGCTTACTTCANATGTGAAAGCCTGCTATAAAGACTAATTAACCAGTTTTTTAATTTAGTTTTCTAACTTTATTTTACTTTACAATACTCTATTGGCTTTGCCATACATCGACATGAATCCACCACAGGTGTACATGAGCTCCCAATCCTGAATCCCCCTCCCACCTCTCACCCCACAATACCTCTCTGGATCATCCAGCCCCAAGCATCCTGAATGTAATTTTCACATATGATTTTATTTTTAAAAAACAAATCTTTTAATTTCAAGAACATGGTACATGTTTCCATCTGTTTTTGTTGTCTTCAGTTTCTTCCATCAGGGTCTTATAGTTTTGCAGAGGAGAGGACTTCCACCTCCTTAAGCAGGTTTATTCCTAGGCAATTAATTTACTCTTTAGACGCAATGGTAAGTGGAATTTCTTCATTAATTCTTTTCTGATCTTTCCTTGTTAGCATACAGAAATGTGAATAATTTCTATAATTTTCTATCTTGCAACTTTACTAAATTCATTGATAAACATTAGTAGTTTTCTAGTAGCCTCTAGGATTTTTTCCATATTGTATCATGTTGTCTGCAAACAAAGAGTTTTACTTCTTTTGCAATTTAGATCCCTTTTATTTGTTTTTCTTCTCTGATTACTGTTGTTAGGACTTCCAAAACTGTGTTGAATAAAAATGGCAAGAGTTGGCATCATTGTTCTTGAATTTGAACAATATTTTTAAAATCATCATTTTAAAATCAATATTTTAAAAATGATCATACAACCTAAGGCTATCTACAGATTTAATGCAATCATCATCAAAATACCAATGACATTTTTCACAGAACCAGAGCAAATAATTTTAAATTTTGTATAGAAACACAGCTCCTTGGAAGAAAAGTTATGACAAACATAGACAGCATATTAAAAAGCAGAAACATTATTTTGCCAACAAAGGTCTGCCAAGTCAAAGCTATGATTTTTCCAGTAGTCATGTATGGATGTGAGAGTTGGACTATAAAGAAAGCTGAGCACCGAAGAATTAATGCTTTTGACCTGTGGTGTTGGAGAAGACTCTTGAGAGTCCCTTGGACTGCAAGGTGATGAAACCAGTCAATCCTAAAGGAAATCAGTCCTGAATATTCATTGGAAGGACTGATGCTGAAGCTGAAACTCCAGTACTTTGACCATCTGATGTGAAGAACTGACTTCTTGGAAAAGACCCTGATGCTGGGAAAGATTGAAGGTGGGAGGAGAAGGGGATGACAGAAGGTGAGATGGTTGGATGGCATCACCAATTCAATGGACATGAGTTTGAGCAAACTCTGGGAGTTGGCGATGGACAGGGAAGCNGGCCACGTCTGCAGTTGTGAGGAATCCTCAGGTGCCAAACAAGGACCTAGGCCCCGGAAACGACGGCCAGTGAATCCCCAGAGGCCCCTGGCAACTGGCTTGGAGACTGGCATTTCCCGTTGCCTCAGGGGCGGATCCCTGGGGTCCATGTCATAACTCGAGAGGGACCTGCCGCAACTCGATAAAAACCGGGAGGATCTCCGCTACAGGCGGGATGAGGCCCTTGTCCTCTGCGGTACCACACGGGAAATCACCCCATCCCTCACCAACCTCGACGGGTCCCCTTACACCCTTGCAGTGACTGCAGAATAGCCGGACATACAGGTCTCCACTCAAGAGGAACCTCTAGGGTCCCCCTAGAAATCAAGAGGAACCCCGTGTCCCCCTGATCCGCATGGAAGTAGGCTTCCTTTCCCTGCTTCTTCAGGGATGGATTGCCGACCGTCCCGTCGCAACTCAAGAGCAGCCGCTCTCCTCAGGGGGCTACAGAGATATCCGGGGATCATGCCACCTGTTCCACGAGACCCCAGAGGTCTCTGTCCACTCCGTCTGAACCTGGCGGCCCTGAGCCGCCTCGACAGTCATCCCGCAGACTGGCTTCCACTTGGGAGGCACGTGTCTCAACCCTGTGGGAAAAACTCGAAGGGCAGCCCGTAGACCCCTGTGTCACCGCGAGGGGAAGCCTGACTCTGCCTCTAGAGCTCGGGAAGAAGGGGGAGGTTCACGTCCTCGCTCAAGAAGAGACCTGACTCCACT
The DNA here is from genome assembly GCA_006410875.1 of Neotragus pygmaeus. Lineage (NCBI taxonomy): Eukaryota > Metazoa > Chordata > Mammalia > Artiodactyla > Bovidae > Neotragus > Neotragus pygmaeus. The sequence continues at coordinate 546,324 of SJYV01019754.1, forward strand.
GGGGAGACTCCAGAGGATCTCCACGGACCACGTCTGCAGTCGAGAGGAATCCTCAGTTGCCAGATGAGGACTTAGGAGCTGGGACTGACTGCCAAGGAGTCCCCAGAGGCCCCTGGCGACTCGCTTGGAGCCTGGCCTTCCCAGAATCCTCAGGGGCGGGTCCCTGGGGTCAAAGGTCGTAACTCGAGAGAAACCTGCCGCAAGTTGAGAAGCACCAGGAGGATCTCCCCTACAGGCGAGGTGAGGCCCTTGTCCTCTGAGGCACCTCACGGGAAGTCACCCATCCCTCATGAACCGCGACGGGTCCCTTCACAGCCGTGCAGTGACTCCAGAAGAGCCCGATATACATGTCTCCACTCAAGAGGAACCTCTAGGGTCCCCCCAGAACTCAAGAGGAACCCCTGTCCCCCTGCTCCGCACGGAAGCAGGCTTCCTTTCCCTGCTTCTTCAGGGATGGATCGCCGAACGTCCCGTCACAACTCGAGAGCAGGCGCTCTCCAAAGGAGTCTCCAGAGGAAATCTGGGGGTTGCACCACCTGTTCCATGAGACCGCAGAGGTCTCTGTACACTCCGTCTGAACCTGGCGGCCCTGAGCCGCCTCGACAGTCACTCCGAAGACTGGTTCCCATCTGGGAGGCACGTGTCTCAACCCTGTGGGAAAGCCTCGAGGGACAGCCCGTAGACCCCTCTGTCACCTCGAGTGGAAGCCTGACCCTGCCTTTAGAGCTCACGAGGAAGGCGGAAGTGCACGTCTCCGCTCAAGAAGAGACCTGAGTCCCCTGGGCAGCCTCCAGAGGATCTGCACGGTCCACGTCTGCAGTGGAGAGGAATCCTCAGGGGCCAGGCGAAGACTTAGGAGCTGGGAACGACTGCCAAGGAGTCCCCAGAGGCCCCTGGCGACTTGCTTGGAGCCTGGCCTTCCCGGAGGCCTCAGGGGCGCCTCCCTGGGGTCCAAGATTGTAACTCGTGAGGAACCTGCCGAAACTCGAGAAACACCAGGAGGATCTCCCCTCCAGGCGTGATGAGGCCCTTGTCCTCTGTGGCACCTCACGGGAAGTCACCCCATCCCTCACCAACCTCGTCGGGTCCCTTCACACCCTTGCAGTGACTCCAGAATAGCCCAACATACAGGTCTCCACTCAATAGGAACCTCGAGGATCCCCCCAGAACTCAAGAGGTACACCGTGTTCCCTTGCTCCGCACGGAAGCAGGCTTCCTCTCCCTGCTTCTTCAGGGATGGATCCCCAACCGTCCGTCGCAACTCAAGAGCAGGCACTCTCCACAGGTATCTCCAGAGGAGCTCCGGGGGTCGCCCCACCTGTTCCACAAGATCCCAGAAGTCTCTGCCCACTGTGTCTGAACCTGGAGGCCCTGAGCCGCCTCAACAGTCACCCCGAAAACTGGCACCCACTTGGGAGGCACGTGTCTCAACCCTGTGTGAAAGCCTCAAGGGGCAGCCAGTAGACCCCTGTGTCACCTCGAGGGGAACCTGACCGTGCCTCTAGAGCTCGGCAGGAAGGCCGAGGTGCACGTTTCTGCTGAAGAAGAGACCTGACTCCCTTGGGGAGCCTCGAGAGGATGTCCACAGTCCACGTCTGCAGTGGAGAGGAATCCTCGGGGGCCAGACAAGGACTTAGGACCTGCGACCGACTGCCAAGGAATTCCCAGAGTCCCTGGTGACTCGCTTATAGCCTGGCCTTCCCGGAGGCCTCAGGGGCGGGTCCCTGGTTTCCAAGGTCGTAACTCGAAAGGAACCTGCCACAACTCGAGAAACACCAGGAGAATCTACCCTCCAGTCAAGATGAGGCCCATTTCCTCTGCGGCACCTAACGTGAAGTCACCCCAGACCTCACGAACCTCGACGGATCCCTTCACACCCTTGCAGTGACTCCAGAATAGCCCGACATACAGGTCTCCACTCAAGAGGAACCTCGAGGGTCCCCCCAGAACTCAAGAGGAACCCCGTGTCCCCCTGCTCCACACGGAAGGAGGCTTCCTTTCCTGCTTCTTAAGGGATAAATCGCCGACCGTCCCGTCGCAAATCGAGAGCTGGCCCTCTCCACAGGTCTCTGCAGAGGAGCTCTGGGTGTCGAGCCACCTGTTCCACGAGACCCCAGATGTCTCTGCCCACTCCTTCTGAACCTGGCGGCCTTGAGCCACCTTGACAGTCACCCCGAAGGCTGGTTCCCACCTGGGAGGCACGTGTCTCAACCCTGTGGGAAGCCTTGAGGGGCAGCCCATAGACCCCTATGTCACCTCGAAGAAAAGACTGACCCTGCCTCTATAGCTCGGCAGGAAGGTGGAGGTGCACGTCTCCGCTCAAGAAGAGACCTGACTACCCTGGGGAGCCTCCAGAGGATATCCACGGTCCACGTCTGCAGTGGAGAGGAATCCTCAGGGGACAGATGAGGACTTAGGAGCTGGGACCGACTGCAAGGAGTCCCTAGAGGCCCCTGGCGATTTGCTTGGGCCCTTGCCTTCTCAGAGGCCTCAGGGGAGGATCCCTGGTGTTCAAGCTGGTAACTCGAGAGGAACCTGCCGCAACTTGAGAGACACCAGGAGGATCTCCCTTCCAGGTGAGATGAGGCCCTTTTCCTCTGTGGCACCTCAACGGAAGTCACCCCATCCCTCAGGAACCTTGACGGGTCCTTTCACAACCTTGCAGAGGAAGACAGAGGTGCACGTCTGCACTGGAGAACAGACCTTACGCCCCTGGGGATCCTCCAGAGGATCTCCACGGTCCACGTCTGCAGTGGAGAGGAATCCTCAGGGACCAGACGTGGACTTAGGAATTGGAACCAACTGCCAAGGAATCCCTAGAGGCCCCTGGCAACTNAGAAGACTCTTGAGAGTCCCTTGGACTGCAAGGTGATGAAACCAGTCAATCCTAAAGGAAATCAGTCCTGAATATTCATTGGAAGGACTGATGCTGAAGCTGAAACTCCAGTACTTTGACCATCTGATGTGAAGAACTGACTTCTTGGAAAAGACCCTGATGCTGGGAAAGATTGAAGGTGGGAGGAGAAGGGGATGACAGAAGGTGAGATGGTTGGATGGCATCACCAATTCAATGGACATGAGTTTGAGCAAACTCTGGGAGTTGGCGATGGACAGGGAAGCTTGGCGTGCTGCAGTCCACAGGGTTGCAAAGTCATACATGACTGACTGAGTGAAATGAACTGAACTGATGGAAACAAAAAAGATCCCAAATAGCTAGAACGATCTTGAGGGAGAACAGAGCTGGAAGATTCAAGTTACCAACTAAGGCTATACTACAATGTTGCAATAACCAAAACTGTGAGGTACTGGCACAAAGACAAACAGAAAGATCAAGGCTAGAGAACCCAGAAATAAATCCATGCACTTATGGTCAATTAATCTACAACAAAGGAGGCAAAAATATGAACTGGAGGAAAAACAGTCTCTTGAATAAATGGCCCTAGGAAAAGTGGACAGCTACATATAAAAGAATCTATTCTTTTATAGGTAGACCTAATTTAACTTAAAACTTTGTACAACAAAACAAACCATAAACAAAATGAAAAAAGCAATCTACAGACTGGGAGAAAATATTTAGAAACTATACAACTGGCAGGGGATTAATTTGCAAAATATACAGCGTATGAAACTCAATATCATAAAAACTAATAACACAATCAAAATGGGCAGAAAACCAAATTAGAAATTTCTCCAAGGAAGACACACAGATAGATAATAGGCACATGAAAAAATGTTCAACATTGCTAATTATTAGAGAAATGCAAATCAAATTTGCAGTGAGGTACACCCTCACACCAATCAGAATGGCCATCATCAAAAGGTCTACAACTAACAAACACTGGAGAGGGTATAAAGAAAAGGGAACTCTTCTACACTGTTGATGGGAGTGTAAATTGGTGCAGCTACTGTCTAGAATAGTATGGAGTTTCCTTAAAAAGCTAAAAATAGAGTTACCATATGATCCAACAGTCCCATTCCTGGGCATTTATCTGGAAAAGACAAAAAGTCTAATTCAAAAAGCTACATACAGTCCAATGTTCATAGCAGTATTATTTACAATAGCTAAGAAATGGAAGCAGTCTGAGTTTCTACTGATAGACAAATGGATAAAAAAAGACGTGGTGTATACATATGCAATGGACTATTACTTAGCCATAAAAAATGGAAATAATGCCATTTGCAGCAACATGGATGGACCTAGAGATTATTATATTAAGTGAAGTAAATCAGACAGAGACAAATATATGCTATCACTTATTTATGGAATCTAAAAATTGATGCAAACAAATTTATTTACAAACAGAAACAGACTCAGAGACAGAGAATAAGTTTATGGTTACCAAAGTTGAAGAGGGGAGGGGGATTAAATTGGAGAATTTGGAATTGACAGATACCACTGCTGCTGCTGCTGCTGCTAAGTCGCTTCAGTCGTGTCCGACTCTGTGCAACCCCACAGATGGCAGCCCATTGGGGTCCGTCATCCCTGGGATTCTCCAGGCAAGAACACTGGTGTGGGTTGCCATTTCCTTCTCCAATGCATGAAAGTGAAAAGTGTAAGTGAAGTCGCTCAGTCGTGTCTGACTCAGCGACCCCATGGACTGCAGCCTACCAGGCTCCTCCATCCATGGGAGTTTCCAGGCAAGAGTTCTGGAGTGGGATGCCATTGCTTTCTCCGAACAGATACCACTACTATACATAAAATAGATAAATAATAAGAACCTATTATATAGCACAGGGAACTATATTCAACATCTTATAACAAACTATAATAAAAACAAATCTGAAACAGTATATCTAAGTCCATCTAGATAGCTATAGATAAATAGATATATAACTGAATTACTTACTATAAACCCGAGACACTGTAAATCAACTACATTTCAAATTTTTTTAATTCAGGAAAAAATAAAATCTTTAAAATGGATTTTAGTAAGGATGCAAGATAATTTATGTCTTAACCTTAGGATGGTAATCATATCACTGCGCTTAGTTGATGGACTGTAGTCCACCAGGTTCCTCTGTCCATGGGGATTCTCCAGGCAAGAATCCGGAGTGGGTTGCCATGCCCTCCTCCAGGGGACCTTCCTAATCCAGGGATTAAACCCAGGTCCCCTGCATTACAGGTGGATTCTTTACCAACAGAGCCACCAGGGAATCATATCACAATACTTATCAAATCATCACTTTGTACACTTTAAACTTACAAATTATTATATGTCAATTTAAATAAAGCCAGGGGTGGAGAATTGGTTTCAGAAACAAGGTAAATTCCACTGCACAAAAATTACTGATCATTCCATAGCTGCAACTGAAATTTTATTTAAGAATGAATAATTCAAAGAGTACAAGGTAGCCATAATGTGCTCCAATTTTTGTTGGTAATGCTGCTTCTTATTTCCCATTTAGAAGTGTGTTATAGAAGGATTTCAGAGAAAAAACAGAAGAGTTAATGAACTATAACTTTTTTTTAATTACTTAAATTACTCTAAAATAAAAGTGTTGTGAGTTGAAAATAAAGAAAGAGAGGTTTTAATAACCCTTCAAATAAAGTAAGACTACCATTCTGTACCAGCTGGATTTGGAGGAGATAAAAACCACCATCCCTATAGAGGTCTTAAATGTGGAAATTTTAGAATATGAAAACATCTTTTTCCCACAGTGTGCTCTACTGCTGACCATGTATTAGGTATCTTTGGGTAGCACCGATGATGTAAAAATAATGGGGATAAGGGAAAGAAAGCTCACTTAGAGAATGTTGTTATTGTTCTTTTTCAGTTGTTATGTCCAACTTTTTGCAACTCCATGGACTGTACCAGGCCAGGTTTCTTTGTCCTCCACAATCTCTTAAGTTTGCTCAAATTCATGCCCACTGAGTCAGTGGACTCACCCTCTGTCACACCTTCTCCTTTTGCTTTCAATCCTTCCCAGCATCAAGGTCTTTCTTTTCCAGTGAGTTGGCTCTTCTCATCAGGTGGCCAATGTATTTGAGCTTCAGCATCAGTCCTTCCAATGAATATTCAGGGTTGGTTTTTTTTAGGATTGACCAGTTTGATTTCATTGCAGTCCAAGAGACCCTCAGGAGTCTTCTGCTGCTGCTGCTGCTGCTGCTGCTAAGTCGCTTCAGTCGTGTCCGACTCTGTGCGACCCCATAGATGGCAGCCCACTAGGCTCCCTGGTCCCTGGGATTCTCCAGGCAAGAACACTGGAGTGGGTTGCCACTTCCTTCAGCAATGCGTGAAAGTGAAAAGTGAAAGTGAAGTCAAGAGTCTTTTCCAACACCACAATTCAAAAGCATCAGTTCTTTGGTGCTCAGTCTTCTTTGGATCCAACTCTCATCTCACTACTTGGTATCTTTCTTCTCTTTTCTTTCCCTCTTTCCTTCCTTTCCTTCTCCCCTCCCTCCTTCCTCCCTCCCTTACCTCCTCCCTCCTTTCCTTCCTTCCTTCATTTCCCAATTGGTTTCATCTAGCACTGCAGGTCTTCAGAGCAGAATTAGGTCTTCAGACACATAGGAGCACGTCCTGTGCCTTGGAAGGAGTTCTTCAAGTAAACAAACATGACTGGATGTCAATTAAACTCTCAAAAGTTTAAATTGTTTTACTACCTATGAACTCATTTGACAAAACTGATTTTCCTGTTGTTTAACCAAACATATTTAGAAATGGATTTGGTACAATATTATGACATTTAAATATATTGTCAACTATTGTTTGTTAAATGCTATGTAAGTACTGATACAACTTGATTAAAAAAAAATCTTAAGAAATTTATACTTTTCTGATTTTAGGTCTCTCAGATTTAATGCCTTTTTAGAGTCTTAGTGACATAATAAGATAAGTATTTCAAATGTTTTTAATCCCTAATAAATAATACTTTAAAGACTCCCTTGCTATTTCACTGTTATTCTTGGGCTGGTTCACTGATTTCCAAATGTAACATGTCGTTGCTATTTATTTCTCAGACTTTCTAATACTATTCACATCTGCTGGCAAAATGCTCTGAAATACTATTCAGTTCTTCACTAAGGAAAATATTTTCTTAACTCATGGATCCATAAACTCAGCTTATTTAATGAAGTTCTGTGGCACAAGCTTTGGTCTTTAGTAGAATTTTGTTATATTTTATCATCATATATTGTACAGTACTTTTAGTAATGCCTGCTTTATTGCAAAGTGTCTGATTTTTCCTTTTTTGCTGATATTCTAAAAATTATTAATTATCAAGCAAGACTTCAATAAGAGATAAATAAAAAATCAACTGGTATTATTTAGATTACTAAAATCCATTTAAATATATGCCTGACAAAACATGTGTTCTATGAGGGCAAGGACCTTTGCTTTGTTCATCTATATAACCTATATGCCTAGAATAGTGTTTGGCACAAATTAGATGCTCAATAAATACTGGTTGAATAAATAGTATGCATTGCTTTTGCTATGGACTGAATTGTGCTCTTCCCCTAAAAAATTCATATTTTGATGCTCTAGTCTTTAATGTAATTGTATTTGGAAGTAGTGCTTTTAGAGTAGAGTTCAGTTCAGTTCAATTCAGTTCAGTGGCTCAGTCATGTCTGACTCTTTGCGACCTCATGAATTGCAGCATTCCAGGCCTCCCTTTCCATCACCAACTCTCGGAGCTCACTCAAACTCATGTCCATCAAGTCGGTGATGCCATCCAGCCATCTCATCCTCTGTCATCCCCTTCTCCTCCTGCCCCCAATCCCTCCCAGCATCAGGGTCTTTTCCAATGAGTCAACTGTTCTCATGAAGTGGCCAAAGTATTGGAGTTTCAGTTTCAGCATCAGTCTTTCCAATGAACACCAAGGACTGATCTCCTTTAGGATGGACTGGTTGGATCTCCTTGCAGTCCAAGGGACTCTCAAGAGTCTTCTCCAGCACCACAGTTCAAAAGCATCATTTCTTAGGTGCTCAGCTTTCCTCATAGTCCAACTCTCACATCCATACATGACCACTGGAAAAACCATAGCCTTGACTAGATGGACCTTTGTTGGCAAAGTAATATCTCTGCTTTTCAATATACTATCTCCTTTTGCCATAACTTTCCTTCCAAGCAGTAAGCATCTTTTAATTTCATGGCTGCAGCCACCATATGCAGTGATTTTGGAGCCCCCCCCAAAATAAATCTGACACTGTTTCCACTGTTTCCAGCACTCCTGCCTGGAAAATGCCATGGAAGGAAGAGTCTGATAAGCTACAGTCCATGGGGTCGCAAAGAGTTGGACATGACTGAACAACTTTACTTTACTTTCCCATGAAGTGACGTGATTAGATGCCATGATCTTCATTTTCTGAATGTTGAGCTTTAAGCCAACTTTTTCACTCTCCTCTTTCACTTTTATCAAGAGGCTTTTTAGGTCCTCGTCACTTTCTGCCATAAGGGTGGTGTCATCTGCATATCTGAGGTTATTGATATACCTTCCCGCAATCTTGATTCCAGCTTCTTCCAGCCCAGCATTTCTCATGATGTACTATGCATAAAAGTTAAATAAGCAGGGTGGCAGTATACAGCCTTGACACACTCCTTTTCCTATTTGGAACCAGTCTGTTGTTCCATGTCCAGTTCTAACTGTTGCTTCCTGACCCGCATATAGGTTTCTTGAGAGGCAAGTCAGGTGGTCTGGTATTCCCATCTCTTTTGGAATTTTCCACAGTTTCTTGTGATTCACATAGTCAAAGGCTTTGGCATAGTCAATAAAGCAGAAATAGATGTTTTTCTGGAACTCTCTTGTTTTTTCCATCATCCAGNTGCATAAAAGTTAAATAAGCAGGGTGGCAGTATACAGCCTTGACACACTCCTTTTCCTATTTGGAACCAGTCTGTTGTTCCATGTCCAGTTCTAACTGTTGCTTCCTGACCCGCATATAGGTTTCTTGAGAGGCAAGTCAGGTGGTCTGGTATTCCCATCTCTTTTGGAATTTTCCACAGTTTCTTGTGATTCACATAGTCAAAGGCTTTGGCATAGTCAATAAAGCAGAAATAGATGTTTTTCTGGAACTCTCTTGTTTTTTCCATCATCCAGCAGATGTTGGCAGTTTGATCTCTGTTTCCTCTGCCTTTTCTCAAACCAGCTTGAACATCAGGAAGTTCACAGTTCACGTATTGCTAAAGCTTGGCTTGGAAAATTTTGAGCATTACTTTATTAGTGTGTGAAATGAGTTCATTCATATGGTAGTTTGAACATTCTTTGGCATTCCCTTTCTTTCGGATTGGAATGAAAACTGAACTTTTCCAGTCTTGTGGCCACTGCTGAGTTTCCAAATTTGCTGGCATATTGAGTGCAGCACTTTCACAGCATCATCTTTCAGGAATTGAAATATCTCAACTGGAATTCCATCATCTCCAGTAGCCTTGTTCATACAATTAAAGTTAAATGAAGTCCATAAGTGAAGGATCCAAATCCAATAGGATTGGAGTCCTTACAAGAATAGAAACAGTGACCTCTCTCTCTCTCCATGTNATTGAAATATCTCAACTGGAATTCCATCATCTCCAGTAGCCTTGTTCATACAATTAAAGTTAAATGAAGTCCATAAGTGAAGGATCCAAATCCAATAGGATTGGAGTCCTTACAAGAATAGAAACAGTGACCTCTCTCTCTCTCCATGTTCATGCCCAGAGAATCCTCACCAGACCTTGACTCAGCTGGCACCTTGCCCTTGGACTTTCTCAACTTGTTGTTTAAACCACCCAGTCTATGGTATTTTGCTATGGCCGCCTGAACTCACTAAGACGCTAAGGAATTAGAAGGGACACAATACACTGAATGATAATCATGAATATATTGCTTGCTAGGTCACTTCAGTCATGTCTGACTCTTTGCAATCCTGTGGTCTGTAGCCCACCAGGCTCCTCTGTCCATGGCATTCTTCAGGCAAGAATACTGGAGTGGCTGTCATTCCCTTTTCCAGGGGATCTACCCGACCCAGGGACCAAACCCATGTCTCTTGAAGCTCCTTCACTGCAGGCAGATTCTTTACTGCTGGGCCACCTGGGAAGTCACTACGAATATGAGGGGAAAGCTTCAAAAATTTGAATTCTGAACTTTTAGAAGTATTTTAACTCTTCAAAGAATTGAACCAATTATTCAAAATTAAAATCTTAGAATCTTATTTGCCAGAAGATTTGATTTGTCTGTGACTGTGAGCTTCTTAAGCTTAATGTAGACAACATCCCAATACTGGAGTCTGTCTAAAACACATTAGGACACCAGGTGTCCTGCTGGGTCATTATTAGAGGACAGTCTTTAAAATGGAACTTCTCATAAAAGACCCTTTAACTTCCAATTCAGCAATCATTCATTCAATCAGTCAAAAGTCAACTGGATAAGGAAATGGCAACTCACTCCAGTATTCATGGCTGGGAAATTTCATGAACAGAGGAACCTAGTGGGCTACAGTCCATAGGGTCACAAAAGAGTCAGACATGATTTAATGTCTAAGTTGTGTTATTTTTGACTAATTGTACTTTTTACATGCCAAATTATTCCAAGTGCTGAAGAAAATAGGTGGAAAAGTTCATTGAATTTTATATTCTAGTGGCAAGAGGCAGAAATAAATAAGACAACATTTAATATGGTAGTTGGTGATAAGAGCTAAAAAAATTAAGTCAAAAGATTGAGGTAGAGTGTTGGATTAGTTTAGATATTGCAGTTAGAGAAGCCAAGAACCTCTTCAACTCATGGAAACTATTGGTATCTCCATTTCATGGTTTTGGCTAAATTCAGATCTTGAAATTTACATCTTTTCTAATTTGCATGCTTATAATGGAATGCTGACTTTTTATTAGGCCGTTACCCATAAATGGCATGGAGTTGGTCACCTGAGAAGTTTCATTTTAAGGGCTCACTGAGAATGATTAAGCCCACTTATTTATTTGTTCAATAAATATTTACTAAGTGCATGTTATGTCCTATAGTTTGGGTGTAGAATATTGAAGTACTGGGTTACCATTTCCTTCTCTGGGGAATTTTCCCAATTCAAAGATCAAATCCACGTCTGCCACATTTCTTGCACTACAGGTGGTTCTTTACAGCTGAGCCATTGGAGAAGCCCCAATTCCTACTAACTTACTCAAAAATAAGAATAATCTCTGTTCATTTCCAATGCTAGCCATTCAATATCGTAGTAATCCAAGTTTATGCCCCAACCAGTAATGTTAAGATGCTGAAGCTGAATGTTTCTTTGAAGACCTTCTAGAACTAACACCCCAAAATGATGTCCTTTTCATCGTATGGGACTGGAATGCGAAAGTAAGAAGTCAAGAGATACCTGGAGTAACAGGCAGATTTGGCCTTAAAGTACAAAATGAAGCAGAGCAAAGGTTAACAGAGTTTTCCAAAAAAATACATTGGTCATAGCAAACATTCTCTTCCAACAACATAAGAAGACTCTACACATGGACATCACCAGATGGTCAATACAGAAATCAGATTGATTGTATTCTTTGCAGCCAAAGTTGGAGAAGCTCTATACAGTCAGCAAAAACAAGACCAGGAGCTGACTTTGGCTCAGATTATCGCCAAATTCAGACTTAAATTGAAGAAAGTAGGGAAAACCAATAGACCATTCAGGTATGACTTATCTCAAATCCCTTGAATGCAGTGGAAGTGAGAAATAGATTCAAGGGATTAGATCTGATAGACAGAGTGCCTGAAGAACTATGGATGGANTACAGTCAGCAAAAACAAGACCAGGAGCTGACTTTGGCTCAGATTATCGCCAAATTCAGACTTAAATTGAAGAAAGTAGGGAAAACCAATAGACCATTCAGGTATGACTTGTCTCAAATCCCTTGAATGCAGTGGAAGTGAGAAATAGATTCAAGGGATTAGATCTGATAGACAGAGTGCCTGAAGAACTATGGATGGAGGTTCATGACATTGTACAGGAGGCAGGGATCAAGACCATACTTCCAAAAAAGAAATCCAAAAAGGCAAAATGGTTGTCTGAGGAGGCTTTACAAAGAGCTATGAAAAGAAAAGATGCAAAGGGCAAAGGAGAAAAGAAAATATATACCTATTTGAATGTAGAGCTTCAGGAATAGCAAGGAGAGATAAGAAAGCCTTCCTCAGCAATCAATGCAAAGAAATAGAGGAAAACAATAGGATGGGAAAGACTAGAGATCTCTTCAAGAAAATTAGATACTAAGGGAAATTTTCATGCAAAAATGAGCACAATAAAGGACAGAAAGGGTATGGGCCTAACATAAGCAGAAGATATTAAGAAGAGGTGGTAAGAATACACAGAAGAACTATACAAAAAAGATCTTCATGACCCAGATAATCGCAATGGTGTGATCCTTCACCTAGAGCCTGACATCTTGGAATGTGAAGTCAAGTGGACATTAGGTAGGAAACATCACTACAAAGAAAGCTAATGGAGGTTATGAAATTCCAGTCAAGCTATTTCAAATCCTAAAAGATGATCCTGTGAAAGTGCTGCTCTCAATATGCCAACAAATTTGGAAAACTCAACAACAGCCTCAGGACTGGAAAGTGTCAGTTTTCTTTCCAATTGCAAAGAAGGGCAATGCCAGAGAATGTTCAAACTACTGCACAATTGCACTCTTCTCATATGCTAGCAAAATAATGTTCAAAATTCTCCAAGCCAGGTTTCAACAGTACGTGAACCATGAACTTCCAGATGTTCACGCTGCTTTTAGAAAAGGCAGAAGAACCAGAGATCAAATTGCCAACATCTTTTGAATCATATAAAAAGCAAGAGAATTCCAGAAAAACATCTACTTCTGCTTTATTGATTATGCCAACACCTTTGACTGTGTGGATCACAACAAACCATGGAAAATTCTTAAAGAGATGGGAATACCAGATCACCTTACCTGCCTCCTGAGAAATCTGTATGCAGGACAAGAAGCAACAGTTAGAACTGGACATGGAACAACAGATTGGTTCTAAATCAGGAAAGGAGTACATCAAGGCTGTGTATTGTCACCTTGCCTATTTAACTTATATGCGAGGTGCATCAAGAGAAATGCAGGGCTGGATGAAGCACAAGCTGGGATCAAGATTGCCTGGAAAAATATCAATAGCCTCAGATATGCAGATGATACCACGCTTATGGCAGAAAGCGAAGAGGAACTGAAGAGTGTCTTGATAAAAGTGAACAAGGAGAGCACAAAAGCTGGATTAAACTTAACATTCAAAAAACTATCATCATGGCACCCAGTCTCATCACTTCATGGCAAATGGATGGGAAAACAATGGAAACAGTGACAAGATTTATTTTCTTGGGCTCCAAAAATCACTGCAGATGATGACTGCAGCCATGAAATTAAAAGACACTTGCTCCTTGGAAGAAAAGCTATGACCAACCTAGACAGACTATTTAAAAAACAGAGACATTACTTAGTCAACAAAGGTCGATATAGTCAAAGCTATCGTTTTTCCAATAGTCATGTAGGGATGTAACAGTTGGACTATAAAGAAAGCTGAGCACTGAAGAATTGAAGTTTTTGAACTGTGGTATTGGAGAAGACTCTTGAGAGTCTCTTGGACTTCAAGGAGATTCAATCAATCCATCCTAAAGGACATCAGTCCTGAATATTCATTGGCAGGACTGATACTAAAGCTGAAACTCCAATACTTTGACCATCTGATGTGAAGAACTGACTCATTGGAAAAGACCCTGATGCTGGGAAAGATTGAGGGCAGGAGGAGTAACAGATGACAGAGGATGAGATGATTGGATGGCATCACTGACTCGACGGACATGAATTTGAGCAAGCTCTGGGAGTTGTTGTTGGACAGAGAAGCCTGGCCTGTTGTAGTCCATGGGTTTGCAAAGAGTTGGAAATGACTGAGTGACTGAACTGAACTGATCTACACCATTGAGGACTTCCCTGGTTTTCAGATGATAAAGAGTCTGCCTTCAATGCAGATAACTTGTGTTAGGAAGGTCCCCTGAAGAAGGAAATGGCAACCCACTCCAGTGTTCTTGCTTAGGAAATCCCATGGACAGATGAGCCTGGTGGGCTCCAGCCCATGTGGTTCTTAAAATATCGGACACAATTTAATGACTGAACAGCAACAACAATATACACCACTGAATTCTTGTAAGAACCAAGTAAATCGATCTTTTTAAATAATCCTTGTTATGCTTCAAAATCTGTGTGAAATACAAGGAGCAAAGAAAGTGGTCTGTGCAAAGATGACCTTTTCTATGCTCTAAGAGATGTAAGGTGCAATTTTCTCTTTTCTCAACTTGTGTCAATTCACAGAATTCCAGAATAAGACTCTTTTGTGAGTAAAACCATTTCTACTCTCCTATATGCAATTAACACTTAAAATTTATCACTGGGGTTTCTTTCTTTCCTTTTTTTCTCTTCCAGGATCTCAGTACATAAAACAAGTTCCTCAAGCCCTATGTGACTTTTTTATTTTTTTAAGATATTCATGTCAGTAATCCATGCAATGAACAAAATGTGTTTGTTGAAGTAGAGAAACTGAACATTTTTGCGAGAGACAATGTTTCCATAAATCTTTCCTCTTGGATCAAAAAATCATGGTTTAAATAAAATGTTGGGCAAAAACAAAGATTCTTAGCAATTTGTGCTAAGAAATTTCAGGCTGGCTTCTATAGCCCATAGCATTATAATTTCAGATAGTTGCACCTCAAATGTATCTTTCTTTCATGTCTCCACATGGGTAGACAGTTTTGCAAATCTAAATTTGCTTCCAAGCACCCAGGTGAAATATAGTTCAAATATATTATTTTTTTTTTAACATACTCTTACAATCCTGGTTCTGCACAAAGAAATGTGATTATAAATCTGAAGGAAAGGAAAAAGTTAAAACCATTGTTTTTAATAAGTTCATTATTAACATAGAGACTTAAAACGGTCTTCAGTGTTCGTGGAATTCTGGATATATTTTGTTCAGAATTTCTTTCATTTGTTTGATCACATAAAATAGTAACAGTTAATGCCTCATAGTGGTAAAAGGTAATTGAATTAATATCAGCTTACTGCTGAGTTACCTCTAGAGAAGAAGAGGAAAAAAGCCTAGAGCATTTTATTTTTTCAGTGCAAGGATGAGCAGGCAATATTTGCTGGAAATTCCTTGTGTACAGCACAGTGAATTGTTTAGAACAAGATCTCACATTTTTTAGAATATATTCAGGATATGCTTTTTAAAATTGCTCTCAATTCTTCACTCATCTTACCTGCCTTCTCAGGTGTTTTGACCACGTTGGAACATCATATCTGGAGCTTCTGCAATAAAACACTTGTGAACCCATGACAGTACCCATCTCTCCAACTCCCAAGAAAAAACCAGAAGATTCTCAGCCTTGTTCCTCAGCTCAATGAGTGCATAATCATACAGCAGAAAAGTGAAAACTCTTGGAGACAGCCTATGTCTTGGTATTTACCTGACTGATTTAAAAAGATTTAATATCTTCTGTTTTTGTTAGGTCCGTACCATTTCTGTCCTTTATTGTGCTCATCTTTGCATGAAAATTTCCCTTGGTATCTCTAAGTTTTTGGATGAGATCTCTAGTCTTTCTCATCCTATTGTTTTCCTCTCTTTCTTTGCATTGATACTTAGAAATGCTTTCTTATCTCTCCTTGCTATTCTTTGAAACTCTGCATTCAAATAGGTATATCTTTCCTTTTCTCCTTTGCCTTTTGTGTCTCTTCTTTTCAGAGCTATTTGTCCTCAGACAACCATTTTGCATTTTTGTATTTCTTTTTCTCGGGGATGGTCTTGATCACTGCCTCCTGTACAATGTATGCAGGTCAAGAAGTAACAGTTAGAACTAGACATAGAACAACAGACTGCTTCCAAATCAAGAAAAGAATACATCAAGGCTGCATATTGTCACCCTGCTTATTTAACTTAATGCAGAGTACATCATGAAAAATTCCAGGCTGGATGAAGCACAAGCTGGGATCAAGATTTCTCAGAGAAATATCAATAACCTCAGCTATGCAGATGACACCACTCTTATGGCAGAAAGTGAAGAAGAACTAAATAAATAGCCTCTTGATGAAAATGAAAGAGGAGAGTGAAAAAGTTGGTTTAAAACTCAACATTCAGAAAACTAAGATCACGGCATCTAGTCCCATCACTTCATGGCAAATAGATGGGGAAACAGTGGAAACAGTGACAGACTTTACTTTTGGGGGCTGCAAAATTACTGCAGACGGTGACTGCAGCCATGAAATTAAAAGATGCTTGCTCCTTGGAAGAAACATTATGACCAACCTAGACAGCTTATTAAAAAGCAGAGACATTATCTTGCCAACAAAGGTCCATCTAGTCAAAGCTATGGTTTTTCTAGTAGTCATGTATGGATGTGAGACTTGGACTATAAAGAAAACTGAGCACCGAAGAACTGATGCTTTTGAACTGTGATGCTGCAGAAGACTCTTGAGAATCCCTTGGACTGCAAGGAGATCCAACCAGTCCATCCTAAAGGAAATCAGTTCTGAATATTCATTGAAAGGACTGATACTGAAGCTGAAACTCCAATACTTTGGCCACCTGATGCAAAGAACTGACTTCTTGGAAAAGACCCGGATGCTGGGAAAGGTTGAAGGTGGGAAAAGGGGATGACAGAGGATGAGATGGTTGGATGGCATCACAGACTCAATGGAATTAGTTTGAGTAAACTCCAGTGGTTAGTGATGGACAGGGAGGCCTGGTGTGGTGCTATCCATGGGGTCAGAAAGAGTTGGACACGACTGAGCGACTGAACTGAACTGAACTGAACAAAAGGTCAAAAACCAAGCCATAGATAAATTAAATATGTTGTTCAAGTTTGCAAAACTAGTACTGGGCAAAGCTGGAATTTGAGGCTATAACCTCTGGCTCCAGAGACCATGCAGTCAAACGTGAATTTTTCTTGCCTCTCCAACACATTAGTAAGTTTTTTGAGATCTTCTCATAAATATTGTTCAATCCTTTCTCCCCACCCCCTACTGTCATGCTAATCAAGCACCATCACGTTTCCCATGATCTTCAAACCTTTCTCTCTTCCCTCTAGTGCCACCTAACTCCAGTTACCCATGATCAGACTGCAATTTCTCAAAGATATAATTTGTCCATTTTAGTTCTTAACATAGAAACTCTCCATGCCTTTCTGGGATAAAAGTCAACTTCCCTTGCATTGCCAACTTGGCAGTTTCTGTACCCTCCACTCCCTCTGTGTGTCCCATATAATTCCAGTTTCCTGGATGTTCTATGCTCCTTCAGAACCTCTCCAATTCCATTCTCTTAGACTGAGATGGAATTCCAGTCTCTTAGACTCAGCGCCATCAACATTTTGGACTGGAAAAGAGCTCTTTGGTACAGAGGCTGTTCTGTGTATTGTAATATTTTTTAGCAACATTCCTGACCTCTACACAAATAGATGTCAGTAATAACCCCTACTTTTAACAATGCAAAACTGTGTCTAGACGTAGTCAAATGTTCTTGTGTGTGTGTGTGTGTGTNTGATTTTTTGAGCTAGTATTTAAATAAAATGGACAAGTTTAAGATTTCGTTTGGAGAATGAGAGTTAAGAAGCTAATATGTTGGTTATTAGTGAAAGAAATAGAAGAACCATAGTAGATGCCTAGATATTTCACCTGCGTAATTCAGAGGCTGATGATCTGTACCTCAGTACAGAAGGTTTTTGAAAAAATAGCTTGAGGAAGGAACACCTGCTTGATGGACATGAGTTTGAGCAAGCTCCAGGAGTTGGTGATGGACAGGGAAGCCTGCTGCAGTCCATGGGATCACAAAGAGTCAGACATGACTGAGTGACTGAACTGAACTGAACTCTAACTATGCTAAATACAAAATGCTGATCAGGAAACATATAGGCTTTTATTTTGCTATTTCTTATTCATTTATCAGTGTGAAAAGCCTTACATAATTAATATAAATATAAATATAAGGCTTGAAGAGTTCATAACCGTGAAACTATTAGGTAGTTGGAAAAAGCCGCCCAGAATAGCGGTGGCTAAAAGACAAAGGGAAAAGCCCACAAAAACAGAACAAAGAAAGGTCAAAGACTGTAGTGAGAACCTCAGTGAAACAAACAGCCCTCTGGGCTAGCCCAATTTACATAGGGCAGGCTCAGGGTGAAGAGAAAAAACCCAGAAACTAAGAGGAGCCAAAATCGAACCTCTGGCTTCCCTTCTCTTTGGATCTTTTGGATAGGCCCACCCTACTACCTCGAGGATGTATTTTCCTTTACTTGCCAAATAGAACTGAGCTAAAACACTGGTCTATCTGTTGCTTTCAAATTTTTGCTGCAACAAGACAGAACTGAGGAAATTACAAAAACTCCCCGGATGTATATGGTGTGGTGACTCGCATTTAACCTGGCTGAAACAACCTCGGCTCAGCTCACACAAGGTGGAGGCTAAGCACAACAGAAGCCCAATTTGGCAAAAGCTCCCATGGTGGAAAATGAATNCAGTCGGAATGGCTGTGATCCAAAAGTCTACAAGCAATAAATGCTGGAGCGGGTGTGGAGAAAAGGAATCCCTCTTACACTGTTGGTGGGAATGTGAACTATACAGCCACTATGGAGAACAGTGTGGCGATTCTTTAAAAAATTTGAAATTTTTTTTATTTCTTCATCAAATCTGTATGAGTCTTGCTGGGTAGAGTATTCTTGGTTGTAGGTCCATCCCTTTCATCACTTTGAATATACTGTGCTATTCCCTTCTTGCTTGTAAGATTTCTGTTGAGAAACCAGCTAATATCCTGATGGGAGTTCACTTGTATGTTGTCATTTTCCCTGTTGATTTTAATATTTTATATTTGTCTTTAATTTTGTCCCTTCAACTACTCTGAATCCTGGTGTATTTCTTCTTGGGTTTATCCTACATGGAACTATCTGTGCTTCCTGGACTTGGCTGACTCTTTCCTTTCCTATGGTAGGGAAGTTTTCAGCTCTTATTTCTTCAAATATTTTCTCAGGTCCTTTCTCTCTCTTTTCTCTTTCTGGGACCCCAATAATGCAAATCTTGGTGCATTTAATATTGTCTCTGAGATCTCTTAGGCTGTCCTCATTTTTTTTTTTTATTCTTTTGTCTGTATTCTGTTTTATGGCAGTGATTTCCACCATTCTGTCCTCCTACTCATTTATTCATTATTCTGCCTCAGTTATTCTGCTGTTGATTCCTTCTTGTGTATTATTCATCTGTTTGTTTGTTCTTTAGTTCTTATAGGTCTTTGGTAGACATTTCTGGCATCTTCTCCATTGTTTTCCTGAAATCCTGGATCATCTTCAGTATCATTATTCTGAATTCTTTTTCTAGAAGGTTGCCTACTTCCCCTTCATTTAGTTGCTTTTCTTGTTTTTTATCTTGTCCCTTCATCTAGGACATAACTTTCTGTAATGTGGTTTTTGTTTTAGCCACTGCTGTACTGTGTTCCTTCTTGCTGCTTCTCCTTGCTGCTTCTCTCTCTCCTCTGATGGAGGAGGATAAGAGGCTTGTGTAAGGTTGCTGATGGGAGGGACTGGTGGTGAGAAAAACTGGGTCTTGCTCTGGTGGGGAGGGCTTTGATCAGTAAAGCTTTAATCCAACTGTCTGCTGAGGACTGAGTTCCCTCCCTGGTAGTTGTTTAACCCGAAGTAATCCAGCCCTATGATCTAAGGGTTCTATGGTACCATTAATGGTGAATTCCAAGAGAGCTATGTCAATGGGGATCTTTCAGGACTGCTTCTTCCAGTGCCATTTTGGTTGTGCCCTCCAAGACTGAAGTCTCTGTTTTTCCCAGTTCTGTGAAAGTCCTATAATTAAATCCCATGGGCCTTCAAGATCAGATTCGTTTGGGATTCCTAGTCCTTTTTTTGGATTCCCAGGCTGGGAAGCCTAACCATGGGGTTCAGAATGTTCACAATGGTGGGAGAACTTCTTTGGTATTTTCCAGTTTGTGTGTCACTTACCTGTAGGATATGGGAGTTGATTTCATTTTGATTCTACCCCTCACACCATCTTATTGCAGCTTCTTCTTCTTCTTCTTTTTTTTTTTTTTTTGATGTGGGGTATCTTCTTTGGGGGAATTCCAGCATCCACTTGTTAATGGTTGTTCAACATCTAGTTGTGATTTTGGTGCACTTGTAGGAGATGAGTGTGCATTCTTCTACTCCACCATCTTGAAGTAGAAGCTCTAGGACTTCTAATACTGTATTAAATATAAGTTTTGAGAGTGAACATCTTGTTCCTCTTCCTGAATTTATTGGGAAGGGATGTCCTGACTCTTGTGAATAGTGCTGCAATTAATTTGTTGTATATATCTTCTGTAATCATGTTTTTCTCCAGGTTTATATGCTCCAGAAGGGGATTGTTGGGTCATGTAGTAATTTTAGTTTTTTAAGAAACCTCTGTACTGTTTTCTGTAGTGCCTGTATCAATTTACATTCCCACCAACAGCATAAAAGGGTTCTGTTTTCTCCACAGCCTCTCCAGTATTTATTGTTCATAGATTTTTTTTTCATGATGACCATTCTGATCATGTGACATGATACCTCATTGTAGTTTTGATTTGCATTTCTCTAATAATTAGTGATGCTGAGCACATTTTCACATGCCTCTTGATCATTCATATGTATTCTTTGGAGAAATGTCCTTTTACATTTTCTGCCAATTTTTTTTAAATAATAGATTATCAGAATTCTATTTTATTTATTTATTTATTTTTTACTTTATTTTACTTTACAATACTCTATTGGCTTTGCCATACATCGACATGAATCCACCATACCACCCTGAACGTGCCCGATCTCATCTGCCAATTTTTAAAATTGGGTTATTTGCTTGTTTAATATTGAGCTTCATGAGCTGCTTGTATAATTTGGGGATTAATATCTTGTCTGTTTTGTTTGCAAATGTTTTCTTCCATTTGAGGGTTGTCTTTTCATCTTTTTTTTTCTTTTTTATTGTTTCCTTTGCTGTGAAAAGCTTTTAAATTTAATTAGCCCCTATTTGTTATTTTTGTTTTTTATTTTCATTACTATAGGAGGTGGATCAAAGAAGATCTTGCTGCAATTTATGTCAGATAGTGTTCTGCCTATATTTTTCACTAAGTTTTATAACATCCAGCCTTGCATTTAGGTCTTTAATCTATTCTGAGTTTATTCTTGTGTATGTTATAAGGGAGTGTTCTAAGGCCCTGTAAGCATTCAGCAAGAGGTAAATCATCTGCAACCCAAGAAACACCACTTCTGGGAGAGTTGGTGGTTTGAACAACTGAATTTAATCTTTCAAACTGCTGGAGACTGTAAGTGAAGGATCAAGGTGCCTTCAGGGTCAGTGTTTGATGAGTGTTCTTAGGTTGCAGATGACGTTCCTTTTTGCTGCATCCTCACATAGATTGTCCTCTGTAATCTCACAGTGAGTGAGGGAGGGATATGAAACAAACTTTTTAGTGTTTATTATAAGAGATTCTAATCCTATCACTGGGGACTGACTCTCTTCTTTGTGGCCTGACTGGCCTCATGGGAACCTGCTGCTGCTAAGTCATGTCCAACTCTGTGCAACCCCATAGACAGCAGCCCACCAGGCTCCACCATCCCTGGGATTCTCTAGGCAAAAACACTGGAGTGGGTTGCCATTTCCTTCTCCAATGCATGAAAGTGAAAAGTCAAAGTGAAGTCACTCAGTCGTGTCCGATTCTTCGCGACCCCATGGACTGCAGCCTACGAGGCTCCATAGGATTTTCCAGGCAAGAGTATTGGAGTTGGGTGCCATTACCATGGTAACCTATTACCTCACAAAGACCCTGTTTCCAAATACCATCATGTCAAGAGTGATAGCCTCAACATATGAATGTAGACATAACAAAATTCAGTTCATGACTCATAATAACTGAAATTTGCATTTATAGGAACTGTGTGAAGGAAGGACTAACTATAGTTAGGAGGTCATCCTAGAGTCGAATATGGTTCAAATGTTTAGCATTTATCACTTATGAGATATTAAAAAGAAACAGTCTTTGTAAGCCTTAGTTTACAGAACTGTAACATATGAAATATATGATCTTTATTATAAGACTGTTGGAAGATTATATAAGGTGTTGCATATAGATAGGGCAAGCTCTTGATAGGCACAGAATAAATAACATATGTCAATTCTTTGGTCTATTATATACTCATTATCTAGCACAAGGCGTAAAAAATATTTGGTATTCAGTCAAGCTATTTAAATGAATAAAACTTAGTTTCTTCACTCTTGGAACAATACTATCAATAAATGAAATTATGTGACACTTTCTTTTCTCATCATGACAAAATTTATTTTGGGGACAATTTCAAAACATATTGCAGTTTTTTTCCTCCTCCACATTCAGTATGTAATGGAACAGCAGTAAGTATTCTTTTTAAAAAGAAAATTACATGGCATGTGTGAGCATAATAAATACTAGAAAACTGGGTCAATTTTCCTGAAAATTAGCTTTAAAGGAAAAACTGAGAGTAATTTTGTTTATGGCTGAATTTAGCAGTTTTATTAATCCTGTTTCCCCTTCTTGGTACAGGGCTATCTTTGCACAAATCTACTGGGCTTTTCCAGATACCATAGATTAACTCATTTGTGCCTTAGAGACAAAGTAACAATTTTTCATATCTCAAGTGTTCTACCTTATAGGAAAGAAATATTATTTTTCACTTAATGAACATTAGCACATGAACAATTAAGACATAATTGAATGAAGCTAGTCAGTAAAAGGCAAGAGCTTGCCTCTGAGAAGCTGCTGAAGTTGACTGTGCTCATATCTGTGGTATTATCTATTAAGCTGACAGTACCAAAGGGTAGAAATGTACTGACAGTAATTGTACAGCTTTGGTACCCCTATGTTTTAAAACTGCTTTCTAATAGTAAGCACTGCTAGGAGAAATGATGGTGCTGATAATAAGAGAATGAAACTACTGATTGACCTATAACTGTCAAATTACTATTAAAAAAGGCAAGTTAAAAATAAAATTTTTATCTGGTTATTAACAACTGCTTTGAGGGTTAGCTTTAATTACTGTAAGAAGACTTTACTTATTCTAAGGTAGGGGTAAGTCATTTGATATAGGTTGATTAGAACTTTTATTAAAAACATTAAATAAAGGCTGAGTTTTAAAACACCTAGCTCCATAAAGTGAAAGTGAAAGTGTTAGTCACTCAGGCATGTTCAACTCTTTTGTCTCTGTGACCCCATGGACTGTAGCCTACCAGAATCTTCTGTCCATGGAATTCTCCAGGCAAGAATACTAGAGTGGGTAGCCATTCCCTTCTCCAGGGGGTCTTCCCGACCTGGGGATTGAACCAGATCTCCTGCATTGCAGGTGGATTCTTTACCATCTGAGCCACCAGGGAAGCCCTTAGCTCTCAAAACAAACTAAGAAATTCTATGAAATACATGGTATTTATATATAATTGCTATATTGGGAGTACAAAAATAAAAAACTGAGAAACCTTACAGGATATGTTGAGCTCCCAGTTGGGGTGTACACTGGAGGGTTTATGTAAAGGAAACCTTTATGGCAGCCAGTTTCTTTGGGTCATTTATATTCTTTTAGAGACTTAGAGAAAGTATATATTTAGAGCTCCTGAAAATTGTCTTTCTTCAGCCAGGTCTTAGATTAAACTTTGTACATGTTCTTTTTGAGATATTTTTTCAGTTTGTTATGTTCTGATGCTATAAAAAATGCTCATTAAATTTTCATATAAAGGAGGCAAAACTGCCACTTTATCAATTTATTCTATTTGTAACTGCTCCTGACATTTCCCTTTTGGTATTCTTTTATTTTTGTTTTGCTTTGTTGTTTGAAAATAAAATGGTTAATTGATAAAAGAGATAAAAGTTTACAAAATTATATTATTGAGATTTTATATATATATATATATCTCATGATAATAGTTTAGGGATAATTTTATCAATAGTATAGAAATTTTAATACTTATTCTACATATCCCAATTTGAGAAAACACTATTAAGGTGTTTACAACCTTTTTAACAGGAACACTTCTGTTTTTAAAGTCATTTCTAACGTTATAACAATAAGGTGATATGTTATATAATTAAAAGTAGAAGCCTTTTTTCTGTTCTAAAAGTTGTGCATCTTTGTGTCTATTAGTCTATCTTTACATCCTAAATAAAAGCACATGTCATACACACACACACACACACACACACACACACAAACATCTTAAGATCAAATAGGTTCCTATTGACAGTTTAGTTGTCTTAATTTAAAATAATAAAATTGGTACTTATATTTAGGCAATGTTTTTTGTCTTCCATTTTAATTTCAAGTAAATAGTAGCAGTTAAATAGATATACCTTTGAATATTGGTTATTGTGCAAGTGCTTAATACACCTTGAGTATCTGTTTTTACACATCCATTATGATAACAGAAATAAAATAAATTTATTTTTCTTCTAGACTTGGATATGAGGTTTGCAATACAAATAATTGATATGTTTAATTAGCATAAAGAATTTTTTCTTTAGATAGTATTTAAAAGTTGACAATCTGTCCTAACATACATGTTGAAATTTCTGTTTGGATACTATTACATCTATAGTTTTGCAGTTCCTTTCTCATTTATAGGTCAAATGATTAAAGTATTTGCCGATTGTAATAACCCTTATTAGTATAATTCTCCCTGTGTTCATTTTAGTGTTACATGCATTCTCACATCCACACTGTAACTGTGAAATATCTTTAATTTTGATCTGACTGTGAAAAGGTAACCTAAAACAGTATTCCAATTAATAAAGTAAAATGGAGGAAAATATCAACTAGCCACATAACATAGTAATAATAAAAATTCTAGAAAATATTTTAATTATTCAATTGTTTGATGTATTGTTTGATGTATATATTCCATATCAACCATTGGGTCAAATTTGTTAATTGGGAAGATTATATATTTCATATCAGAGTGTTTGGTCTGCACAGTCTACCAAAAACATGATTTTTTCTATATAAGGACCAAAAAAGTAATAGCACACATAATGTTTGGGGATGTATACCTTATAGTATATCTATCAACTGATATAATCTAAGTAACAAGTTTGTTAATATTATTACATATTTTTGTGGTTTGTAGTTCATCAAATACTTTGCATGTGCTTATATTATTAATGCTGAGATAAATACAGTTTATTTTGTATAGACAAATCTTTTAATTCTCATTGCACAGATTACAAAACTGAGGTAAACAACTTGCAATACATTGAAGGTAAATGGCATAATGTGAATGTAAAAAGGTATTTCTGACTTCAAATATGTCAGTCTTTAGAATACAATGATAAAATATAATTATCAAGTCATCTTTGAATAACAGAATAAATGTTTACTAGACTTCTTTATCTCCTTATATCTAAAATGAAGATCCCATAATTTAAAAGAATATAGAAATGAAATTTGAAATTGCATGTTTTCATCTCACAAACCAAATCCCATTTATTTTCACCTATCCCAAAACACAGACACTAGATTTCATAATGTTGTCTTAGATTCTAGTTGTTGTTGTTGTTTATAATTGGAGTATAATTGTGTTACAATATTTTGTTAGTTTCTGTTGTGTAATAAAGTGAATAAGCTATTTGTATACATATATCCCCTTCCTCTAGAGCCTTATTCCCACTCCAACCCCTCTAGGTCATCACAGATCACTGAACTGAACTCCCTGTGTTATATAGAAACTCCCCACTAACTATATTATTTTATACATGATAGTGTATTCACATCAATGCTACCTTCTCAATTCATCCAACTCTCTGCTTTCCCTCTCCCATGTCCACAAATCCGTTCTCTACCTCTAATTCTCTATGTCTGCCCTACAAAAGATTCACCAGTACATTTTTCTGTATTCCATGCATTAATATACAATATTTGTTTTTCTCTTTCTAGCTTTGCTCTGTATGACAGATTCTAGATTCTTCCGCATTACTCAATAAATACTCAATTTCATCCCTTTTATGACTGAGTAATGTTCCTTTGTATATATGTACCACATCTTTATCTGTTCATCTATTGATGAATAGTTAAGTTGCCTCTGTGTCCTGGCTTGTAAAGAGTGCTGCCAAGAAATTGAAGTACATGTGTCCTTTTGAATTAGNCCAAACTAAGCAGCCAAAATCACTTCTTTGAAAAAGGCTTCTCTAATTTTGGACCAAGTGTCACAGGTTGGATTCCCAGGAAGCAGTCTCTGAAATCACTACTGAAATCAGAGTCCAACAGCTCACCACTCAAAAGTCAATACTTGAGAGGCAAGGTTGGTGGAAAGTTGGCTTGATTACAATGGTTGGCAATGGGGGGCCTAGGAGTGGGGCAGGGCAGACTTGTATACAAAGGCTGACATCCCCCACCAACAATAAGTGGGCAAGAGCTTTTAAAGAGGAGTTTCAGGGGTGTATGGAGGAGGGAAGTGGGCTACATGTAGAAAAGCACAGTCAGCCCTGACCATCACCTTGAAATTGGTCATCGGAGGTGCCTAGGGTCATCTTGATTCTTTAAAGTACAGTTGGTCTTCAGTTCCAGGGTTGGCTTGTTCCCATTTCTTTGGGGCTAATTCTCATCATTGTGGCAGCTTGTGTCACGGCCACAGTCTGGTGAATATATAGTTAACTTCTTCCACCTGGTGAGTGTTTCAGCATCTATAAGACAGATCAATGGATATAGCTCAGAATATTATCTGTAATCTTTGAAGAAGAACTGAAGGTCCTTGACCAGGCTACTGACTAAATCATTGTTACTTAGTCTTGCTGGACTACTTTCTTTGCTTCTACATGTTCTCACTTCTCTTATTAAACTTATCCTTTGACTAAAGTTTTTCTACAGACAAAGGCAAGTGGATGACAAGTGGACCCGAGGGTCCTGTTCCAGTTTACAAGTAGCTTATTCCAAAGCACTCTTGGGATAAGCATCTGTGGAGGAAAACAGTCTGCACTCAAATGCCATTTCCAAGAAGATGCCCCTTAACTCCACTGGCATCTCTGAAGTTGGGGTGATCTCTCTGAGTTGTCCTCTATTGGAGTCAGGGAGCAGGACTTTTTTACCTCCAAGTCAAGGGCTACAGCTGTGCAGGAAGGGGCATGAACTTGGGCTTGGCAACTGTCTTTAGTAGAGACAGTTTGTTGAACAAGCTGCAAGCTAGGGGCTGAGATTCAGCAGAGGTTGGACATCCCCAGGAAGTAAGTCCTTCTGTTCTGAAGGAGGATCAGGGTGGCAAAGGAAACATATGCTGCCATTCACCACTTAGACCCTCATATCCATTAATTAAGAAAAGTTCTGGGTGGGGGAGTCTTTCCTAAGTGAATTCAAAGAGGAAGGTCAGTGGGAAAGCCATAGCCTCTGCTGGGACGATAGATCTCAGGACCAAGCGTGCCTGCATCATCTCCCTCTGGGACCACCATCTGAGATGTCCTCCTCCAAGGCTCGTATCTCTGTTCATCTCAACCTTGAATGGCCTGTGGTTGTGACAGAAACCATCACTCCAGGGAGGCCTTTGCCCTTCTCAGGCTATGGTTAGTTCCAGGTGGCCACCTGCCAATTCAGGAGTCTCAAGAGATTTGGGTTTGATCCCTGGGTAAGGAAGATCTCCTGGAGTAGGAAATGGAACCCCGCTGCAGTGTTCTTGCCTGGAGAATCCATGGCGAGAGAAAACTCACAGGCTACGGTCCATGAGGCCTCAAAGAATCGAACTGACTGAGCACCTGAGCACACGCACATGGGCCGTGTCTGTTGCACTCTCTAGCAAAGCCCAACAAAGGACTAAGCAGAGGGCTTGGGTCAGTGGTCTTAGCGCCAGCCGTGTGTCCTGTCCCCTCTGTGGAGTAGTAACAAGAGCCCCCGGTGAATCCACAACAGACAGCATTCTCAGCACCCCAAGGATCTCTGCAGATTCACCATGATTATGTGTTTTCATATCAGTAATTTGAATTCAGTGAATGTCAGGAAGATGGAAACCCTTTCAGTCACAGTTCACAGAATACTTAATTAAAAGAGGCTAAAATTCCTGCCTGGAGAATCCCCATGGACAGAGGAGCCTGGCAGTCTACAGTCCATGGAGTTGCAAGAGGCAGACATTTTATGCATCATTTTATCAGACAAGTAGCCTAGGGGTTAAGTAACCGTCAAACCCAGGGGTGAGTCCAGTGGAGAATGGAGACTATCACGGAGAATGGAGGCTTTTTCATATTCCTCTTGGCTTTTACCCTTTTGTTTGAACCTGCCCGGTAGCTGCTAAAATGCCATGCTTGGTTGTCCACACAATGGCAACTAAGCAAAAGGCTGATTTCTTTTCGTGTATCTCCTTATGTCCACTGTCAAGCCACAGCTGTCAGGGTACTTGGAAGAGTGAGTACCGGGCAGTTTCAACGTCTGTCATAGCGCAGAGATGTGACAGTAGGGGGCGGGGCTGGTTTGATAGGCGCTTTTACCACACGCAGGGTACCTGGTACACAGGAGGAGCCAATGTGTTTTCGTCTACAAATTTCCCCTCATGTCTCTCTTTTCCTCTCAGTTGCTTTCCTGTGTCTATTTTTCTACTTCTTTTCCTTTTGTCTCTACTCTCCTCGTTCTTCATTTTATTACTGATTATTTTTCTGCTTGTAATACAGAAATTAAACATAATTTCTAGCATCATCAAAGTTTTGTGTTTTTTATACAAAAAACAAACTGAATGTTATATATTTCTCCACAGAAAATGAAAACAAAATTATCTGACCTTCACCTGCCTTTTCAGTCTCACCTCTACCATTCACTGATCCCTACCATCTACCAATCACACTTCACGTTCTGGCAGTTTGTTAACAGTATTTTGTTGTTGTTCAGTCGCTAAGTCATGACTGACTTTTTGTGACCCCATGGACTATAGCCCACCGGGCTCCTCTGTCCATGGAATTCTCCAGGCAAGAATACTGGAATGGGTTGCCATTTCCTTCTCCATATCTTCCCAACCCAGGGATTAAGCAGAGTCTCCTGCATTGGAAGATAAATTCTTTACCACTGGGCCACCTGGGAAGCCCTAAGAGATTTTATTTTCCTTAAATCTGCTTCCTCTAAAATAGAGTTGGGAAATGCTATATATACTTCAAAATCTGGCTCAGTTGCCCTTTACATTGCCAACCGCAGAAAATTATTTCCTTTTCAATTCCCTTAAGGTGTCTCCTTTAGAACTCTTTAGCATATAACATCTGATTAGTGTTAGGAAGATTCTTTCACTTTATTTTTTCTGTTAGTTTGTAAATATCTTAAGACAGCAGTTGTAGTTTGTTCAGAATTCACACTAATTTAAAATAATTATTGTAGTGTGTATAGTAAAAATGTAAATGCTGTGCAATAGAATAATCTTTAAAGTGTTTATAATGTTAACATTTACATTTGTATGCAGTTTTGTTCATGCGTTTGTTTCAGTTGGGTCACTGAGATGTTTTTGAATCCTAAAAAGTTGATTTTAGGTGTCTTCTCATGTTTTCCCTTTCAAAGATTTCATTATTGTGTGTATATGTTTGTTCAATTAAAATGTAGTCACTTTTGAAATATATAACAGAGGTAAGTAACATAGCCTACTCCCATTTAGTAGATAATACATTTTG
Source organism: Neotragus pygmaeus (assembly GCA_006410875.1). Classification (NCBI taxonomy): domain Eukaryota; kingdom Metazoa; phylum Chordata; class Mammalia; order Artiodactyla; family Bovidae; genus Neotragus; species Neotragus pygmaeus. The sequence continues at coordinate 575,899 of SJYV01019754.1, forward strand.
AGCTCTGTGAATTAAACTCCGTAGACATGTTGAGTATTGTCACCTCATATTGTGAGCATTTTGGCTGGAAACCTCACCCTCTAGGCGCATATGGGGTTTTTATTTTTATACATATATTTGCATAACTGCTTCACTATCTTTCACAGACTACAGTCTTTAGACATTAACTTGACAAATATCATGATCAAGTTACCATTTTCAGTCTGGTTCAATGGGTTGGCAGCTTCTTAGTGGGAGTATTTCCTTATCTCTTCAGCTTTCCCTAGTCTCTGTCTCAGTCCTCTCTCTCTTCAATAATAGGCATTTAGTCAGTAGCAACCATAGACTAACATATCACACCTTCATTTTCCTAGGTAATTTAATGGTTTTGTTGGGTATTTTCAGACTCCGAGTTAGCAGAAAATATTCAGAAACAGCTTTCTTCAGGAAATGATCGCTAGTTATACAAGGCACTATCATGCACCATGCACAGGCAACAGAGTGATGGTGCTGTGGCATTTGATCGTTTAATTTTCTCCCAGCTTCATCAGCCTACATAGAAAATGTCCTCTCAACTACATTAAACTTGAATCCCTAAACTCTCATCTGCTTGACTGCCAAGTTCCCCATTACCACCTCCACTCAAATATTTATAGGTACTGCTTGCTGATTTTTGCCAAAAGCCATCCTGGGCTCCCCTGCCCTGGGCACAGGTGGTCTACACACAGTCCGCTGGGAGTGGGACTTCTGCGCCTGATGCTCAGTGAAGATGCTCGTCGGAGAAGAAGCACCTGAGCCTCGATTCTATGGACCTGGAACTCTCTTGATACACTTGCCAACTGAGAAAACGCCTCTGCTCTGTCTCATACTCAGTTGCATCCCATAACAAGTTTGCATAAGTGCCAGAGCTTTGCAGAAGCAAGGGAAGCAGCTCTTCCAACTCTCACGGAGTCATCTTCGTTACAAAGCATATAGATGCCATTAGAGCCTACCTGCAAGCTGTACTCTGAACAGCTGATGCCATGTTTAAAGTATGGGTGATCATTCTAGATGCTTCCCCGTCTTATAGCTGGTCTAATATCAGAAACTCTGTCATCTCCCATGCATAATGACTGCCACTGGGCCTCTGTTAAACTTGTATTTGTCTGAATGCTGTGGGCTATGAATGAATTCCAAGTCTTCCCCCTAGCCACGACCTCCCCTCTTCAAAATCTCTATTCATCAATGGATGCAAATAGATATCCAATACTTCCACCAGGGTGTAGCATCTGACTCCCATACTTAACCCATTAACTTTGGCTTTTATCATAAAAAAAATGATAATTATAACCAGTATTAGAGAAATGACCGCTGAAATACAGGAAACAAAACTCCTGATATAGAAAGCTCTAAAATTATAGCTCTCAGCATAAACTTCCCAAATCAGACCCTGACTCNTTGGCTTTTATCATAAAAAAAATGATAATTATAACCAGTATTAGAGAAATGACCGCTGAAATACAGGAAACAAAACTCCTGATATAGAAAGCTCTAAAATTATAGCTCTCAGCATAAACTTCCCAAATCAGACCCTGACTCAGTTCAGTTCAGTCGCTTAGTCATGTCCGACTCTTTGTGACCCCATGAATCGCAGCATGCCAGGCCTCCCTGTCCATCACCAACTCCCGGAGTTCACTCAAACTCATGTGCATCGAGTCGGTGATGCCATCCAGCCATCTCATCCTCTGTCATCCCCTTTTCCTCCTGTCCCCAATCCCTCCCAGCATCAGAGTTTTATCCAGTGAGTCAACTCTTCACATGAGATGGCTAGGCTTCTCATGAGCCTGACTACCAATTTTTATATTCTTACTCATCAACTTACGACATGTATGACCTTGGGGAAGTGTCAGCTATGTATTGCTGTGTAACAACCACAAAATTATCACCTTGAAATACTCTGTATTTATTATCCTACAGTTTTTCTCAGTTGGAAATCTGGGCAGGACTTGACTAGGTTCCTCACTCCAGGGTGTTTCATAAAGTTGAAACTAAAGGTGTTGGCCAGGGTTGGGATCTCATATGAGACTAGACTGGAGGAAAGATACAATTCCAAGTTCACATGATTGTTAGTAGGATTCAATTCCTTGCAAGTTATTAAATATCAATTTCTTGCTAGCTGTTGGCAGGAGGCCACCCTCAGCTTCTTGCCATGTGGGCTTCTTCATATGGCAGCTTTACTTAACCAAAGTCAGGACAGGAAAAAATCAATTTGGAGACTTTGGTAGCAAGATAAGAGCTACAGTCTCATGCATCCTAAACACAGACATGATATCCCAACACTAGGTCATACTCTATCATTAGAAGCAAATCACAGGTCCCACCATGCTCATAACAGGAGGTAGGGTTTAAAGGCAGGTTACCTAAGAGCCCATCTACCAAAATAAGTCACTTATTTGTGTATCTTTCTTTTTAAACATGTAAAATAAAAAGGCAAATGAAGATAACAATAGTACATACCTCATAGATTTATGAAGACTGAAAACACAGGTCCACATAAAAAATCTACATACAGGCATTGTATGACATAAATCATAGCAAGGTCCTTTATGACCCACCTCCTAAAATATGGAAATAAAAACAAAAATAAATAAGTGGGACCTAAACAAACTCAAAAGCTTTTGCACAGCAAAAGAAACTATATACTGGGTGAAAAGACAACCCTCAGAATGGGAGAAAATAATAGCAAATGAAACAACTGACAAAGGATTAATTTCTAAAATACACAGCAGCTCACAATACTCAATACAAACAGAAAAACAATCCAATCAAAAAATGGGCAAAAGACTTCAATAGAAATTTCTTCAAAGAAGACATACAGATGGATAATAAGCACACAAAGAGATGCTCAACATCACTCACTATCAGAAAAATGCAAATCAAATCCAGAATGAGATATTACATCACACCAGACAGAATGGCCATAATCAAAAAATCCAGAAACAACCAGTGCTGGATAGGGTGTGGAGAAAACAGAAACCCTCCTACACTGCTGGTAGAAACGTAAACTGATACAGCCACTATGGAAAACAGTATGGAGTTTCCTTAAAAACTAGGAATAAAACTACCATATGACCCAGCAGTGCCACTTCTAGGCATATACCTTGAAGAAACCAAAACTGAAAAAAAAAAAGTACCCTATGTTCAGTGCAGTACTATTTACAAGACATAGAAGCCAAGACATAGAAGCAATCTAGATTGACAGATGAATGGATAAAGAAGCTGTGACATACATACAATGGAATACTACTCGGCCATAAAAAGGGACACATTTGAGTCAGTTCTAATGAAGTGGATGAGCCTAGAGCCTATTATACAGAGTGAAGTAAATCAGAAAGAGAAAAACAAATATATTAACACATATAACACCTATATATGGAATCTAGATGGATGGTGCAAATGAACCTGTTTGCAGAGCAGCAGTGGAGATCCAGATATAGAGAACAGACTTATGGACAAGGGTGGCAGAGAAGTGGGAGAGGGTGAGATGAATGGAGAGAGCAGCGTGGATACCCTAACATATGTAAATAGATAGTCAGTGGGAATTTGCTCTATGACTCAGGGAATTCAAATTGGGACTCTGTAATAACCTAGAGGGGTGGGAATGGACAAAAGGTGGGAGGGGAATTCAAAAGGGTAGGGACATATGTACACTTATGGTTAATTCATGCTGAAGTGTGACAGACATCAAAACAAATTGTAAAGCGATCATCAATCAGTTAAAAACAAATAAATATTTTTAAAAATCTACATATAGGTGTTTATAACAGCTTATTCATAATTGCCAAAACTTGGAAGCAACTAAGATGTTCTTCTGAGAGATGGTGAGGGACAGAGAGGCTTGGCATGCTGCAGTCCATGGAAACACAAAGATTCAGACACGACTGAGCAACTGAACAACAAGACGTACTTCAGTAGGTGAATGTATACGTTACTGTGTTACCTCCAGGCAATAGAATATTATCCAGTGCTAAGAAGAAAAGAGCTATCCCACCATGAAAAGACATGGAACAACCTTAAATGCACATCACTAAGTGAAGCAAGCCAATCTGAAAAGGCTATGTATGATGTGATTCCAATTATATGACATTCTGGAAAAGGCAAAACTATGGAGACAGCAAAAAGATAAGTGGTTATCAGAGGTTGGGTTGTAGGGGTGGAGGAGATGAATAGGTGCAGCGCAGTTTTCCAAGTGGTGAAAATATTCTATGTGATGCCATAATGATGAACAGATGTCATTATTATCAATCCCACAGAATATACAAAACCAAGAGTGAACTGTAATATAAACTATGGACTTTGAGTGACTATGATGAGTAAGTGTAGTTTCATCAGTTTTAACAAATGCACCTCTCTGATGGGAAATGTTGATAATGGGGAAGTGATGCCTGTGCCAGGGCAGGGGATATACACATGGCAGATCGGTGTCTTCCCTCAATTTTGCTATGAACCTAAAAACGATTTAAAAAAATCAGTTAAAAAATACAAATAAGCCAATTTAAAAATTGACAAAGTAAGTAAATAAGCATTTACAAAAAGAAGATACACAAATGTCCGACAAGTACACAAAAAGATGCTCGGCATTATTAATTACAAAGGAAATGTAAATCAAAATCACAAGATATCACCTCATATCCTGAAATCATAAAATTAAAAAGACAATAATAAGTTTAACAAGAATATGGAAAAATGGAACTCTCCTATGGTGCTGGCAGAAATGTGAAATAGGCCACTCTGAAATATATGTTACAAGCTCCTCAAAATGCTAAACATAAAATTTCCAAAAGATCCAGCAAGACTCACTCATAGGTATATGCTGGGAAAACAGAAACACATGCCACATAAAAACATACATCGTGTTCATAGCAGCACTATCCGCAAAAGCCAAATGGTGGAAATAACCCAAATGTCCATCAACTGATGAATGAATAAACAAAATGTGGTCTGTACATACATGACAATCTTTTTGTGAATAAGACATGATTTGGTGATAAAAAAGGAATAAACTACTGATATGATTCATGCTACAATAAGGCTCTTCTTTAAAAAAATAATTGAATTGTAAACTGTAGGAAGGGCAGCTTTTCCATCTGTGTAAAAAAACATTTGTTGCTTAATACCATAGACTTTTAAACTTTTAAACTGTCATATATTTAGCCATTGCAGGTTACTGAAACCATTATTTGTCCATACAATTATGTCTAGATGGTTTTAAAATAAAAATGTAATTCATTCTCTTAATTCTGTTGTATCAAAACCAGTCATGCCTGTTGAACCATGATTCCTGTTACATGTGTAAACAGATTGAAGTAAATTAAATTTAGCAAAAGTGCAACACATTTCTATTAATTACTGGACCCACAATTCTGTTAAGGTTAAAACTATATTAACCAAATTATATAACTTATGCAAGGTAGAATACAGGCATTCTACATTTCAAAATAAATCATTTGTTTTGCCAGGAGTAAGAGAAAAGCTGCAGCAGCGGAATACAAATTAGTTTACCCTCACCTCATATTAGGTTACTTTCTTCCTTTGAAAGTAACTCAGGCAATTTTTTGCATGTCAGAGAATGAATTACTCGTGGTTTTTAAATCTGAAAAATAGTCATGGACAGTTTGTTTCAAATGTCATGAAACTCTTCTATCCAATAATGATCCGCTTATTTGTCAGCCACCTGGGGACTGTGGGTGGCGTGGGTTGTCCAACTATCTTTCGATTATGTCCTTGGAAAGGAGTAGTAGCTGCCATGCCAATGTTCCTTTGGTATTCTCTTAATGCCAAATAGATCTTGTGTTGAATTTCTGCCAGTCTTTTCCCTTAATACTGATGAATTCAGCTCATAGCCATTAAACACTACTGTGAGGTGTATGAGCAGTTACCACAGTGTTCACAGAACTGTGCCCAGAACAACAGAGCAAACAAATGGCAGTGAGCTCCAGCCACCTTGTTTTCTTGTAAGTTGCATGGCACATCTTCATAATCCAGCAGCAGTGTGATTGTCCCTCTTTAGGGTCCATTAAGAATTTCCTGTAGGGATCATATTAATGAAATATTTCAGCCGTAAAAATGTAAGGCAGTACTCACAGTGCAGTCTTATATGAGTATGCATATCTCACATTGATTCATTTAATTAGCTACTTTTTAAATGTCATGTATCCACCCAGAGGCCTTTGAATTATGAGTTTGGCCTTAAAAAGATAAAATAAATGGAATAATAAAATCAATGACCATCAGCAAATATGTTTTTTAACATTTTAAAAAATATGTATTTTATTTTTTACTTATGCAAACTTAGAATAATGTTGAAAGTAATTATATTGAAACAATTACATAATTGAGTAAAAGCACAGCAGATTAATAAGGGGAAAATGTCTATTTGGGGTATGTTAAAAAATAAAAATAAAATTTATTTTCAAATTTTGTAGTAGATTAACTTTCAGAGCAAAGCTTAGAAGGGCCTGAGACTTCAAATTAAAAATAATAATAACTAAATCAATATTTATTTGCCAAGTGCCTATACATTATTCTTGGGTAACTTTGAATATGAACTATAAAATCCATTTTAATGTTGACAAAGTTAACATTTGAGCACTTTATTATATTGAGTGATAAAATTAGCCTTTAAACACTGTTTAGCGCTATTCCCATTTTACAGATGTGAAACACGGAGAGGCTAAGTTACTTGCCCAAGATCACACAGCTGCAGAGGCAGAACTGTGATTCTAACAGAGGAAGCCTGTCTCTGAAGACCTCATGCTTCACCGCAAAGCCATCCAGCCATTCCGCCCTTGAACTAAACTTGCCGCTACATTCTGTTTTCTCCTCCCCTCCTCCCCCCCTCCTCTGTCTTACCCGCTTCCTCTTCCCCTTGCCTCCTGCACCGCTTCTCCCTCTTCCCACTTCTTCCCCTCAGCCCTCTCCTCCTCTTACTCGTCTCCTCCTGCTTCCCCTTCTTCCTCCTCCTTCTACTTTCTTCCTCTTTTTCTTTTCCCTCCTCCCTCTTTCTCACCCTCTCTCTTCAATTATAGAATTACATAGCACTTCTTTCATTTCTTTGTAGTTTATACCTTTCTATTTTTCCTCTCAACCGTTTATTGTTAGCTGAAGCATCTCTATTTTCAGATCATGTTGATATCAAGTGCACTACTCATCCTTGACAGTGCCTCCTTTTCCTGACCCTCTTTTTCCATTTTCTACATGGGTCCCGAGGCTTCGAAATGGTGAGAAGCTTGTGCAACTGGCAGATGAGTTCACTGACTCATCAATGACTTGACCAGTTTGGTCAACTAGCTAAATATACCTTATTATCTGTTCATCCTAACAGTTTGTGGCCTTGGTGTGCAGAGCAGTTCATGCATCAGACAGGAATAGTTCTAGTCAGTATTCCTTACTGATGTTTCCAGAAAACCATCTATTTTCCCAAGGGTTGTGATCATATTAGTCACACAGATCAAAATAAATCATGCTTCTTTTCTAAATAAAAAGCAAAAAGCATTATAATCCCCAAGGCAAACAAGCTTCAACAACAGCAAAAAAGATTTTCAGAAACTTCATGGAAATTAATTGTATGATAAAGTAGATAATACTTTATATTTTGAAATGTGTTACAACTTGTGAAATTTTTAATCAGTGGAAACAAATGAACTTTTTGTTTCCATGTGAAAAAGTAACACAATTGACAGTTGCTAAGTTAAGATGAAGAATAATTAGGAGAAAATTTGTATTTAGTATTGTCATAAAGTTACAAAAGTTAATAAATATTTTTTCTTTGTTTTTTATTCTTTCCTGTTGGAAATAAAAATGCATATATTTTAAAAAACACCCAACTCTTTAACCTGTTCTGAGATGATTAACACTATTAACACTATGAATATCATGCATTTTTTACAGCAGGAGAGAAAGGGCCTGCACATATGTTATTTTAACCCCACTATCACCAAGAGGAACAGGGGGACTACGGGGGTTATAGGTGTTCACGGTTAGTCTGCTAGAAGTCAGAGATTCAGGTGTAGAGCACCCTTCTCCAGTCTCTTGTTAGTGCACTTTCTACCCACTGACTTGTCTCTAAATGCATGAGGAAGACAGGTGATCCCTTCCTTGCTTTCAGTGCTGTGGCTTTATCACTGAACCCAAATTCATGTACCTGATGCACTGCTGCTAAGTTGCTTCAGTCATGTCCGACTCTGTGCGACCCCATAGATGGCAGCCCACCAGGTCCCACCGTCCCTGGGATTCTCCAGGCAAGAGTACTGGAGTGGGGTGCCATTGCCTTCTCCAGTGCATGAAAGTGAAAAGTGAAAGTGAAGTCATTCAGTCCTGTCTGACTCTTAGCGACCCCATGGACTGCAGCCTACCAGGCTCCTCCATCCATGGATTTTCCAGGCAAGAGTACTGGAGTGGGGTGCCATTGCCTGATGCACAGTGAGGCCAAACAAACCAAAATGTTAGAGTTTGGAGCAGAGAAAGATTTATTGCAAAGGCCATGCGAGGAGAATAGGGTGGCTTAAGCTCAAAATCCATGATGGATTTCAAGGAATAAATTTTAAAGACCAGGGGAGGGAAGGGAGGCTCAGGGTGTGTGATCAGCCCATGAACAATCCTCCGCTTAGTTGATGGTGAGGTAATAAGACAGGGTCACAGGGGTTAACATTGTCAATCCTCATGCTACACACTCAAGGTCTTCAAGTAGTTAACTTCTTCCATTTGGTGGAGACTTTAGCATCTGCAGAACAATTCTGTGTATCAGATTGCTATCTAGGTACTTCAGGGAGGAACTAAAGATCCTGTGACTGCCATATGGCTGATTTACTATTTAAATTGTCACTAGATCTCCTGGCCTAGTTGCCACTTTTGTCACTATGTGTTCACATCAATCCTTTAATTCGTAAGTCAGGCTTTTTTGACTCAAAGGATGCCTGGGAGATTACAACTTTTCTACAAACAAGAGGCAGGAAGAGGACATGGGGACAGTGATCTGCCCTAGGAAGGCCCTGTAAGTTACAGTTACAGTTACTGCTCAGTTACAGTTCAAAAACTCAAATGCACAAAAATTATCAAAATATGTTTCAGACTGGAGTCAAATAATCTGCATCTTGATACTCATATCTATTGCTTCAACTGCAAATTCAAAGGCCCAAATTAAAAACTTTCTTACGTTCTAATTCTATTTTTTAAGTTGTTTATAGGCAAATTACAGAAATCATTAGATAAGAAATATGACAGCCAAGCATTGAAGTTTTAGGATTAAATTCTGTAGCAAGGGCAGTTACTGAACTAGAGTGAGAAGAGTAATTTAATTGTTAAAACTACATTTCAGAGGTAAATTTCTGTCTACAACTATGATTTTTGTTCTTACTATCACTGTTTTTATCTAAAAATCTAAAAATAGCATTCTAAACTGGGCTAGAAATTTGAAAGCATGTTTCTTCACACTTTCCATCCCCACACAAACCCAAGCATTTGGAAGGAATGTCTGTGACATGTCATTTTTGATATTTCTAAAACTTGTTCCTGGAGGAAATTGGCAGTGTAAAGAAATAAAATGGAAATTTACAATTTTCAATAATCAAATGAAGCTTAACTTCTGTCCTGGAAACAGACAGGCCATGTTAAGAATTTTTCCAAGCCATTTTTTTTTTTCTTAATATTTGTTCAAACTTCTCCTTTGGAAGATTTATTTCTAGAGTTAATTAATGATTTAGAGCTGTTTCCTAGTCACCTCAAGAATGTAGTTCATCTTGGAACCACTTTTGTTCATCTTGAACTACTAAAGTTCATCTTGGAAATTTAGCTCTCAATCTTATACTCTACTGTGATTATATCAAAAGCAGATTGGGAGTTTTGATTAAATGTTGAAATTACTTCTTTGTGAATGTGGTACTCTTTAATTAAATTACAAAACTTGACCTTGAGATTATGATTTTAAACTGTAAATTTGATGTACACAGAATATCTTTGCTACTGACCAGCCACTTGTATTGAAATCAGCTACAATTAATTGACTTACTGTTGCTCAGAAATGACTGGGCTATTCTTAACACTTATAGACAATATGCGCTTCAGATTGAGGATCTGCGTCTGATTCACCTATGTGATCTCCCTAGCAGGTTGCATACAAACAAGATGTCAAATAAACAAGTAATTATTTTCTGTTATAAGAGATTTGGAGACAACAGACAAGCAATCTCATTCTGCTTTCCACTTAATCACTTCAGGCAATTAGTCAACCTCTTACTGTCATCATCTCTGAAGAAGTAATAATAATAATAATAATAATAATAATAANAGAAGTCAGAGATTCAGGTGTAGAGCACCCTTCTCCAGTCTCTTGTTAGTGCACTTTCTACCCACTGACTTGTCTCTAAATGCATGAGGAAGACAGGTGATCCCTTCCTTGCTTTCAGTGCTGTGGCTTTATCACTGAACCCAAATTCATGTACCTGATGCACTGCTGCTAAGTTGCTTCAGTCATGTCCGACTCTGTGCGACCCCATAGATGGCAGCCCACCAGGTCCCACCGTCCCTGGGATTCTCCAGGCAAGAGTACTGGAGTGGGGTGCCATTGCCTTCTCCAGTGCATGAAAGTGAAAAGTGAAAGTGAAGTCATTCAGTCCTGTCTGACTCTTAGCGACCCCATGGACTGCAGCCTACCAGGCTCCTCCATCCATGGATTTTCCAGGCAAGAGTACTGGAGTGGGGTGCCATTGCCTGATGCACAGTGAGGCCAAACAAACCAAAATGTTAGAGTTTGGAGCAGAGAAAGATTTATTGCAAAGGCCATGCGAGGAGAATAGGGTGGCTTAAGCTCAAAATCCATGATGGATTTCAAGGAATAAATTTTAAAGACCAGGGGAGGGAAGGGAGGCTCAGGGTGTGTGATCAGCCCATGAACAATCCTCCGCTTAGTTGATGGTGAGGTAATAAGACAGGGTCACAGGGGTTAACATTGTCAATCCTCATGCTACACACTCAAGGTCTTCAAGTAGTTAACTTCTTCCATTTGGTGGAGACTTTAGCATCTGCAGAACAATTCTGTGTATCAGATTGCTATCTAGGTACTTCAGGGAGGAACTAAAGATCCTGTGACTGCCATATGGCTGATTTACTATTTAAATTGTCACTAGATCTCCTGGCCTAGTTGCCACTTTTGTCACTATGTGTTCACATCAATCCTTTAATTCGTAAGTCAGGCTTTTTTGACTCAAAGGATGCCTGGGAGATTACAACTTTTCTACAAACAAGAGGCAGGAAGAGGACATGGGGACAGTGATCTGCCCTAGGAAGGCCCTGTAAGTTACAGTTACAGTTACTGCTCAGTTACAGTTCAAAAACTCAAATGCACAAAAATTATCAAAATATGTTTCAGACTGGAGTCAAATAATCTGCATCTTGATACTCATATCTATTGCTTCAACTGCAAATTCAAAGGCCCAAATTAAAAACTTTCTTACGTTCTAATTCTATTTTTTAAGTTGTTTATAGGCAAATTACAGAAATCATTAGATAAGAAATATGACAGCCAAGCATTGAAGTTTTAGGATTAAATTCTGTAGCAAGGGCAGTTACTGAACTAGAGTGAGAAGAGTAATTTAATTGTTAAAACTACATTTCAGAGGTAAATTTCTGTCTACAACTATGATTTTTGTTCTTACTATCACTGTTTTTATCTAAAAATCTAAAAATAGCATTCTAAACTGGGCTAGAAATTTGAAAGCATGTTTCTTCACACTTTCCATCCCCACACAAACCCAAGCATTTGGAAGGAATGTCTGTGACATGTCATTTTTGATATTTCTAAAACTTGTTCCTGGAGGAAATTGGCAGTGTAAAGAAATAAAATGGAAATTTACAATTTTCAATAATCAAATGAAGCTTAACTTCTGTCCTGGAAACAGACAGGCCATGTTAAGAATTTTTCCAAGCCATTTTTTTTTTTCTTAATATTTGTTCAAACTTCTCCTTTGGAAGATTTATTTCTAGAGTTAATTAATGATTTAGAGCTGTTTCCTAGTCACCTCAAGAATGTAGTTCATCTTGGAACCACTTTTGTTCATCTTGAACTACTAAAGTTCATCTTGGAAATTTAGCTCTCAATCTTATACTCTACTGTGATTATATCAAAAGCAGATTGGGAGTTTTGATTAAATGTTGAAATTACTTCTTTGTGAATGTGGTACTCTTTAATTAAATTACAAAACTTGACCTTGAGATTATGATTTTAAACTGTAAATTTGATGTACACAGAATATCTTTGCTACTGACCAGCCACTTGTATTGAAATCAGCTACAATTAATTGACTTACTGTTGCTCAGAAATGACTGGGCTATTCTTAACACTTATAGACAATATGCGCTTCAGATTGAGGATCTGCGTCTGATTCACCTATGTGATCTCCCTAGCAGGTTGCATACAAACAAGATGTCAAATAAACAAGTAATTATTTTCTGTTATAAGAGATTTGGAGACAACAGACAAGCAATCTCATTCTGCTTTCCACTTAATCACTTCAGGCAATTAGTCAACCTCTTACTGTCATCATCTCTGAAGAAGTAATAATAATAATAATAATAATAATAATAAAGCAGCCCCCGTAGAGTTAACTTGAGAACTGAAAAAGATAACATGTGTCAAGCACTTGACATTGTGCCAAAATCATTCTAAGTACTCACCTGCAGTTCACTATTAATAAATAAAGATAACAAAATGTTTTTCATGATCACATGTATAATAGAATGGGGAACTGTAGCAAAAAACCTAAACATCATCTAGAGGAAACTGGTTGAAAAAATACATAGACTATTATACCATCAGCCAAATGGATAAGAAAATGTTTTAGGTACTGACATGGAATTTACTACAAGTAATGCTATTATCTAAAAATCCAAACCAGGAATTTCCTGGTGGTACAGTGGATAGGAATCTACCTGCCAATACAGGGGGCAGGGGTTTCATCCCTGGTCTGGGAGGATTTCATAGCCACGGAGCAGTTAAGCCCATGCACCACAACAACCGAGCCGATATACCCTGGAGCCTGTGCTCTGCAGCAAAAGAAGCCATCACAACAGCAAGCCTGCCCACCAGGCCTGCCCAACGAAGCACAGACCCTGCTCACCGCAGCTAGAGCAAAGCCCACACACAGCAATAAAGATTCAGTGCCGCCAAAAATAAATAAATGAAAAATGGGGGACACATGTACACCCAGGGCTGATCATACCAATGTAGGGCAAAAAAACACTACAATACTATAAAATAATTAGCCTCCAATCAAAATAAATAAATTATTATTTTTTTAAAGAAACAAATTATAGTGCAGAGTGGGCATATATGCTGCCACGTATGAAAAAGAAAAGGAAGCAATTCATATGCACTTTCTTCAGGCTGGCACGATCACGCAGATGAATCAGATACAGGCTCACATCTTGAGGAGTCTGCTGAATGTGTTAAAACAGATCGGTCATTTCTGAGTAACAGGATATAATGGTATCTATCTAGGTATATATGTATCTAGGTCAAGAGGAAGACATTTACTTCTGCCTTTTAGGTTCTTCTGGCTGGTCTAAGAATTAAATTGACGTGAGAAAGATTGACAGGAGAAAGTTAAAGAAAGTTTGATAATATGTATACATGAGAAAGACCTAGAAAAACTGTGTAACTCACCCAAATGCCTGAAAACCTCACATTAAACACCATCTTCAGCTAAAGACAAAAGAGGATTTGGGGGATAGCGCTTTGGTACTTCAAAGGTGAAGAAGGCAATTTACTTGAGATAAGGAAGCAGATGTTTGGTAAGCAAATGTTTGCTGGGCCAGGCAGATCACCACGGAACACAAAATGAACTAATGGATAGACTTTCTTCCCCTGCCACACCCAGCCAGATTCTCTGCAGATATCTCTGGTGCGCTAACTACTGGTGTTTAACCAAACTCATGTCTATTGAGTCAATAATGTCATCCAACCATCTCATTCTCTGTCACCCCCTTCTTCTCCCACCTTCAATCATTCCCAGCATCAGGGTCTTTTCCAATGAGTCAGTTCTTCCCATCAGATGGCCAAAGTATTGGAGTTTTAGTTTCAGCATCAGTCTTTCTAATGATTATTCAGGACTAATTTCTTTAGGATGGACTGGTTGAATCTCCAAGCAGTCCAAGGGACTTTCAAGAGTCTTCTCCAACATTACAGTTCAAAAGCATCAATTCTCCAGTGCTCAGCTTTCTTTAACTCTCACATCCATATATGACAACTGGAAAAACCATAGCCTTGATTAGATGGACCTTTGTTGGCAAAGTAATGTCTCTGCTTTTGAATATGCTATCTAGGTTGGTCATAACTTTCCTGCCAAGGAGTAAGCGTCTTTTCATTTCATGGCTGCAGTTACCATCTGAAGTGATTTTGGAGCCCCTCAAAATAAAGCCTGTCACTATTTCCATTGTTTCCCCATCTATTTGCCATGAAGTGATAGGAGCAGATGCCAAGATCTTAGTTTTCTGAATGTTGTGCTTTAAGCAAACTTTTTCACTCTCTTCTTTCACTTTCATCAAGAGGCTCTTTAGTTCTTAACTTTCTGCCATAAGGGTGGTGTCATCTGTATATCTGAGGTTATTGATATTTTTCCCAGCAATCTTGATTCCAACTTGTGCTTCATCCAGCCCAGCATTTCTCATGATGTACTCTGCATGTAAGTGGTAAAGAATCTGCTTGCCAAGGCAGGAATCACAAGACTCTGGTTCAATCACTGGGTTGGGAAGATCCCAGAGTAGGAAATGACAACCTGCTCTGGTATTCTGCCTGGAAAGTTCCATAGACAGAGGATCCTGGCAAGCTACAGTCCACAGGGCCTCAAAGAGCTGGACACAACTGAGCTCATACATCACCTTCACCATCTGAGCCCAAGGAGCAGCCGTAGGCAAAATTTCTAGATGTCAGAGTCCAGGTAGCTTTTGCAGTTTGAAATGTTCCTTATAATGTCATCAGGTGTTCAAGTAAACTTTTGAGTCATTCACACAGCAACAGGCATGAAGATTATCTAAACATGGGCTATTATGATAATCTTCCTTAAGTTTAAATCAAGTTGCTCAGCTTCAGCTTGCAGGGTTTCAGGAAAAGGATACTAATTTCATTCAAAAGTGGAGAAAAAAAAAATGGATATGTTAGTTTGGAGAGCTGTAGTCAAATATTTGAGGAAACTAGAAGAATGCAAAATCCAGTCCAGTTTACAGGTGGGGGAAAAAAAAAAAAAAAAAAACTTCAGAGATGATCAGCAGAACTAGAATCTAATATCCACAACTGGGTATTATAGTTCTACTGAAACACATTTTTTTCTCAAAAATCACTCACATTTCTACCAAAGATACACAAGTGAAGACAAGTTTCTTTGCAAAATAATCTTAGTTTCATTAAACTTACATATTTACATAAGTCCAGCAAGATAGTGGGCTTCCCTAGTGTCTCAGATGGCAGAGAATCTGCCTGCAATGCAGGAGACCTGGGTTCAATCCCTAGGTCAGGAAGATCCCCTGGAGAAGGGAATGGCTGCCCACTCCAGTACTCTTGCTTGGAGAACTCCAGAAGAGCCTGGCTGGTTACAGTCCATGAAGTTGCAGAGTCGGACACAACTGAGCAACCAACATACATAACAAAGCAAAAATAGTAACTGACCCAACAGACACTTTTAAATATGCTTTGCTAGAACTTTTCATTAGGAATCTCCACACTGAAATTTTAATAGTATTTCAAGATCAAGAAACCATGCTAAGGAATTGCCATCAGATTCACCTGTAATAGATTTAGGTTAATTCCTCTCTTCTTGAGGTCCCTCAAATATCCCAAGTTTCCTGCACCTGCAGAAAGTGACCTTCCTTACTCACATGGTAAGGCTATTGGGAACCCTGTAAGCAGGGGGTTTATGGAGCCATAAAGTCAGTCTTAGCTCCTTAAAGCTGTCCAATCATCTCTGAGTCCATGTGTGTCTCTTTCAAATATAATATTTTGGTCAAAGCCTTGGTAATATAACCAGTGTTTCCAATTGTGCCCTGTTACAAGGAGAACAGATTCTTGTAAACTTATGTAAATATTTATATCATCATGAAAATAAGAATACTCACTAAGAGTTTCCAAATTCTGGAGGGACCAAGCAGGAAGAATAAATATAAATGTTTCAATTCTGTTTACAAATGTATAATTCAGCAAATTTCTATAAATCATATTTAGCTTAAGAGAAAATGCTTCCTTATATTAGGAAAGCAAAGATTAAAAAGATGTGGTATTTCAGAATAAGAGAATAAAGAGAATAAGAAAATAAATCATACAAATTTAATCATAATCATCATTTCACTCAGTCTTGGGTAATTAATTCTTGTTGATCTTGACCTTTTGCTAGCAGTTTTTTATGAAGCTGTGTGTTTTTTTTGTTTTTTTTTTTGTGGATGTGTGTGCACTCTTTAGTGGTATGACCACTATTATAGTTTAGTGGTATGACCTAATATTTTTTAAAGCCCTTAATTGTCAAAAAGCACTTTCTATGAATCTTTTGTGAAGATGAAGCATGTTTTATAAAGGCACCAGAGCAAAACAATAGTTATCTGTAAATGGCAAAAGGCATGGCTATAGATTTGATTATAATGCAACTGACAAGGAACTTAGTTATTTCTGCAACATGCATTTTAAACTAACTAGAATTACTGATAACATTTTACCAGAACATGCAGATTTAGGGGAATTACATATGATTTTCACAACACATATTGCAAATATTAATCTATGCAATATAACCCAAGAAGGCTTATTGTTACTTATTTGACAATGCTTCCCATTTAATTTGCCATGCCAAATAATTCTAATCAGTTTAATAACTCTGAGATTTTTCAGGGATCCTTTGAAAAAATCCCAAAGTTAGCTAAATATCAAAAGTACTTTAGTGTTTAGTTAGGGAAGATTATCAAAGATATCAAAAGGTCTTAAAACATTTGATCAAGTAGGATCATAGATCACTGTGAAATAATAGTTATCCACTTAATGATATTGATAATAAAAGATTTCAAAAACAAATACAAAAAGTAATACCATATTACTTCAAAGACAAAGAAACTTTTACTGTCTGTTATAAAAGCAGATTATAATAGTCCCATATAACTTTGTCCTTAACAGAGAGAAAAGCAAATTCTAGTATTACATCAGCTTACTTTTGATGTTAAAACTTATTCACTCAATTAAATTAATTCTAATCTTAACCACTCTTAATCACACACAAAACTGTCTTCTCAGGGTTCCTTTTCCAAACCCTCTGAAGCTTTCCTTTTAATATTCAGCTTTTGTGCTATGCCTGCCTGATCTCCCTGTCTCTCTTCCCTGCTTTTTCTCCGTCTATCTATCTCCATCTCTCTCCATTTTAACCTCTCTTTAGGGCAAAATTACTTTTCCCTCCTTAACAAAATGTATTTCCATTCTTTATACCTTAAAAAAAACTTGTGTATAAAATTATTTCCTTGTTAATTTTAATAATTTTAATTACATGTATTAATTAGAATTGATGCTTTTGAACTGTGGAGTTGGAGAAGACTCTTGAGAGTCCCTTGGACTGCAAGGAGATCCAACCAGTCCATTCTGAAGATCAGCCCTGGGGTTTCTTTGGAGGGAATGATGCTGAAGCTGAAACTCCCGTACTCTGGCCACCTCATGCAAAGAGCTGACTCATTGGAAAAGACTCTGATGCTGGGAGGGGTAGGGGGTAAGAGGACAAGGGGACGACAGAGGATGAGATGGCTGGATGGCACCACTGACTCTATGGACGTGAGTCTGAGTGAACTCCAGGAGTTGGTGACGGACAGGGAGGCATGGCGTGCTGTGATTCATGGGGTCGCAAAGAGTCGGACATGACTGAGCGACTGAACTGAACTGAACTGAACTGAATTAGAATTCTTAACTCTTAGAAATGTTAATTTCTAGGAAAACTAAGAAGTAAGCAATTGTGAATTGTTATACCAGAATTTTCTGATTGGCAAACTTGTTTTGTAATTTCTACAAGCATATATTTCCTCATAGGATTTTAAATTTCAATGTGGTAGAAATGCTTACTAATAAAACCAAATATTTTTATTTTTCTGTAATAAAATGACAAAAGTAGTAAATTACACTTGTTTAGCAATCAATGTTTCCATAATTTACTTATTTTGAAATGATCTAGACATTCAATGAATTCCCATCATTTACCTTAATTTTGCAAAATTCTAAAATTTTAAGTTACAAAAAAATTTTGGAAGCTATTTTTAAGTTTTATACCACTCACATCAACCTAAATCATTTGTTACTCAACAACTATGTTTAGATTACCCATGAAAATTTCATGATACATTATACAAAGTCAGCCAAAGAATGTTCAAACTCCCACACAACTCCACTCATCTCACATGCTAGCAAAGTAATGCTCAAAATTATCCAAGCCAGGCTTTCACAGTACATGAACCGTGAACTTCCAGATGTTCAATCTGGATTTAGAAAAGGCAGAGGAACCAGAGATTAAGTTGCCAACATCCATTGGATCACTGGAAAAGCAAGAGAGTTCCAGAAAAACATCTACTTCTGCTTTATTGACTATGCCAAAGCCTTTGACTATGTGGATAACAACAAACTGTGGAAAATTCTTTAAGAGATGGGAATACCAGACCACCTGACCTGCCTCTTGAGAAATCTGTATGCTGGTCAAGAAGAAACAGTTACAACTGGACATGGAACAACAGACTGGTTTCAAATTGGGAAAGGAGTAAGTCAAGGCTGTATTTTGTCACCCTGCTTACTTAACTTACAAGCAGAGTATATCATGTGAAATGCCAGGATGGATGAAGCACAAGCTGGAATCAAGATTGCTGGGAGAAATATCAATAACCTCAGATATGCAGATGACACAACCCTCATGGCAGAAATTGAAGAACAACTAAAGAGTTTCAGGATGAAAGTGAAAGAGGAGAGTGAAAAAGCTCACTTAAAACTCAACANGAATCAAGATTGCTGGGAGAAATATCAATAACCTCAGATATGCAGATGACACAACCCTCATGGCAGAAATTGAAGAACAACTAAAGAGTTTCAGGATGAAAGTGAAAGAGGAGAGTGAAAAAGCTCACTTAAAACTCAACATTCAAAAAACTAAGCATCTGGTCCCATCACTTCATGGCAAATAGATGGGGAAATGGTGACAGACTTTACTTTGGGGGGTCCAAAATCACTACAGATGTTGACTGTAACCCTGAAATTAAAAGATACTTGCTCCTTGAAAGGAAAGTGATGACCAACCTAGAAAGCATATTAAAAAGCAAAGACATTACTTTACCAACAAAGGTGAATCTAGCCAAAGCTATGGCTTTTCCAGTAGTCATGTATAGATGTGAGAGTTGGACTATAAAGAAAGCTAAGTGCTGAAGCATTGTTGCTTTTGAGCTGTGGTGTTGGAGAAGACTCTTGAGCATCCCTTGAACTGCTAGGAGATCCAATCAGTCAATCCTAAAGGAAATCAGGCCTGAATATTCATTGGAAGGACTGATGCTGAGGCTGAAACTCTTATTTGGCCATGTGATGTGATAAACCAACTCATCAGAAAAGACCCTGATGCTGGGAAAGATTGAAGGTGGGAGGAGAAGGGGATGACAGAGGCATCATCGATGCTATGGACATGAGTTTGAGTAGACTCTGGGTGTTGGTGATGGGAAAGGAGACCTGGAGTGCTGCAGTCCACGGGGTTGCAAAGAGTTGGACATGACTGAGGTACTGAACTGAACAGAATCTCATGCAATTGTGGACTGTGTTTATATTCCTGATTTTGTAGAAGTTTGCAAGATAATTATAGACACTTCCCTTATCATGATCATTGGCCTTCACCTTCCATCTCACACTGTGTTGGCTCAAATGAGCCTACTCACAAGCCCTTAGCAAATTTGGCTAACATTGTTGGAAGGGTGGATTTGTATGTCTTGTCTTACAATACCAGGCAGGGAAATATTCCCCAATGAGACACAGTGTTCATCCCACAACACAATTAGGAAAAAGAGATATGACCACTTTACATAAAGTCCATTCAAATACATCAATTGCCCTACAAAGGTTCAGCTCAATTTCATCAACACTTAGACCTCTAACCACAGCCTCCACAAGACCCAGTCAGTCTCAATCTAACAGTACTGGGTAGAGTAAGTTTTCCCAGCCAGTCAAAACAGACAGTCCCAGAAAACACTCAAGTAACATCAACACAGCCTTTTCATATAACATCTACTCCAACTTTTCAACTTTTGTAATCCTATCATCCCTCGTGCTTTCACAATCTCTCAGTCTAGTTGTAGCCTGAGTCTGAGTTCCACCAATGGATTGTGGTACCACAGCACGTGGGGTTCCTGAATCAGAGTCCCAGAAACTTCTTTTCATCCTCATTACATTTTACCCATTCCTGTGTAAAAGGCTTTGAGTGTCCAATGAGGGGTCAAGCCAAGTGACAAGGTCGTTTGTCAGTTTTTAACTTCATTGTTCACTTTAACTGTTGCCCCAAGTGATTGTTGGTCAGTTTTCATTGTAGTTTGTGTATTCTAGCTTTATAAATTTCTCCAAAATGTGGTAAATTAAGTGGACTTGTTAGGGTTTCGTAATGTTGGTGGGACCAATAGGGGCCCTCCAAACAAATACTGCTATAGTCAAAACTTTAACTCTCTGAAATTGAAAGATGCTTGCTCCTTGGAAGAAAAGCTATGACCAACCTGGACAGTGTATTAAAAGCAGAGATATCACTTTGCCTACAAAGGTCAGTCTAGTCAAATCTATGGTTTTTCCAGTAGTCCTGTACGGATGTGAGAGTTAGACTATAAAGAAAGCTGAGCACTGAAGTACTGATGCTTTTGAACTGTGGTGTTGGAAAAGACTCTTGAGAGTCCCTTGGGCTGCAAGGAGATCCGACCAGTCCATCCTAAAGGAGATCAGTTCTGGGTGTTCATTGGAAGGACTGATGTTAAAGCTGAAACTCCANTCACATTTTTTTTTTCATAGTCATCAAGGTGAGAGGTGAAGGGGCACAGACTATGGTGGTGGCAAAACTGGGGGGGGTGGGGGACTTTCTTGGTGGTCCAGTGGTTAAAACTCCACGCTCCCAGGGCAGGGGACCAGGGTTTGAGCCCTGGTCAGAGAAGTAGATCCTGTGTGCTGCAACTAAGACCCGGTGCAGCCAAATAAAAAAATAAAGAAGGAGGGAAAAGGGCAAGATTCCGGAGACATATTGAAGGTTGAACCAATGAGATTCCCTAAAGACTGAATAGGAGATGTGACCATCAAAAGAAGTTATGGATGATAGCAAAGATCTTACCCTAAGCACACGCCATGAAAAGCCCTGACCTTCAGACTGGGGATATTTTCAAGGAGCTGTGCATTGAAAGCTGTAACGACTCATTGTGACTATCCTGGAGTGTCAGTTAAATAATATATTGACATACATTCATGGGCACAAATTAGAGCATGACCCACTGCTTCTTTGAGGAAGCGAAAGACAACCAAAGATTGTTGTGTACTATGAATAGATTTTTATGGAGATACTTTATTTTATTCCACCTGTCAGGATAAAGAGCAGGTCAGACAGCCTTCCAGCTTACCAAATGTTACCAAGCCCTGAATGCTTCAGCCTCAACATAATTATATCCTTTTTATTTATTGATAAACACCATATGTCTGTCATGTCAGAGATCGGAGAATGTCAAGGAGTCATTCAGTAGACTTTGCTACAAAGCTTCCCTCATTATCCTCCCCTTCATTCATTCTTGCTTTGCTTTCACAGGTCTGGGGACCTCTGTCTCTAGAGGATTCACAATCGGGTATTCAATTCAAAGCATGTTTTGATAGTTGAGCCATTGGTGGTATCACTAATCTGCAAGTCCCTCCTTTCAATTATTCGTCCTGATGTAGAGAAGCCATGATTCAGACAATTCAAAGAAAGAGAGAGAAGATAATAAAAATTATTTATAATTAGTTTGAAAATATATAAATCGCCCTTGAAACACTTTGCACTTGCTGATTATAGTTTACACAGTCTAAATTTAAAGTTGATTTGCATCTTCTGAGCCTACTTGAGCTTAGAGAGGAGGGAATCTTATTTTGTATGGCAGATGGCAGGGTGATACTGTTTGGGGATTAAAAAGAAAATATATTGCATTTCCATTAGAAAGGGGCTTTATTTTTGGTATAAACACATGGGAATGCATAGGATGATAATGGTGATGATGATCATGAGAATAATAATGAGAACAATAATAGCTAATAACTTACTGAACTTTTCATATGTGCCACATACTGCTGTAGACACTCCACTTCTATTAATCCTCTTAATCCTCATATGAGGTCTGTATTATTATTACTCATATTTTACAAGTGAAGGAACTGATGTTCAAAGAACATAGGTAGCTTGCTCCTGGTCATATAGCCAATTTGTGGCAGAGCTGGGATTAGAATCCAGATGGTTTGATTTCACGCTTTTAATGACTGCTGCTGCTGCTGCTGCTAAGTCGCTTCAGTCTGTCTGACTCTGTGTGACCCCATAGACGGCAGCCCACCAGGCTCCCCCGTCCCTGGGATTCTCCAGACAAGAACACTGGAGTGGGTTGCCATTTCCTTCTCCAGTGCATGAAAGTGAAAAGTGAAAGTGAAGTCGCTCAGTNGCAACATTCCCTGATTTTCTTCCCAGCTCCACCTTCCAGATGAGAGGAAGGATTTTTGCCCTTATTTAGCTTTGATGTGTGATGGAAAAGATGTGTATAAGAGACAGGCTTAAGAGAAAATGCTTCCTTATATTAGGAAAGCAAAGATTAAAAAGATGTGGTATTTCAGAATAAGAGAATAAAGAGAATAAGAAAATAAATCATACAAATTTAATCATAATCATCATTTCACTCAGTCTTGGGTAATTAATTCTTGTTGATCTTGACCTTTTGCTAGCAGTTTTTTATGAAGCTGTGTGTTTTTTTTGTTTTTTTTTTTGTGGATGTGTGTGCACTCTTTAGTGGTATGACCACTATTATAGTTTAGTGGTATGACCTAATATTTTTTAAAGCCCTTAATTGTCAAAAAGCACTTTCTATGAATCTTTTGTGAAGATGAAGCATGTTTTATAAAGGCACCAGAGCAAAACAATAGTTATCTGTAAATGGCAAAAGGCATGGCTATAGATTTGATTATAATGCAACTGACAAGGAACTTAGTTATTTCTGCAACATGCATTTTAAACTAACTAGAATTACTGATAACATTTTACCAGAACATGCAGATTTAGGGGAATTACATATGATTTTCACAACACATATTGCAAATATTAATCTATGCAATATAACCCAAGAAGGCTTATTGTTACTTATTTGACAATGCTTCCATTTAATTTGCCATGCCAAATAATTCTAATCAGTTTAATAACTCTGAGATTTTTCAGGGATCCTTTGAAAAAATCCCAAAGTTAGCTAAATATCAAAAGTACTTTAGTGTTTAGTTAGGGAAGATTATCAAAGATATCAAAAGGTCTTAAAACATTTGATCAAGTAGGATCATAGATCACTGTGAAATAATAGTTATCCACTTAATGATATTGATAATAAAAGATTTCAAAAACAAATACAAAAAGTAATACCATATTACTTCAAAGACAAAGAAACTTTTACTGTCTGTTATAAAAGCAGATTATAATAGTCCCATATAACTTTGTCCTTAACAGAGAGAAAAGCAAATTCTAGTATTACATCAGCTTACTTTTGATGTTAAAACTTATTCACTCAATTAAATTAATTCTAATCTTAACCACTCTTAATCACACACAAAACTGTCTTCTCAGGGTTCCTTTTCCAAACCCTCTGAAGCTTTCCTTTTAATATTCAGCTTTTGTGCTATGCCTGCCTGATCTCCCTGTCTCTCTTCCCTGCTTTTTCTCCGTCTATCTATCTCCATCTCTCTCCATTTTAACCTCTCTTTAGGGCAAAATTACTTTTCCCTCCTTAACAAAATGTATTTCCATTCTTTATACCTTAAAAAAAACTTGTGTATAAAATTATTTCCTTGTTAATTTTAATAATTTTAATTACATGTATTAATTAGAATTGATGCTTTTGAACTGTGGAGTTGGAGAAGACTCTTGAGAGTCCCTTGGACTGCAAGGAGATCCAACCAGTCCATTCTGAAGATCAGCCCTGGGGTTTCTTTGGAGGGAATGATGCTGAAGCTGAAACTCCCGTACTCTGGCCACCTCATGCAAAGAGCTGACTCATTGGAAAAGACTCTGATGCTGGGAGGGGTAGGGGGTAAGAGGACAAGGGGACGACAGAGGATGAGATGGCTGGATGGCACCACTGACTCTATGGACGTGAGTCTGAGTGAACTCCAGGAGTTGGTGACGGACAGGGAGGCATGGCGTGCTGTGATTCATGGGGTCGCAAAGAGTCGGACATGACTGAGCGACTGAACTGAACTGAACTGAACTGAATTAGAATTCTTAACTCTTAGAAATGTTAATTTCTAGGAAAACTAAGAAGTAAGCAATTGTGAATTGTTATACCAGAATTTTCTGATTGGCAAACTTGTTTTGTAATTTCTACAAGCATATATTTCCTCATAGGATTTTAAATTTCAATGTGGTAGAAATGCTTACTAATAAAACCAAATATTTTTATTTTTCTGTAATAAAATGACAAAAGTAGTAAATTACACTTGTTTAGCAATCAATGTTTCCATAATTTACTTATTTTGAAATGATCTAGACATTCAATGAATTCCCATCATTTACCTTAATTTTGCAAAATTCTAAAATTTTAAGTTACAAAAAAATTTTGGAAGCTATTTTTAAGTTTTATACCACTCACATCAACCTAAATCATTTGTTACTCAACAACTATGTTTAGATTACCCATGAAAATTTCATGATACATTATACAAAGTCAGCCAAAGAATGTTCAAACTCCCACACAACTCCACTCATCTCACATGCTAGCAAAGTAATGCTCAAAATTATCCAAGCCAGGCTTTCACAGTACATGAACCGTGAACTTCCAGATGTTCAATCTGGATTTAGAAAAGGCAGAGGAACCAGAGATTAAGTTGCCAACATCCATTGGATCACTGGAAAAGCAAGAGAGTTCCAGAAAAACATCTACTTCTGCTTTATTGACTATGCCAAAGCCTTTGACTATGTGGATAACAACAAACTGTGGAAAATTCTTTAAGAGATGGGAATACCAGACCACCTGACCTGCCTCTTGAGAAATCTGTATGCTGGTCAAGAAGAAACAGTTACAACTGGACATGGAACAACAGACTGGTTTCAAATTGGGAAAGGAGTAAGTCAAGGCTGTATTTTGTCACCCTGCTTACTTAACTTACAAGCAGAGTATATCATGTGAAATGCCAGGATGGATGAAGCACAAGCTGGAATCAAGATTGCTGGGAGAAATATCAATAACCTCAGATATGCAGATGACACAACCCTCATGGCAGAAATTGAAGAACAACTAAAGAGTTTCAGGATGAAAGTGAAAGAGGAGAGTGAAAAAGCTCACTTAAAACTCAACATTCAAAAAACTAAGCATCTGGTCCCATCACTTCATGGCAAATAGATGGGGAAATGGTGACAGACTTTACTTTGGGGGGTCCAAAATCACTACAGATGTTGACTGTAACCCTGAAATTAAAAGATACTTGCTCCTTGAAAGGAAAGTGATGACCAACCTAGAAAGCATATTAAAAAGCAAAGACATTACTTTACCAACAAAGGTGAATCTAGCCAAAGCTATGGCTTTTCCAGTAGTCATGTATAGATGTGAGAGTTGGACTATAAAGAAAGCTAAGTGCTGAAGCATTGTTGCTTTTGAGCTGTGGTGTTGGAGAAGACTCTTGAGCATCCCTTGAACTGCTAGGAGATCCAATCAGTCAATCCTAAAGGAAATCAGGCCTGAATATTCATTGGAAGGACTGATGCTGAGGCTGAAACTCTTATTTGGCCATGTGATGTGATAAACCAACTCATCAGAAAAGACCCTGATGCTGGGAAAGATTGAAGGTGGGAGGAGAAGGGGATGACAGAGGCATCATCGATGCTATGGACATGAGTTTGAGTAGACTCTGGGTGTTGGTGATGGGAAAGGAGACCTGGAGTGCTGCAGTCCACGGGGTTGCAAAGAGTTGGACATGACTGAGGTACTGAACTGAACAGAATCTCATGCAATTGTGGACTGTGTTTATATTCCTGATTTTGTAGAAGTTTGCAAGATAATTATAGACACTTCCCTTATCATGATCATTGGCCTTCACCTTCCATCTCACACTGTGTTGGCTCAAATGAGCCTACTCACAAGCCCTTAGCAAATTTGGCTAACATTGTTGGAAGGGTGGATTTGTATGTCTTGTCTTACAATACCAGGCAGGGAAATATTCCCCAATGAGACACAGTGTTCATCCCACAACACAATTAGGAAAAAGAGATATGACCACTTTACATAAAGTCCATTCAAATACATCAATTGCCCTACAAAGGTTCAGCTCAATTTCATCAACACTTAGACCTCTAACCACAGCCTCCACAAGACCCAGTCAGTCTCAATCTAACAGTACTGGGTAGAGTAAGTTTTCCCAGCCAGTCAAAACAGACAGTCCCAGAAAACACTCAAGTAACATCAACACAGCCTTTTCATATAACATCTACTCCAACTTTTCAACTTTTGTAATCCTATCATCCCTCGTGCTTTCACAATCTCTCAGTCTAGTTGTAGCCTGAGTCTGAGTTCCACCAATGGATTGTGGTACCACAGCACGTGGGGTTCCTGAATCAGAGTCCCAGAAACTTCTTTTCATCCTCATTACATTTTACCCATTCCTGTGTAAAAGGCTTTGAGTGTCCAATGAGGGGTCAAGCCAAGTGACAAGGTCGTTTGTCAGTTTTTAACTTCATTGTTCACTTTAACTGTTGCCCCAAGTGATTGTTGGTCAGTTTTCATTGTAGTTTGTGTATTCTAGCTTTATAAATTTCTCCAAAATGTGGTAAATTAAGTGGACTTGTTAGGGTTTCGTAATGTTGGTGGGACCAATAGGGGCCCTCCAAACAAATACTGCTATAGTCAAAACTTTAACTCTCTGAAATTGAAAGATGCTTGCTCCTTGGAAGAAAAGCTATGACCAACCTGGACAGTGTATTAAAAGCAGAGATATCACTTTGCCTACAAAGGTCAGTCTAGTCAAATCTATGGTTTTTCCAGTAGTCCTGTACGGATGTGAGAGTTAGACTATAAAGAAAGCTGAGCACTGAAGTACTGATGCTTTTGAACTGTGGTGTTGGAAAAGACTCTTGAGAGTCCCTTGGGCTGCAAGGAGATCCGACCAGTCCATCCTAAAGGAGATCAGTTCTGGGTGTTCATTGGAAGGACTGATGTTAAAGCTGAAACTCCAATACTTTGGCTACCTGATGTGAAGAACTGACTCATTGGAAAAGACCCTGATGCTGGGAAAGATTGAAGATGGGAGGAGAAGAGAATGATAGAAGATAAGATCATTGGATGACATCACGACTCAATGAACATGAGTCCAAGTAGGCTCCAGGAGTTGGCGATGGACGGGGAGGCCTGGTGTGCTGCAGTACATAGGGTCACAAAGAGTCAGGCATGACTGAGCAACTGAACTGTTGTGAACTGAATATCTGTTTATTCATCTCATTTCTTGGTAACCATCTAAATATTTCCACCCTGCTGTCATGGGTCCAGTGATTCTTCGCAGTTATGGGGGACATACAAATGAAAGGGAAGAATAGTCACTGAAGAAGAAAGGGTTTGGGGCAACATTCCCTGATTTTCTTCCCAGCTCCACCTTCCAGATGAGAGGAAGGATTTTTGCCCTTATTTAGCTTTGATGTGTGATGGAAATTTATTTACAATGCTAATTTTATTGTAATAAGAGTATAATGAGCAACAGATTACATTCAGATGCAGGAGATTTCAGCCTTTCCCATTGTCTGCCTCCAGTTTTCACCCAAAATGTGTGATTTCCTATCAGTCTTGAGATTCCAACTTTTCTTTGTCTGCCTATGAACCCCTGCTATTTACAAGATGGGTGGTTTCCTGCAACCTAGCTTCTGCCCCTAATTCTCTGCTTATACCTAGCTATCTGTCTCCTGGAACAACTTAATGTTCACCTAACCTGTTTCATGACTAATTTATCCTGAGTCGATGAGTGGCCTAACGACTCAAATACTCAACTTGTACCCACCAACTGTCTGGCTGTGTTTCCAAGATGTCCTTTAACAATCACCTTTACTTCATCATGGGCATAACGACCCACAGCAGAGTGTCCAAACAGACAAAAGTCTGATGAGACCCACAAACTGGGGTGAGCTCCAGTCTCTGGGGCTAGACTGAAAAACAGGTTTTCAAGGTGTATGTCTGCATCCTACCCTAAAGAATTTCCTTTTTGTGAACAAATGACACAAAGAGACTAAGAAAAACAATTACTGTGTCTGGAAGGAGAAGGATCAGTAAAGACAAGGATGATAAGAACAGAATAAAGGGACCAAGCAGGTGATTAAATAGTTAATCCCACTGGGGGATTGTACGTAGAGAAAGTATGGGAGTCCCTTGTAAGTTAATGATCACTCAAGAAAGCAAGTTAGCTTAACCACAAAGCCAAGCAGCCTTGCTTAGCAGCAAAACCATGTAACAGAAGCCCCAAAACCATGAAACAATGGTGGCATGAGACCCACATTCTGTCCAGTGAGGTCAGTAAATTAATGGTTCCAGGACATGCTCTCTGCACACATAAAAAGCACTAATTTGTGGACCTAACTTGACCATACGGGGACAAGAAAACTGCCCAGCCTGGAGGAGGAGCTGCTGGTGGAAGTGTGCTGTCTACTCAAGAAAGACAAAGAAGGTCTTCTCCCCCTCTGCACTTTTCCTTTGATTATAAAACTGTAGCCCTGTAAGATTTGAGGATGTAGCATCTTCTCACCCATCCTATTCTTCTCACAAGCTTCCTATTCTAATAAATGACTTTTCATTTATCACTTTGCCTCTCGCTGAATTCTGTCTGGGCTTCCCTGGTGGCTCAGATGATAAAGTGTCTGCCTGCAATGCTAGAGACCCAGTTTCGATCCCTGGGTCAAGAATATCCCCTGGAGAAGGAAATGGCAATCCACTCCAGTATTCTTGCCTGGAAAATTTCATGGACGGAGGAGCCTGGTAGGCTAAAGTTCATGTGGTCACAAAGAGTCGGACATGACTGAATGACTTCACTTCACTTCACTTAGAATTCTTTCTGCACTGAGACATAAAGGACCAAAGCTCTTCAGAGCCCTCAAGAATGATTCCTAACAGTTTCAAGAGTATTTTACCAAACTTATCAAGAGTCTCTTAAGTTCAAAGAACTAGCTGCACAAATATTTTCTCCAGCTAATCTAATTTTAGAGAAGATAAAAAGGACTCTTAGCCCTCTCATTTCCAACAGACTATGCAGGCTGAGCTCCAGAAGACTACATGACAGGATAAGAACTCTTTATTTTTTAATTCTTAACTTCTGTTGTCTTTTGTCAGCTGTCCCAGGATCTCTGAGCGGCAGTAGCCCTGGGCAAGTCATGTCCAGCAGGCAAAGTTAACTCCTGCTGGGTTTGCCAACTGTCAGGGAGGAACAGATTTCCTTCTCCCCTTCTAAGTTCTTCTGGCTGGTCTAAAAATTAAACTGACATGAGATAGATTAACAAGATAAAATCAAGCAAATTTTTAATAACATGAGAGAGACAGGGAAACTGAATAACTCAGCAAAATGGCTGAAATTCTCACATTAAATACTGTCTTCAACTAAACACAAAAGAAGATGTCGTGGGTAGTGTTTTGGGACTTCAGAGGAGAATAAGGCAATTCATGGAGATGGAAAAGCAAGCGTTTGTTAAAAAATCTTTCCTGGGCCAGGCAGAGACAATGGGACACAAAATGGACTCTAATATCTAGCTAGGCTCTGTTCCCCCTCCACAACTGGCCATATTCTTTGTTCATATCAATGGAGATCGCTATACACTAGGAACAGACCCTTTATCTGATATCCTTTGTGCAGTTAAGAGGGAGATAACTAGAAAAACTTGACTCTTCTATTTCTTAAAAATAATCAGCCTAAATTAATCCTCATGCAAAAAAGAAATATTGTGAGGTGAAAAATTTTGTTCCTTTATAGCATTTTTATATAATTTGTACATACTTTCTTGTATATGCATAAAATATTCTGTAAAAATACACCAAAAATGATACTATGTACTGCCTAGGGGAACTTCTAGGGTCTTGGAGACAGAAGTAAATAGGTGTTTTTCTCTGTATTTGTTCTTGCCTTTTTGAATTTTGAATCAAAGGACTATATTATTTATTCAAATTATGCATAAATATGATTAAAATTGTTTGGAATGCCAAACCAGAGAGCTTTTTTAAACCAAAACTATAATGAGAAAATAGAAACAATTACTAAGAAAAATTAGCTATTCATGCAAAAAAATCCTGCATTATTTAGACCGTGGTCTATTATGGGAAAATTAAAACTTTTAAAAAACCATTTATTCATGTGGCTGCATTGGGCCTTAGTCACAGCACACAGGATATTTCACTGTGGCACACGGGCTCCTGGGCTCCACACATTGAACCCAGGTTGTTGTGCATGTACTTCAGTATTTGACGTAACTGGCTTGGCTTAGTTTGCCAACCCAGATCTTGTGGCATGTGAGATCTTAGTTCCAGGAATCAAACTTCTGTCCCCTGCATTGCAAGGTAAATTCTAAACTACTGAAAAGCCAAAGAAGTCTCAAAAAATTAAAATTTTTAGCATACTTCTGTGGAAATTTTAAAAAAATATTCACCCCTTTGTGTTTATTGGTTTTATTTTCCCCTAGTTCTACAGCAGAAATAATTTTCATATTTTCATGTAGTAAACATTTTTGGAATTGCTCATACATGTTGGCTCTATCACAGCATCTTTAACTTCAGTAAATATTTACATTTAACAAGTAAAAGTTGACAAGACTGCCCATGTGTAAAAACTTTTTATTAAATATTTACTTTCCTTCTGTGCTAGATGATTATGATCGACATGATCTTTAAGGTGTTTATAAAGAAGTGATAAGAGTGCAATGTTAGAATTCAGTCAGAATTCATCCCTGTATGTTTTTGCTAATATGCAGTATATCCTTATAAGTGGTTGTTTAAAGATGATTTCAGAAAGATATTACTTAGATCTTTAAGAGATAAGTTATCTTCCATTTATATATATATAAAATTGAAGTATACTTAATTAATGTTTCAGGTGCACAGCAAGGTGATTCAGTAATACAAGTATATTATTTTTGAAACTATTTTCCATCATAGGTTATTATAACATATTGACTATAGTTCCCCATGCTATACAGTAAACCTCTGTTGATTGTTAGATATCTATTTTTTAATTAGAAATCTAGCCTTGTATTCATATTAAGTCAACTGAAATCAAAATGGCATAATATTTTTAGTCAGGTAAAAATTTGTTTTATTATGTGTATATATATATTTTAGGAAAAGGTCAGTTCATTCCAATCCCAAAGAAAGGCAATGCCAAAGAATGTTCAAACTACTGCACAATTCCACTCATCTCATACACTAGCAAAGTAATGCTCAAAATTCTCCAAGCCAGGCTTCAGTAATACATGAACCATGAACTTCCAGATGTTCACGCTGGTTTGGAAAAGGCAGAGGAACCAGAGATTAAATTGCCAACATCCGTTGGATCATCAAGAAAGCAAGAGAGTTCCAGAAAAACATCTACTTCTGCTTCACTGACTACGCTAAAGCTTTTGACTGTGTGGATCACAACAAACTGGAAAACTCTTCAAGAGATGGGAATACCAGGCCACCTGAACTGCCTCTTGAGAACTCTATATGTAGGTCAAGAAGCAACAGTTAGAACTGGACATGAAACAGTGGACTGGTTCCAAATTGAAATAGGAGTACATCAAGGCTGTATATTGTCACCCTGCTTATTTAATTTATATGCAGAATACATTATGAAAAATGCCAACCTGCATGAAGCACAAGCTGGAATCAAGACTGATGGAAGAAATATCAATAACCTCAGATATGCAAATGACACCATCCTTATGGCACAAAGTGAAGAACTAAAGAGCCTCTTGACGAAAGTGAGGAGAGTGAAAAAGCTGGCTTAAAACTCAACATTCAAAAAACGAAGATCATGGCATCCAGTCCATCACTTCATGCCAAATAGATGGGAAAACAATGGAAACAGTAAGAAACTTTATCTTTTTGGGCTCCAAAAGCACTGNCGAAAGTGAGGAGAGTGAAAAAGCTGGCTTAAAACTCAACATTCAAAAAACGAAGATCATGGCATCCAGTCCATCACTTCATGCCAAATAGATGGGAAAACAATGGAAACAGTAAGAAACTTTATCTTTTGGGGCTCCAAAAGCACTGCAGATGGTGACTGCAGCCATGAAATTAAAATAAGTTTGTTCCTTGGAAGAAAAGCTATGAATAACCTAGACAGCATATTAAAAAGCAGAGGCATATTTTGCCAACAAAAGTCCATCTAGTCAAAGCTATGGTTTTTCCAGTAGTCATGTATGGATGTGAGAGTTGGACTATAAAGAAAGCTGAGCAGCAAAGAAACAATGATTTTGAGCTGTCGTGTTGGAGAAGACTCTTGAGAGACCCTTGGACTGCAAGGAGATCCAACCNTCTAGTCAAAGCTATGGTTTTTCCAGTAGTCATGTATGGATGTGAGAGTTGGACTATAAAGAAAGCTGAGCAGCAAAGAAACAATGATTTTGAGCTGTCGTGTTGGAGAAGACTCTTGAGAGACCCTTGGACTGCAAGGAGATCCAACCAGTCCATCCTAAAGGAAATCAGTCTTGGGTGTTCATTGGAAGGACTGATGAATGGCAAACCACTTCAGTATATTTGCCTTGAGAACCCCATGAACAGTATGAAAAAGCAAAAAGATGTGACACTGAAAGATGAACTCCTCAGGTTGGTAGGTGCCCAATATGCTGATTGAATGCAGGAGGAGAAGGGGATGGCAGAGGATGAGATGGTTGGATGGCATCATTGACTTGATGGACATGAGTTTGAGCAAGCTCTGGGAGTTGGTGATAGACAAGAAAGCCTGGCGTGGTGCAGTCCATGGGGTCACAAACAGTAGGACATGACTGAGTGACTGAACTGAACTGACTGGTATGCATACAAAAGCTTTTCTACTATACTTGTTATAGGCTTTAGAAAGAATATTTTAAAAATAAAGGAAGAGATGGAAAAATTGGAGAACATAAACTGAATAAAATGGGAGCACCGAATATGAAATAGAAAAAGTGAAACAAACTAGATAAAAATAAAAGATAATCATATGATCCAGCTGTTTTTAAACATGAGTGCTTATCAGAAACATACCTGGAGCCTTGGAGACAAAAAAAAAAAAAAAACAACAAACCTGAGTGTTTGTATTTTTCAAAATATTTCTAGATAATTTTGATATACATCTGGATTTTAAAAAGTGATTATCGGTTTTACTATTAGATCCTGTTTTGGTGATATAAAGTTCTATTATTTTCTGTTGACCAATCATAATACAATGGTATTAAGTGAGTGATAGTTATACAACCACAACAGTAAAAGATGTTTAGCATTTTTCACAATCAATAGCCAGACCAAAAAAAAACACAATTATAATTACAAGCCATAATGAGAACATGATTAACTTAACAATGTAAAATAATGACATAATTTGAGGAGGGGTCAAGAAGAATGATGCTGTAAGTGGAAGTGCATACATGCACATGTTTTCTTCCACCCAGCTAGTCTATGTCTTTTAGTTGGTGCATTTAATCCATTTACATTTCAGGTAAAGTATGATCTTATTACCATTTTCTTGATGTTTTGGGTTTATTTTCTGTAGATCATTTCCTTCCTTTCTGCTTCCCACATAGAGAAGTTCTTCTAGCATTTGTTGTAAAGCTGGTTTGGTGGTGCTGAATTCTCTTAACTTTTTCCTGTCTGGAAAGCTTTTGATTTCTCCATCAAATATGAAAGAGTCTTGCTGGCTAGAGTATTCATGGTGTGGGTTCTTCCCTTTAATCACTTTAAATATATCATGCCATTCCTTTCTGGTTTTCAGAGTTTCTATTGTGAAATCAGTTGATAGCTTACTGGAGGTTCCCTTGAATGTTATTTGTTGTTTTTCTCTTGTTGCTTTTAATATTTTATCTCTGTCTTTAATTTTTGTCAATTTCATTATTATATGTCTTGGTGTGTTTCTCCTAGGGTTTAACCTTCCTGGGACTCTCTGTGCTTCCTGGATTTGGTCGACTATTTCATTTCCCATGTTCAGGAAGCTTTCAGCTATTATCTCTTCAGATATTTTTTCAGGTACTTTCTGTCTTTCTTCTCCTTCTGGAACCCCTATAATGCAAATGTTGATGCATTTAATGTTGTCCCAGAGGTCTCTTAGGCAGTCTTCATTTCTTTTCTTTCTTTCTTTTTTTTTTTTCTATATTCTGTTCTGTGGCAGTAATATCAACCATTCTGTTCTCTAGGTCACATATCCTTCTTCTGCATCAACTACTCTGTTATTGATTCCTTCTAGTGTATTATTCATCTCTGTTTGTTTGTTCTTTAGTTATCCAAAACCTTTGGTAAACATTTCTTGCATCTTCTTTGCCTCCATTCTTTTTCAAGATCCTGCATCATCTTCACTATCATTATTCTGATTTCTTTTTCTAGAAGGTTGCCTATTTTCACTTCATTTATTTGTTTTTCTGGAATTTTATCTTGACCCTTCATCTGGGACATAGCTTTCTGCTTTTTCATTGTAATTAACTTTCTGTAATATGGTTTTTGTTTTAGCCACTATGAGACTCTTCTTCTTGTCTGCTAATGAATGAGGCTAAAAGGCTTGTGTAAGCTTCTTGATGGGAGGAATTGGCAATGGAAAAAACTGGATCTTGTTCTGGTGGGCAGGGCTCAATCCAGGTATCTGCTGATTGGTGGGGTTGCCCTCCTCCCTGGTAGTTGTTTGGCCTGAGGCAACCCAGCCATGGGGTCTATGGGCTCTTTGGTAGGGTTAATGGTGAAATTCAAGGTTTATGCCAAGGGGGACCTTCCAGTGCCCCCATTCCTGTGGTGAGCCCCTGCCAACCCATGCCACCCACATCTCCACAGGAGGCCCTCCAACACTAGCAGGTAGCTTTTCTTCAGTCTCCTGTGGGGTCACTGCTCCTTCCCTCTGGGTCTTACTGTGTGCAAAATTTTGCTTGTGCCCTCCAATACTGGAATCTCTGTTTCCCTCAGTCCTCTGGAAGGCTTATAATCAAACCCCACTGGCCCTCAAGGCCAGAGTCTCTGGGGATTCCCAGTCCCTTTGTCAGATTCTGATGCTGGGAAGCATGACATGGGATTCAGAACCTAAACAATAGTGTAAGAACTTCTTTGGTTTCATTTGTTCCCCAGTCTGTGGATCACCCTCCCAGCAATATGGAATTTGATTTTACTGTGATTGCACATCTCCTATCACGTCCCTGTGGCTTTTTATTTGTCTTTAGACATGGGAGATCTTTTTTGGTGGGTTCTAATGTCCTGTTGATGGTTGGTTAAGTTAGCTGCAATTTTGTTGCTCTCGCAAGAGGAGATTAGCACACATCCTTCTACTCTGCTGTCTTGAACCAGAACTCTTAGCTTTTTCTTTTATTTAAGGATACCAAAAACTGGAAGCCATACTTGGAACACTACTTGTTGTCTTAAGGAACCAGGACTTTAACTTGAATGAAATAATTTAGTTTAGAAGAAAAAAAATCTCAAAAAAAAATTCTATTCTTCTTGTAAGCAAAACTGGCCTTATAATAGAGTATTTTTTTTCTTTTTGTAAAATTTATTTAAAATTTTTATATGATTTTGAAAGATTACTTTCCTATTTTACCCATGTCATACAACAGCCTTCAGCCTATTTGCATCCAGTAGTTTGTACGCCTACCACAGCCTCACACCTGTTTTGTCCATCTCCCTCTTTAGGAAACCACTAGTTTGTTCTAGTTTAAACCACTAGTTTAAAAGACTCTTGCTCCTTGGAAGAAAGACTATGACCAACCTAGACAGTATATTAAAAAGCAGAGATATTATGTTGCCAACAAATGTCCATCTAGTCAAAGCTATGGTTTTTCCAGTAGTCATGTATGGATGTGAGAGTTGGACTGTAAAGAAAGCTGAGCACAGAATAATTGATGCTTTTGAACTGTGATGCTGGAGAAGACTCTTGAGAGCCCTTGGACAGCAAGAAGATCAAACCAGTCAATCCTCAAGGAAATCAGTTCTGAACATTCATTTGAAGGACTGATGCTGAAGTTGAAACTCCAATAATTTGGCCACCTGATGTAAAGAACTGACTCATTGGGAATGACCCTGATGCTGGGAAAGATTGAAGGCAGGAGAAGGGGATGACAGATGATGAGATTGTTAGATGGCATTACTGACTCGATGGACATGAGTTTGAATAAGCTCTGGGAGCTAGTGATGGACAGGGAAGCCCAGAGTGCTGTAGTCCATGAGTTCACAAAGAGTTGAACACGACTAAGCAACTGAGCTGAATTGAGTTTGTTCTCTGTATATATGAGTCTGATTTTGTTGTTGTTGTTGTTGTTGTTATATTCACTAGTATGTGTATTATTTAGATTCTACATATAAGTGATATCATGCAGTATTTGTCTTTTTGTCTTCTTTCACTGAGCGTAATTCCTTCCAAATCCATCAATGCTGCTGAAAATGGCAAAAGTATATTTTTTTAAATGGCTGTATTTCATTATGAGTGTATATATATACATATTTCATTGTATGTCTGTACATACAGACATGCAATTTATTCATATATGTATGCTGCTGCTCCTGTTTAGTTTCTAAGTTGGGTCTGACTCTCTGTGAACCCATGAACTTAGCTCTCCAGCATCTTATTTCCATGGAATTTTCCAGGCCAGAATACTGGAGTGAATTGCCATTTCTTTCTTCAGGGAATTTCCCAACCCAGGAATCAAACCTGTAACTTCTGATTTGCAGGTAAATTCTTTATCACTGAGACACCTGGGAAAGTCCCACATATATGTATGCTATTGCTGTTTTTCAGTCACTCTGTTCAGTTCAGTTCAGTTCAGTCGCTCAGTCGTGTCCGACTCTTTGCGACCCCATGAATCGCAGCACGCCAGGCCTCCCTGTCCATCACCATCTCCCGGAGTTCACTTAGACTTATGTCCATCGAGTCCGTGATGCCAACCACCCATCTCACCCTCTGTCGTCCCCTTCTCCTGCCCCCAATCCTTCCCAGCATCAGAGTCTTTTCCAATGAGTCAACTCTTTGGCATGAGGTGGCCAAAGTACTGGACTTTCAGCTTTAGCATCATTCCTTCCAAAGAAATCCCAGGGCTGATCTCCTTCAGAATGGACTGGTTGGATCTCCTTGCAGTCCAAGGGACTCTCAAGAGTCTTCTCCAACACCACAGTTCCAAAGGATCACGCAGTCATGTACGATTCTTTGTGACCCAGTGGAGTCCGGCATGCCAGACTCTCCTGCCCTCCACTGTCTCCTGGAATGTACTCAAAAACATGTCCATTGAGTCAGTGATGCTATCTAACCATCTCATCCTCTGTCACCCCTTTCTCCATTTGCTTCAATCTTCCCCACTATCAGGATCTAACCCAGTGAGTTGATTCTTCCCATTATGTTGCAAAGTATTGGAGCTTCAGCTTCAGTATCAGTTCTTTCAATGAATGTTCAGGGTTGATTTTCTTTAGAATTGACTAGTTTGATTTCCTTGCGGTCCAAGGGACACACAAACATCCTCTCCACACCACAATTTGAAAGCATCAGTTCTTCAGTGGTCAGCCTTCTTTATGGTCCAACTCTCACATCCAATCCATACATGACTACTGGAAAAACCATAGCTTTGAACTGTATGGACTTTTGTTGACAAAGTGATGTATATGCTTTCTAATATGCTATCTAGGTTTGTCATAGCTTTTCTTCCAAGGAGCAATGTCTTTTAGTTTCATGGCTGCAGTCAACATCCACAATGATTTTTGAACCAAAAAAAAACAAAATCTATCACTGTGTCCATTTTTTCCCCTTCTATTTGCTATGAAGTAACATGGGACTGGATGTTATGATCTTAGTTTTTTTAATTGTTTAGTTTCAAGCTACTTTTTTCACTCTCCTCTTTCACCTTCATCAAGAGGCTGTTTAGTTTCTCTTCACTTTCTGCCATGAGAGTGGTATCATCTGCAAATCTGAGGTTATTGATATTTCTCCCAGCAATCTTGATTCCAGCTTGTGCTTCACCCATCCCAGTATTTCACATGATGTACTCTGGATACAAGTTAAATAAACAGGGTGNGTGGTATCATCTGCAAATCTGAGGTTATTGATATTTCTCCCAGCAATCTTGATTCCAGCTTGTGCTTCACCCATCCCAGTATTTCACATGATGTACTCTGGATACAAGTTAAATAAACAGGGTGACAATACACAGCCTTGAGACATATTCCTTTCCCAATTTCAATGATCCATGTTCCATGCCTGGGTCTAACTGTTTCTTCTTAACCCACATACACGTTTCTCAGGAGACAGGTAAGGTGGTCTGGTACTCCCGTCTCTTTAACAATTTTAATTTTTCAGTTTGTTATGATCCACACAGTCAAAGCTTTTAGCATAGTCAATGAAGCAGAAGTAGATGATTTTCTGGAATTCCCTTGCTTTCTTTATTATCCAATGAAAATTGCCAATTTGACCTCTGATTCCTCACTTTTCTAAACACAGCTTGTGCATCTGGAAGTTCTTGACTCACATACTGCTGAAGCCTAGCTTGAAGAATTTTGAGCATAACCTTGTCAGCCCATGAAATAAGCATGGTAGTTTGAACATTCTTTGGCATTGCTCTTATTTGGGATTGGAATGAAAACTGACCTTTTCCATTCCTATAGCCACTGCTGAGTTTTCCTGTTGAGTGCAACACTTTAACAGCATTATCTCTTAGGATTTTAAATAGTTCACCTGGAATTCCATCACCTCCACTAGCTTTGTTCATCATAATGCTTCCCATGAAGTCATCATAATGACTTCATGCTTCAGACTGTCTGGCTCTAGGTGAGGAACTACACCATCGTGGTTCAGTTCAGTTCCATTCAGTCGCTCAGTTGTGTCCGACTCTTTGCGACCCCATGAATCGCAGCATGCCAGGCCTCCCTGTCCATCACCATCTCCCAGAGTTCACTCAGACTCACGTTCATTGAGTCCGTGATGCCATCCAGCCATCTCATCCTCCGTCATCCCCATCTCCTCCTNTAGAAAAATAGTACTGATGAACATATTTACAGGGAAGGAATGGAGACAAACCTGTGGACACAGCAGGGGAAGGAGAGGGTAGGACAACTGAGAAAGTGACATTGACATATGTACACTATCTTGTGTAAAATACATAACTGGTGAGAAACTGCCGCATAGCACAGGGAGACCAGCCTGAGGCTCTGCAACTACCTAAAAAATTAATTTTATCTTTCCTTTATTTTAAATATATTTTCATTATTAAAAGCATTAACAAAGCAGCACATATTTACATTGTGAGATTTTCCATGTTTCTTTACAGTTTAATTTCTTTGTGATCTTCAGTATTTTCCTTTAAATATTTAAAACATCATTCTGAGAAGACAGTAGGATTCCACAGACTGCCAAAGGAGTCCATGGGAAGGCAAATAAAGATATAGAACCTGATGTAGCACACCTGGGCAGAGAAAATAAGAAAGACCCAATAGACAAAAAAGTTACTGAAGGAGAGAGAGGAAAATGAAAAGAGGACAGGATCCAGAGCATCACAGTGGGTTGACTTTACTGGGGAGTAGAAACAGTTATTCCTTTGTGGCATGAGGGAAGGCATAGATGCATGAATAGGGATGCACATGGCTTTATTGATGTATTGATTAAGTCTGGTTTTGAATATTTTTACAGTAAGGTAAAAAGTGGGTGCATCACAAAAGTGAATGAAGAAAGTAGTATTAGAAGTTTGAAGAGAGAAGACACAAAGTAATAGGATTTGGGGGCATGTTTGAATACCTGTTTGAGGGCTTCATTGCATATTCAATCACGAGTTATATGAATACATATTTTTCTGCAATCAGTGAACATAGCTGATTCAGGAAAGGTTGGACATAATTTTTTAGTCTACATAACAGAGGGAAAGCAGAAGATTTTGGTGTGTTTCATGAAAGTGATATGATGAGCATCAGACATGAGTTAAATAGACAACTGAAGAAAGAAGGGAGCAGTAATATTGAAAAGGTACCCAAAAATTAGGGCTGATTTGATTATTGCAGTAATTGAGCTGGTAGAAGTTACCAAGATGATATGTGAAGAGGCCAAAGCCTGAGATGCTTGAAATAGAAATGTCTGTGATGGTGTATCGATAGGGTCTAGGGTAGGTGTGTTACGGAACTCAAATTTAGCTCCTTGCCACTTGAAGCCAATAAATTAAGAGGCCAAGTGTCAATAGAAAGTAAAGATGGCTTAATAAGAAAAGCTGGCAATCTGGGGAGAAGGTAGATTCATGTCTTGAGACCAAATCCAAATATTTTGCTCACTTGGGACAGTTTGTAAGGGAAAATATGAGAAGAATCTCAGTGAATCAAAGAGGCAGGAGCCTGGGTTCCATATTCTTCTCCATTGCATGAAGGCTGACTGGCTGTCACTACAGATGTTACTTTGCCTGTGTGATCTGCCTGCAAGATTGCTAAGGAGATAATTAAGGGCAGAGAGCTCATCATTCTTTAATTATTTAATTCTTCATTCTTACTTCTATCTAAGAAAAGAATCAACAGGTTAATTAGGTTCTTTCAAGGTTAGAAGGGAACAGAAATGGGCAAATAGCAAATGGGCAAAAGAGCTTTTCTCAGAAGGAATGATGGGAGTGCCTAGCAAAGATGAGAGCAGGGGAAGAAAACCGAAGATAAGTAGGTCAAACCACTGAGAGGCCAATACATTTACCTGAGAATGACCATATGAAAGATAGGAGTCTCATTTTCATGAACGAAAGAAAATGACTTAGAAAATGTTAATGACAGAAATGAAGGAAGTTGGTGGGTGGTATATTAAAATGCAAAAGCTTCAAAGAAGCTGTGGATTTTGAAGGAAGGCAGCAGTAAGAAGAAAGCCTACTGACCCCAGACCCTGACCGTAAGGCACTATAAGAGTGAGCTACGCTTTATGTTAATACTTGGAGTTCTGGCCTTCATAAATCTGAGCTTCATAAAACTAAAATTTGATAAAATGAAATTTGGTTATTGATCAAATAATTTTCCTCCAGAAGTTCCTTGCATTGTTCCCTTGGATCATCCCCACAGTCCAAGCTGCTGCAGTTACATCTTACTGAGTTTAAAAAAATAAAATAAAATAAAGTGATGTGCTATAGAAACAGGACAGGAGAACAATTCTTGGAAATTTTTTGTGGTATGATATATTTTATATATCTAAGTGTTTAAATTATCTCTAAAGAAAAGCAAAAAGATTTGGGGACTTTATGACAATGTGAGAGCTTTGTTTCTGCCTAAGATTTGGTGAAGATTTTCAGGAGAGATTTTATTTC
Source organism: Neotragus pygmaeus (assembly GCA_006410875.1). Classification (NCBI taxonomy): domain Eukaryota; kingdom Metazoa; phylum Chordata; class Mammalia; order Artiodactyla; family Bovidae; genus Neotragus; species Neotragus pygmaeus. The sequence goes on from SJYV01019754.1 coordinate 617,571, forward strand.
TGGCAACAAAGAATTTAAAGGTTCAGAGAAATCTTTCCACTACAGCATATACAAAATACAAAATATTTCTAAGACATTCTTTATAGAGCAAAAAAGTAAGAAAATCCTCATTGAACAAAAACAACAACAAAGCAAAAATCCCTAGGAGCACATGAGTGTTATTTGCTCTTTTTTTCTCCTTTTTCCCCAAGTCTCTTGGTATCTTTTCTGACTATCTTCTATCCAGGTGTTTATGTTGTGCCCTTGTCTTTACTGCTTGTGACTTTGCAGCTTCAGTGATGCTTTGCCATTCTGGGTCAACCAAGCAAATTAAAACACTCATAGAATTGTGAATTGTTTTTCACAATTTCTACAAATACAATGCCATTTCCACGATTATCATAAATCTTTCTTTGCAATTTTCCTTTTATTTCTTCTGAAGTGACTAATATGAATTGCTTTTATCTGAAGATATTAGGTAATGAAAAAACCTACCACTGTTCCAATATTCTGCAATATTATCCTATACTTTTGGTTTAGCTACATACACTCAATAGATTGGAGGTGTTTGCTTTATCTATACTCTTTTTAAAAGCTTTTTTTTTTTAATTGAAATATAGTTGATTTACAAGGCTGTTTTAGTTATTCTTTTTTGGATTCTTTTTCATTTGAATTTATTATAAAATATTGAGTATAGTTTCCTGTGCTACAAAGTAGATCCTTATTGGTTATCTATTTTATACATGGTAGTATGTTTATGCTCTTTCAGATATGCATTTTGCTGTATTCATCTCTAGGTGTTTCTTGTATGCGAGGATTTATGTTTGGGTGGTTTACTGGCAGGAAGACAACATGATGCACAATGTTTATGTGAGTGCATAGGAGTACTTTCATTTTATTCCCTACATAATATTTCCACTACATCAGGAACTTTCTGTAATATTAAAAATAATGAAATGATTAAAGTATTATTATGCATCTACATTATAAATTTCTATATTCTAATAAGTATTATATTAATCAATTTCAAAATACTATAGTTCAAGATAACAATTGGAAAAATGCTCAAGAACAAATTCCTACATTTAACGGAAACTAACTGAAGTTGCCTATCAAATTTGAGGTTCATTGAGTCTGAAGAGCCCTACAGAAGACCCTGTTTTGGCGGGAGGAAGAAAGGAGTCATGTATTTTATATGAATTTTTTCAAGTTCCAAAATATATAGTAGGGTATTGCAAGCAGATTTCATAAAGAAAGGACCTAGCTGCTTCCCAGATTTCATTTTGAAGATTCATAAAGACCAAGATAAGAAGATCCAGAAGCCCAAGAATGACTTTTTTTTTTTCTTGCATGAGCAAAAAGCACAGAAGATACTGATGGGTGCACTTTAAAAGCATTTTTAGTTAAGTCACTGAGGTCAGTTAAACTGCTGTGCAGCAAACATCTATTTCTTAACCCCAAACCACCTTTGGCAGAGGATACTTTCCTGTGATTTGGATGTTGGCCTTCTCCATGTGATTTTTTTTTTTATTGGTCAATGGACACAGGTGGAGGTGAGACTGTAAAAGTCCAAGTCAAGATCTGAAGTACCATTGTCTATTTACACTTATTTAGGAGTGACTCTGATCTCTCCCAAAGTAGCTACTATTCCTACTTCCTAGACCCCAGAATGAACCCCCATGGTGTCAAGTCCCTTCAGAAACAGAGTCACAGAGATTGATCTACATGATCTCCAGCATGAGAACAAATGTTTATTTTTATAGGATATAGCAAGGGTGAGGTTGTTTTGTGTGTAGACAAGACACACCCATGACTATAGGAATTAATCAGAAGGCTTCTTGTTTACTCACCACAACCTTGATAATTGGAGACTTTTCCAGCTACAATCTAAGTCCCTCCAATACTGGGATTGAATAGATGCTAACTTTCTCTTAAGACTTACTGTGTCTCCTTAAAAGCTTCCCATTCATTGTTTCTCCAGTTTTGGACCCTTACTAGTCCTTACCTTACATCTTGCCTCATTCAAGTTGTTGTTTTTTTTAATTGGCATTAGTTGGTTCACAATATTGTGTTAGTTTCTGCTGTACAATGAAGTGAATCAGCTATCTCTCTATATATATATATATATTAGAGAGAGATAGATAGATACAGATATCTCCTTCCTCTTAGACCTCCCTCTCATCCACGCCATCCCACCCTTCTAGGTCATCACAGAGCACTGAGCTAATATCCCTGTGTATACAGCAGCTTCCTGCTATCTATCTGTTTTACACATGGTAGTGGGTCTACATCAATCCCTATCTCCTAATTCTTCCCATCCACTGTCTGCCACCCTCTTGTATGAACATCCATTCTCTATGTCTGTGCCTCTGCATAGTTTCATTGGTACCACTTTTCTAGATTCCACATATAAGTGTTACTATGTGATAATTGTTTTTATCTTTCTGACTTTACTCTGTATGACAGACTCCAGGTTTTATATTTGTTAAAATTCTCTATTTCTGAGAATATTTGTACCTTAGTACAGGAATCCTACTGGGATAATGTAACTTAAAATTATATATATATATGAGAGAGAAAAAGAGAGCAAATATATGACCTAAATGAGAGAAAGGGGAATGCAGAGCAAATAAAATAAACACTTAACAAATGGTTTTCCCAGTGGCTCAGACAGTGAAGCATCTGCCTGCAATGAGGGAGACCGGGGTTCGATCCCTGGCTTGGGAAGATCTCCTGGATAAGGAAATTGCACCCCACTCCAGTACTCTTGCCTTGAAAATCCCATGGACAGAGGAGCCTGGTCGGCTACAGTCCATGGGGTCACAAAGAGTTGAACACGACTGAGCAACGACACGTTTAACAAATGGCACAGAGATTTAAATTCAAACATGCATGAGTGCTCCCCATACTCAGTTGTGTCCAATTCTTTGCAACTCCATGAACTATAGCACACCAGCCTTCTCTGTCCACGAGAATTTCTAAAAAAGAATACCATTTCCAAGGAACTTGTCATTTCCTATTCCAGGGGATCTTCTCGACCCATGGATTAAATCCACATCTCTAGCATCTCTTGAACCAGCAGAAGGATTCTTTACCTCTGCATCACCTGGGAAGACCCAGTTCAAGCATAAAAATTATTAATATAACTGAAAATAAATTAATTTCTCCAATTAAAAGTCAAAAATGATCATGCGTGCATGCTAAGTTGCTTCGTGCCGTGTCCAACTCTGTGTAACTCTATGGACTGTAGCCCCCCCAGGCTTCTCTGTCCATGGGGATTCTCTAGGCAAGAATACTGTCTGTCTCTTATACACATCTACATGTGTATAAGAGACAGATATGAGAGTNGCTAAGTTGCTTCGTGCCGTGTCCAACTCTGTGTAACTCTATGGACTGTAGCCCCCCCAGGCTTCTCTGTCCATGGGGATTCTCTAGGCAAGAATACTGTAGTGAGTTGCCATGCCCTGCTCCAGGGAATTTTCCCAACCCAGGGAGGGAACTCCCATGTTTTATATCTCCCTGCATTGGCCGGTGAGTTCTTTACCACTAGCACCACCTGGGAAGCCCCAGAATGAACATTCTTGACAAAAAAGCCAACTATATGCTATTTACAAGAAGTTCACATAAAATATAAAAATACTGAAAAGAAAGGAAAAATAGGATTGAAAAAAAAAGCAGCATGGAAACAATACCTAAAAAGAAATTCTTATATCCATATTAAGATATAACCAGTAGAATTTCAGGTAAAAATCCTCTGAAACATTAGTTCAAATAAAGATGAATATATGTATTATATATATATATACATTAAGACCAGCACAATGTTGTATTGGTTTAACAAGGTATCTGTGGACAAAGGAATCGAATAGAGGTGACAAAAATATATCCATAGATATATATGAATGCCTGACATAATACAGGTGACACTCTTAAGAAAGACAATAACATAATAAACAGTTGGACCAACCATTGAAAAGAAACTTAACTGTGTATATAGTAAAAGTAGGTATTAATTTTCTAAAAATAGGAAAAGATAATTTACAAAAGAAAGATAAGTAAATGTAGTTTTTAATAATATGGTTTCTAAATCTAATTGAAAAATGTTTACAAATATATCTCTCTAAAATGAAACATGAATTAAAATCATTTCCCACCAAAATCCTACACTGTCTTCAATTCAGTTCAGTCCAGTCGCTCAGTTGTGTCTGACTCTTTGCAACCCAATGAACTGCAGCACGCCAGGCCTACCTGTCCATCACCAACTCCCAGAGTTCACCCAAACTCATGTCCATTGAGTTGGTATCACCCAAACTCATGTCCATCTAGTCAGTGATGCCATCCAGCCATCTCATCCTCTGTCGTCCCCTTCTCCTCCTGCCCCCAATCCCTCCCAGCATCAGAGTGTTTTCCAATGAGTCAGCTCTTCATATGAGGTAGCCAAAGTATTGGACTTTCAGCTAAAGCATCAGTCCTTCCAAAGAACACCCAGGGCTGATCTCCTTCAGAATTGACTGGTTGGATCTCCTTGCAGTCCAAGGGACTCTCAAGAGTCTTCTCCAACACCACACTTCAAAAGCATCAGTTCTTCAGCACTCAGCTTTCTTCACAGTACAATGTTCACATCCATACATGACCACTGGAAAAACCACAGCCCTGACTAGACGGACTTTGTTGGCAAAGTAATGTCTTTGCTTTTGAATATGCTATCCATGTTGGTCATAACTTTCCTTCCAATGTAAGTGTTTTTTAATTTCATGGCTGCAATCACCATCTGCAGTGATTTTGGAGCCCCCAAAAATAAAGTCTGACACTGTTTCCAATCTTTCCTCATCTATTTCCCATGAAGTGATGGGACCAGATGCCATGATCTTCGTTTTCTGAGTGTTGAGCTTTAAGCCAACTTTTACACTCTCCTCTTTCACTTTCATCAAAAAGCTCTTTATTCTTCTTCACTTTCTGCCATGAGGGTGGTGTCATCTGCATATCTGAGGTTATTGATATTTCTCCTGGCTATCTTAATTCCAGCTTGTACTTCCAGTCCAGTGTTTCTCATGATGTACTCTGCATAGAAGTTAAATAAGCAGGGTCACAATATATAGCCTTGATGTACTCCTTTTCCTTTTTGGAACCAGTCTGTTGTTCCATGTCCAGTTCTAACTGTGGCTTCCTGACCTGCAAATAGGTTTCTCAAGAGGCAGGTCAGGTGGTCTGGTGTTCCCATGTCTCTCAGAATTTCCCAGTTTCTTGTGATCCACACAGTCAAAGGCTTTGGCATAGTCAATAAAGAAGAAATAGATGATTTTCTGGAATTTTCTTGCTTTTTCCATGATCCAGCAGATGTTGGCAATTTGATCTCTGGTTCCTCTGCCTTTTCTAAATCCAGCTTGAACATCTGGAATTTCACAGTTCACGTATTTCTGAAGCCTGGCTTGGAGAATTTTGAGCATTACTTTACTAGCGTGTAGTGAAGTCACTCAGTCATATCCGACTCTTCGTGACCCCATGGACTATATCCTACCAGGCTCCTCTGTCCATGGAGTTATCCAGGCAAGAGTGTTGGAGTGGGTTGCCATTTCCTTCTCCAAGGGATCTTCCCGACACAGGGATTGAACCCGGGTCTCCCGCACTGCAGGCAGACGCTTTACCCTCTGAGCCACCAGGGAAGCTTACTAGAGTGTAAGATGAGTGCAATTGTGTGATAGTTTGAGCATTCTTTGGCAGTGCCTTTCTTTGGGATTGGAATGAAAAGTGACCTTTTCCAGTCCTTGGCCACTGCTGAGTTTTCCAAATTTGCTGGCATATTGAGTGTAGCACTTTCACACCATCATCTTTCAGGAGTTGAAATAGCTCAACTGGAATTCCATCACCTCCACTAGCTTTGTCCGTAGTGATGCTTTTTAAGGCCCACTTGACTTCACATTCCAGGATGTCTGGCTCTAGGTGAGTAATCACACCATCGTGTTTATCTTTGTCATGAAGATCTTTTTTGTACAGTTCTTCCATGTATTCTTGCCACCTCTTCTTAATATCTTCTGCTTCTGTTAGGTCCAGACCATTTCTGTCCTTTATCGAGCCCATCTTTGCATGAAATGTCCCCTTGGTATCTCTGATTTTCTTGAAGACATCTCTAGTCTTTCCCATTCTGTTGTTTTCCTCTANGAGTGATCATATCATTGTGATTATCTGGGTTGTGAAAATCTTTTTTGTATAGTTCTTCTGTGTATTCTTGCCACCTCTTCTTATTATCTTCTGCTTCTGTTAGGTCCGTATCATTTCTGTCCTTTATCGAGCCCATCTTTGCATGAAATGTTCCCTTGGTATCTCTGATTTTCTTGAAGAGATCTCTAGTCTTTCCCATTCTGTTGTTTTCCTCTATTTCTTTGCATTGATCACTGAGGAAGGCTTTCTTATCTCTCCTTGCTATTCTTTGGAACTCTGCATTCAGATGCTTATATCTTTCCTTTTCTCCTTTGCTTTTCGCTTCTCTTCTTTACACAGCTATTTGTAAGGCCTCCCCAGACAGCCATTTAGCTTTTTTTGCATTTCTTTTCCATGGGAATGGTCTTGATCCCTGTCTCCTGTACAATGTCACGAACCACTGTCCTTAGTTCATCAGGCACTCTATCAATCAGATCTAGTCCTTTAAATCTATTTCTCATTTCCACTGTATAATCATAAGGAATTTGATTTGGGTCATAGCTGAATGGTCTAGTGGTTTTCCCTACTTTCTTCAATTCCACCTGTGAAAAGTTCTTACCTAAAATAATGAACTTGACTCTAATCAAATCTCAAGATATAACTATCAGTATGAATGAGGGGGAGAGAAGAGCAAGCTAAACACCACCATGAGGAAGTAATCAGCAAAATCCAGAATCTAATGCATTCTATGGTACAGTTTCTCCTTGATATCAATGGCATGCCCCCCACCCCTGCCAAAGAAACAGAAGAATGGAAGATACTTAAAAAATTGATCAATGAATGTTTGGATCCTGTTTGAAACAAACCCAACTGTTTAAAGAAAAAAAGTGTATTTCAAACAATAGGAAATCTAAGACATAATCATGTCTTAGAAGACATAAAGGAGTTAGCTTTAAAATATACCAGGGTAAAGAAAAATATGATGGGGGGCGATGAGGAGGGATGGTGGGGGGAAAAGAAACAAGATTAGCAAAATGTTATATTGCTGAAACTGAAGTTGAGTAAAAGGTACATGGGTTCATTATACCATTCTCTTCCTTTTAGTCAGTGTTTGAAAATTAGCATAAATTTTAGGTAGACAGGCAGGCAAGTAAGAATGTAAACAATACGGGGGGGAAGGAAGAAGGAAAGGGAGGGAGGAATGCAGAGATGAAAGGAAAAATGATGCTAGAAACCTGGCATCAGGGAGAAGAATGTAATGTAGGGATAACTTAAGAATTTCATCTTGTAACTTTTCCCGAGTTGTATTGACAATATTTAAAATTTTAGAAACAAATCAGGTTTTTAGAAACACAAACTTCCTCCCACCATTACCCCTCTTTAGGGATCAGAATTTTTCATTTCATCCGATGCTATAAGCATATTTAAATATACTCTGTGACAAAAATATACTTGCTTGATTGGCTACTTTAAGTTTTCTACAAAGGAGCTGCCTGAATAGATGCTACATATATTTGCTAAAAAACATCTACTGAAGTGTTTATTCTGTACTTTTTCAAAGATCTTTAATACTTCCTAATTCTTAGTGTTCTTAGTTTGGGAGATAACAAGGTGCAATGATCTAATATTAAAGAATACTAGACAGAAGGCTATTCATTTTATAGTCTCTTTTATCACCTAAGTTTCTTCCAACATATCTTCAAAAATCCAGTATGAGCAAGTTTTCTTATATATTAAATACTTCATATGTATAAGATGTAAATTTGCCCATAGCCAAATTTAACTTAACCGTCCCACGACAGATTATACATTTTATTACTTTTATAGTATAAGCTGCAATTAAATGTGGCTGAACAAAGGCATATTTGTCTTAGACCAAAACTATTTTTTGTTTAGTTTGTGTCACCACTATAGTGCAAGGTATTTTTTTGACAAAACTCAGTATATTTACATGATTGATAAGCAATGAAGATCAGCAAATTGACTGTCATTAACTCTAGACTAGATAATAAACTAAATGTACAACAGACACTTAATTTAACTATTCCATAAAATCTCTTTTTAAAAATTCCATCCTTCAGAGTCTCTCCAGAGACCTCCTTACCTTTTTGCTCTTTGGAAAGCTGTTCGGCTTGGTCCCAAATTTCAGTGGCATAGAGGAAGTTGGATGTAACCTGAACATAGCTGGCTGCCATGTGGTGGATCCTCTGTGGAATGGTCACTGAAGAACCACTTGCTGAAGCACTACTGGCTCCAGAAGAATAATTTCCTGAATTGCCTGGTGACAGCTTTGGAGAAACAGGGGAAGGCATCCCAACAGCTTTGCTACACACAGAGAAACAGGAAGTTTATTCATATAGAAAATGATGAATGTGAGGAAATTAATGTTTGACTGGCTCTTCCTACATAAAGGCTTTTAAAATTTGAAGGTTCTTTTAAATAAATACTTAGCTCACTAAAGTTTATTGTGAGTTATTATTTTATCAAGACTCTTTGGTTTAACCAATGGCAACAGTACAAAAGATGGGAAAGAAGTGAGGAAGTCATATACTTTGGTAAGAGTTGTTCCAAGACTTAGAAGCTAGATCATCTCACTCTCAGCTCAACACACTTTCCACCTATCTGGGCATATAATTAGGTACTTCCCAATTGTTTTATAGAAAGCTGAGTGGATTAACAATACGAGATTTCACAGTATTTCTTATCCTTTCTGTGGGTGAGTGGGATGGAGGTGATGTGGGAATGAAGGACAAACCATAATCATGCCACTGTTATTAAATTTTGGCAGTGTCCAGACATGAACAAAGATAAGTACAAGGTGATAAAACTCCAACTAGCCACAGAAATCAAGCTGAGAAAAGTTGAGGAGTTGTAAAAAAAAAACAAACAAACAAACTCATACTTCTACAGGTGAAATTTTCCTTTTCTAATCTTTCTAAGAGCATGTTTAAGATATTTTCAACTAAAAAAAAAAAGATAATGGTAAAGAATCCGCCTGTAATGTGGGAGACCTGGGTTTGATCCCTAGGTTGGGAAGATCCCCTGGAGAAGGGAATGGTGATCCACTTCAGTATTCTGGCCTAGAGAATTCTATGGACAGAGGAGCCTAGCAAGCTAAAGTCCATGGGGTCACAAAGAATTGGACATGACTAAGCGACTTTCACTTTCACAAAAAATACCTTTTTTGGAAAGTGGGGAAACCCATTCCACTTTCACATAAAAATAAACTTGTCACATAAAATTTTACAGAATAAAATTTACCTACCTTCCCAAGCCTGGTGATGGTGCTTGAGAATTATTGTAAGAATTCTGTGGAGAAAAGAGAATGTACTTAATAATTTTAAAAAAAAGTAATTTATGAATAATATTTATTTAAATGTAATAAATATATTCAAAAGCACTGGGCCAGTACTGATCTTAAGAAACCAAAATGTGTGTGTGTGTGTGTGTGTGTGTGTGCAACAGAAGGAAGTTATTTAGATTTAAGAGCTGGGGTGTTCTGGAAGACTGAAAAGGGAGAGACAAAGAATGAGTAACATTCAGATGGATAAGGAAGAGGGGAGAAGGCATAGAGCAAGGCAACCCTGCAGGCAATGCTAAGCTATTAAAGCATTCCAAGTCATTATCAGGGCTGAATTTTAGGATGACTTATGTAGGGCTATCATGAAAAAACATTAGGTTTTGTGATAAAAATAGATTATATACATTGAAAGATTACTAAGGGCTACTGTATACGGCTACATAAGTTCCACAATCAGATATGTGTGCATTTTAAACTTCAAACTATTTGAAAGTTCCCAAATAGTAGTACTTCTTCTCCTTTGACAGGAAAAACATGAGGGCACTTCTGAGGTGGGAATAGGAGACTTTACAAATTTTGTCTCCTGGGAAACAGATAGTCTTACTGTGTACTTACCTTCAGATGCTCTGTCAGCGTCTTTGAATACTTCAGAGCAGTTTCCTTCTTCAGTTTGAAGAGCCTCAGGTACAGCAAAGACTGGCATCGCAGGCTAGCCAATGGAAAAGGACAGCTTATTTACCAGGACAACAGACTCTGGCCACATCGCATAGACAAGTTTCACATTGTGCCAGAGTACACAAATGATTCATGTGAGCAGACCATGGCATAAGGTCAATGACACTAACTCTTAGGCAAAACCAAAAGGCGTGATCTTATTACAGTACACAACGTAGGGAGGGAAAGGACAGGAAGAGACCTAGGACTAGCCTCCTATTTGTTGACATTCAAAAATCAAAATCAACCCCAGGACACCACTGTGTCATTTTATAACACAGGGCCTGAAAAATCATTGCAGGGGAATTCCCTGGCAGTCCAGTGGTTAGGATTCAGTGCTTCATCTTTCTCTGTTGTGGTCCAGGTTTAATTCCTGGTCAGGAAACTGAGATCCTATATAAGCCACACCTTCCCTCAACACCTGCTCCTGCAAAAAAAAACTTCAGAGCATAATCTCTACATTAAACTAATTTAAAACAACAAAACTAGGAGTTGTAATATTATAATTGTAATGTTACAACTCTAAAGTAACATATGTAAAACTTACAAAGGCCCTGCATGGTCATCACTGCCTACCTCTCCAGTCACTTTCATTTACTTCTCCTGGGTCTTTTAGTCTCCTGACACAAGGTTTCCAGTTTCTTTTCACTATCCAGCCCTTGTAAATGTTTCCTCTACCTAAGGACTAAGTATCCCTACAGTTTACCTTTACAGTTATATAAACTTTTCCTTCAAAGTACTGAATTCATGTACTTGTGTGGTTATTTGATTAATTTCTGTCTCTTCACACTATACTCTGGACTCCATGACAAATAGGACTGTGCCAGTTTTTTTCTACAGCTGCTCTCCCACTTGTTAAACCCAGTACCAGGTAAAGTAAATAACCATGATAAATAAACTCTCTCTCTGGGGATAAGCAAACAGTCATTTCTTTATTCTGAGCATGCTAGATGTTTGCTACCTGAGGTAAGGAATTCGGGCACGCAAAGTTGCTTCAGTTGTATCTAACTCTGCAACCTTATAGACTACAGCCCGCGAGATTCCTCTGTTCATGAGATT
>SJYV01019754.1:628799-647733 GCA_006410875.1 Neotragus pygmaeus
TAGACGGACCTTAGTCGGCCAAGTAATGTCTCTGCTTTTGAATATACTATCTAGGTTGGTCATAACTTTTCTTCCAAGGAGTAAGTGTCTTCTAATTTCAAGGCTGCAGTCACCATCTGCAGTAATTTTGGAGTCCCCAAAAATAAAGTCTGACACTGTTTCCACTGTTTCCCCATCTATTTTCCATGAAGTGATTGGACTGTATGCCATGATCTTCGTTTTCTGAATGTTGAGCTTTAAGCCAACTTTTTCGCTTTCCTCTTTCACTTTCATCAAGAGGCTTTTTAGTTCCCTATAATGAAAAGGACATCTTTTTTGGGTGTTAGTTCTAAAAGGTCTTGTAGGTCTTCATAGAACCATTCAACTTCAGCTTCTTCAGCATTACTGGTTGGGACATAGACTTGGATTACTGTAATATTGAATATTTTGCCTTGGAAACGAACAGAGATCATTCTGTTGTTTTTGAGATTGCATCCAAGTACTGCATTTTGGACTCTTGTTGACCATGATGGCTACTCCATTTCTTCTAAGGGATTCCTGCTGCAGTAGTAGATATAACGGTTATCTGAGTTAAATCCACCCATTCCAGTTCATTTTAGTTCGCTGATTCCTAGAATGTCAATGTTCACTCTTGTCATATACTGTTTGACTACTTCCAATTTGCCTTGATTCATGGACCTGACATTCCAGGTTCTTATGCAATATTGCCCTTTACAGCACTGGGCCTTGCTTCTATCACCAGTCACATCCACAACTGGGTATTGTTTTTGCTTTGGCTCTTTCCCTTCCTCCTTTCTGGAGTTATTTCTCCTCTGATTTCCAGTAGTATATTGGGCATCTACCAACCTAGGGAGTTCCTCTTTCAATATCCTATCAATTTGCCTTTTCATACTGTTCATGGCTTTCTGAAGGCAAGAATACTGAAGTGGTTTGCCATTCCCTTGTCCAGTGGACCACATTGTGTCAGACCTCTCCACCATGACCCGCCCGTCTTGGGTGGCCTCCATGCCATGGCTTAGTTTCATTTAGACAAGGCTGTGGCCCAAGTGATTAGATTGACTAGTTTTCTGTGATTATGATTTGTGTGTCTGCCCTCTGATGCCTCTCGCAACACCTACTGTCTTACTTGGGTTTCTCTTACCTTGGATGTGGGATATCTCTTACCTTGGATGTGGGGTATCTCTTCATGGCTGCTCCATCAAAGTGCAGCCACTGTTCCTTACCTTGGATGAGGGTTATCTCCTCACAGCCACCCCTCCTGACCTTGAACGTGGAGTAGCTCTTCTTGGCCCTCCTGCTCCTGCGCAGCCACCACTTAGCAGAAGGCAGTTACTTAGCTAGGTTTCAGGAGAAGGTGGTAGTGGGAGAAGCGTGCAGATGGCCACTCAGGTTTGTATGATCTGGTCTCCAGATGACAGTCATGATGCTGAGGTTCAGAGATAGTCCATGGTATTCAGGCAGGCCCAGAATATTCTGGAGCTGGGCACAGTTTGTAAGCAGTACTCAGGTGTCCAGCAAGAAAGTCAGTCAGGACTACCTACATATCCTGTGAGTCTTAAATTCCAGCTGTTTCTTCCCAGAGAAGATACGTTTGCTCAGTAACTTCAGTTGTGTCTGTCTCTTTGCCACCCTATGTACTGAGCCCACCAGGCTCCTCTGTCCATGGGATTCTCCAAGCAGTACTGGAGTGGGTTGCTAGGCCTTCCTCCAGGGGATCTTCCCCACCCAGAGACTGAACATATGTCTCCTGCATCTCCCACTTTGCAGACAGATTCTTTACCCACCGGACCACCTGAGAAGCCCCCCAGAGAACATACCTTTTGCTAATTTATACAGAAATGTGCTAGAGGTTCTGCAACCAAGGCAAGTGGTGACGGTAAGACGTGCCCAGTCCCAGTGGATATATGAGTAAATTTCTGATCTTGATTATAGGAATAAAGTAATAGCCAGATTACTAAATTTAGGGCATAGATTCTGAAAGAGAGGAGCAGCAGGGTGAACCTAGTTCTGCCCCTTGGCCTCTCAGATCTCCTTCTTAACTACTTCTGACTGTAGATAGATTTGCTCTCAAGTCCCAGGGCAAAGGCAAGACTCAAGTCGGAGTCAAATGGCTCCAATAAAGTATAAAAGGAGCAGGGGGAGTGGGCAATGAAGGAGCCCATTATGACAGCCTCCTGGTTTGCCTCCACCCCAAAGCTCCAGAGTAATGGACAGCAAAACATTCTGTCATGTGCCCATAAAAGCAGTCAGTGACTAATTTCCTAAATCTGGTGTGACCTACTCAAATGCATCCTGCAAATCACAGCCACACCACGGCAGCCTAAGCACATGCCTCCTTTGCTGAAAGCTCTTTGCTATTTCCCTACTATGTATAGAATAAACTGTAAAGTGGCTTATAAATGCATCCATGATATATGCATGCCTATTTCTTAAACCATATTTCACTGAGGTTTTCATACACCTCAACTTTATAGCATCAAGTGAATTTCCCCTAGAAATTCCCAATCAGCCTATTTTCCTGAAATGTCAAACTCGCTTCCCACTGGTACCATCTAGAGACCTAGCAAGTCTCCCCTGATGTCCTTTCCCTTGCATTTGTTCTCTGTACCTATATGTATCTCCATCATTGCTTTTATAATTATTCATTCATTCTTTTTGTTTTGTGTGTTTGCTATACATCTACATATTATTTTTCATATTCTTTTCCATTATGGTTTATCACAGAATATTGAATATAGCTCCTTGTGCTATAAAATAGGAACTTGTTTATCCTTCCTATATAGATTAGTTTACATTTACTAATCCCAGATCCCAATCTTTGCTGACCAGCAGAAACTACACACAATATTGTAAATCTACTACACTCCAACAAAATTTTAAATAAATAAATAAAATAATAAAGGTATAGGTGGATTTATTTTCTATTCTTTATTTTCCAACAGTTTTGAAATTTGATTATGCTACTTAAAACATTTTAATTTATTTTAAAATTTAGCATAAAGTTACTTAAATTGATGAACTCCATGTGAGGGCAAATTGCAGTCAATTCTTAATTATCCATGTGCCACTGAATTCACAAAGTATTTAATCATACTTGATTTTTTTTTTTCATCCAAATGGGACTCCTGGTCACTCAGAACACACTGTGCTGCTTCAATCAATCCCTCCATCAAAAAATGTAATTATGTGTAACATTTATTTGGACTGTGAGTTCAGCATTGTAGGAAAATCTTGGGAGATATGAAGGGTTCTTATCCTGCCCTGCCACAGGAAAAAACAGACTAACAGGTGACAAAATACTGTACAAATGACAAACTGGCTGTGACTAAAGAGCCAAACTGCAGGGAACAAACCCTAGGGATGAACAAAGGCCCAGTAACCATGTTAGCTTCATTCATTCTTAAAGTATATACATAGTGTCCACTATGTCATATATTCACTGTACTCACTATGCTCAGAGCTAAAGAGGACAGAATGGAATGTCAAGCAAGACAAAGTAGCGATGGCTCTTTTTAGTTCAGTAAAGAAAATAGACAATGATATTACAATCAAGTGTGATGATAGCTATGACAGCACAGGGTCTTGTTCTTTGGTTTCACTTTTTCTTCCATTGAATGTGAGTTTTATAACAGTATTTTATTAACTTCGCTATCTCTAAAACAGCATACTGTCAGTAAGCACACTGTAACTGATAAGTGATTGTTGAATGATTTTCTTCTCCAACCATTTCCAAATTCAACTAGTTTGCCCACATTTAAATGCTTCCATTATATCTTCCCACTGGAGCCCTCTTATTCCAGTGGGGTACATCTTCTCACTGCCCACCCACTCACTTTTCACTGATCATGCTGTCTCCTGCCCAAGACCCTTCAGTGTCTTTCAGTGACTTTAGACTAATATACAGCTGTCCTATGTTGGGTTATAAAGCTCTTTATTTTTTAATTATTGATGCAATCACAACCTCACTTCATTCCACCATCCCCTATTGCTCTAACCACATCTTTGTCTATTCCTCAAGCACACTATCCATTTCCATATCAGGGTCTTTGCAGCTTTATTCCCACTGCCTGAAAGTCCTCTGTCCCAGCGTCTTTAGGTACCTGCATCTTTTCATTCAGGCTCCTCTTCACACATCATGTCATCAGAGAGACCATCCCTGACTTCCCCAGCTAGAGTAGCCCTCTATTCTCATCTTTCTCTATGCCCTTACCCCCTTTTTTTCCTTAACAGTCATCACTACCTGATATTATTGAATATCTGTCATGCTCCAGGAATAATTCTAGATGATAGGTATACTGGTGAGAACAAACAAACAAAATACCTGCTTGGAGCCTACATTTTAGAGAAGGAAAGAGATATTCATTTTTCAAGATGAATTAACTTGCATATCATACGGTTGTACACACTGTGTAGTAAAACAAAGCAAGGGAAAGACTAAGAGCACTAGGAATTGAGGGAGAAATTTTAAATAAGGAAATTAGAGATGCTGATCTGATTATCAGTATGGTAGTTAGAAGTGACAAGCAGATCCCTGACCCAGTCCCTTGCCTCAGGGTTCCTCTTATTTTGAATCCTCTTGAAATGTTCCAAGTTCTTGACATTTAGAATTTCCTGGGGCCAGGTGTTCCATGGAGGGACTTGAACCGTGGTTCCAATCTCTTCTCTTTGAAGCATTATCTGACTTACCAACCTAGGCATAGGGTTGACAAGGTGCTTCAAGGGATCTGAGCCTCTAAGGTCATCCTGGGGGGTCTCACGATCAAGCTGCAATTTGAGGAGGATGGACTGATAAGCAATGACTTCAACTGGCCCGTGTAGCATTTCTTCCTTGGGTCATAAGTGGCTGGACCACCAGAATAGTGTTGACCTACTGATTTGATGTGACTGTAACATAGATCAGGCATTGAACTATGAATCTTCATTTGCACTGACTGGACAGGAACCAACTCTTCATTGACGAATCACTTTCCTCACCTGGGCCCATGACTTTTGCAATCCATTTTCTAATCAAATGATTTCTATAGACAAAGGATCCATAATAAATATTTCCACATGCCCTACCAGCAGCCTTGCCAGTTATCTCTAACTGTATAAAAATTACCCCAAAACTTAGTGGTATGAGACTACTGTTATCTCAAGAATATGTGAGTCAAGAATTTGGATAAGACATAGCAGGAATTACTTGTCTCAGAAAGCTTGTTAGACTTGAAAACAGAATCAAAATTTTCTGAAAGTTTGCTCTCTCAAACATCTGCTAGGTGGTGCTCCAGTACTTATACATAGCATGACCTCTCCTCGTGGTTTGGGCTGGTTCACCAAATAGTGGCTGAGTTCCAAAGTCTTGGGTCCAAAGAAATCCAAGAAGAAACCATTGGTAGTCTAGCCTTGAAGTGTTGATGTTTCTATTTGTTGAGGTATTTACAAAGGCACGCCCATTTCAAGGGGTTGAATAGATTCTGCCTCAGCACTTCCCAGGTGATCAGTGGCTAAGACTCCATACTTCCACAGCAGAGGACACAGGTTCCAACCCTGCTCAGGGAACTCATATCCCACATGCTGGTAGTGTGGTTAAAAAATAAAAAGGTTCTGCCTCTAGCCAGGTTCTGGAAGAGGATGAAGGACTGGAAATAGTGCTATTTCATTTTAGAAGTATAATCTGCCATTGAAAGCTTTATTGAAAACCTTGCCTTTGAACAAGGAATTGACATGACATTTGAACAAAGGGAAACACTTTCCAGAAAAAGCAGGGGCAGAACTTTTCAGATGGGAGTATGGGTGACACATTCAAGGAATAGCCAAGGCGCCAGTGTCATACAGCACCATGTAGCTACTCTCTCTCTGAAGGCCTGCCACCTTCCTGTTCAAGCTACTCAGAAAGTACAGGGCTTTGTCCTCTCTCAAGTCTTAGGGAAAGCTTTTCCAGCCCAAGCAATGTCCTCATTCTGGCTACTTTGAGCAATTTATATCTTAGTGTGGGAGTAGGAAAAATAACTGTCATGTGGCTCAGAGACATAATATTCTGACCACTGCATAGATCAATGCTTCCATTAAAATTTTAAATAAGCTTTAATCAGTTTATGACATGACTTACATCCATACAAATAAGGCAATTTAATGTGAAATACAGATTTTTGTCAATTTAGTTTCTATATCATGTCTGTTTAAAATGTGGTCACAAATTTTTATCAAGTATATCTATCTTCTTGAAGTCACACAACAAGCCAATTTTTTCAAACTTTAAAGATGCACCTCTGGATTCCTCTAGTGGTCTAGTGAAATGTGTACTTCCATTGCAGAAGTGTATGGGTTCAATCTCTTACAGAGGAATCAAGATCCCACATGCTGCACAGTGCAGGAAAAAAAAAAAAAAAGGCACCTAAAAACATTGGCAACTTACTCTTTTTTGTTGAATACAGTTGTTTGTACATGGAAAATTATTGCTACTTCTCAAACCAAGTTATATCAGTGGGAGCATGTTTTGCTGACTACAGTAAAATTGTCTAGATCAAGTTAAAAAATTTGTTAATATAAATTTATTTAGATATGTTAGCAAAATTTCTCAATCTCTGTTTATATAAATTTAAAATAGTTATGGGAACTATTAGCATTTTAAATATATCCTATCATATTTTAAGTAATATTCTTATTGAGAACCTAAATACAACAAATAGATATTCTCAGGAAAAATGTCTATTAAAACAATGTCAAGGAATTTTCATATTTTGTGCATTTGGTAAAAAAATGTATTCTTCAGAAGGTAAAATGATCTTATAAAAGTAACCACAGATCATTCAAAGCTTACAAGATATCTAAAAGTCAATAAGAGATTAGATTTTACATATCCAAAAGAGCTTAGAGTTTCTAAAAGATATGGACAGGATTCCTTAGCTCTAGAAAGGAAAACTTTATATTTTAAAAATTGAGCAGATGAAAAATCTCTGAACTGTCTGTCTGGAAGTTACATCTAGACATCTGTGAGTGAAAAGAAAATTGGGTAAGGTGAACTGTGAGACCATTTTCTATATAAATTTTGCAGTCAGTGATCATCATTAAAAATGGGGGCTCAGAGGAGGATCAAGATTGCAGAGTGAGAGAATGTGGAACTCAACTCTTTCCACGAACACATCAAAAATATTACTTGTGGAACAATTCTTATGGAAAACTAACTGCAAACTGGCAGAAGATCTATACAACAAAAGCTGAAAGAAAGATAACAACATAACTAGATAGGATGGAAAAAAAGTCATCCTTGAATGACTATCAGTTTAAAGCTAGTAGATATAGTTATGGGTCGATATACTTGAACTCCATGGTAACCAGAAATCAATACCATATAATAGGTTAACAAAAATAAAGAAACTCAAGTATGCCACACACACAAGATAATAATAAAATCACAAAAGGGAAAACTAAAAGAAGAAGAAATGAACAAAGAAAAGCTACAAAAACAATTGGAAAACTAGGAGTGTATAGGAGTAATACATACCTACAAATCATTACTTTAAATGCCAATAGAATAAATGCTCCAATCAAAATACATAGAGTGGCAGACTGGATAAGAAAATAAGAACCTACAATATGCCACATACAAGAGACAATTTCAAGGAAAAAGGCACATGGATTGAAAGTGAGGGGATGGAAAAATATATTTCATACAAAAATAAACAAGAAAGGGAGAATAATGAATACTTATATCACATGAAATAGGATTTAGAACAATGTCCGTAAAAAAAAGAAAAGAAAAGCATTATATAATGATAAAGGGATCAATAGAAGAAGAGGATATTTCACTCATTAACATATACCCACTCAATGTAGGAGCACCTAAATATATAAAGCAAATATGAACAGACATTAAGAAATAAATTGATAATAGGAAACTTTAATAACAGGAAAATTTAACACCCCGCTGACATCAATGGACAGATCATTCAGGCAGAAAATAACTGAGGCAGCTGAGATCCTAAATAACACAATAGAACAGGTGAACTTAATTGATATATGCAGGAAACTACCTCTAAAAAAACCAAAAATTAGAAAATGCCACTTTTTTCAAGCATGTGTGAAATGTTCCATATGGTCTCTAGAACAGACCACATGCTATGTTCAAAATAAGCCTCAACAAATATAAGAGGATGGAATTTGCTTCCAGCATCTACTCTGATCACAACAGTATGAAATCAACCACAGGAAGAAAAAAGGAAAAGAAAGAATGCTTGGAGACTAAAAAATATTTTACTGGAATGTCAGTGCGTCAATGATAAAGTCAAGGAAGAAATAAGAATATATAGCTTAAGACAAATGATAATGAAAGCACCTTAAAAAAAAATCTATGTGATGCACCAAAAGCAGTTCTAAGAGGGAATTTCATAGTGAAACAGGCCTTCCTCAAGAAACAAGAAAAATCTCCTTCCTAAAATACCAACCAAAACAACTAGCCAAAGAAAAACAAACAAGCAAAACCCAAAGTCAGCAGAAGGAAGGAAATAATAAATATCAGTGAGGAAATAAATAAAATGGAGCTTAAAAAACAGAAAAGATCAATAAAACCATAAGCTGGTACTTAGAAATGGTAAACAAAACTAACAAACTTCTGGCCAGACTCAATAACAAAAGAGAGAGGATCAAAATAAACAAAACTAGAAATGAAAGATGAGAAATAACAACTGATATCACAGAAACACACACAAAAAACCATAAAAGAATATTATGAACAATTTGCTGTTGTTCAGTCACTCAGTTATGTCTGACTCTTTGTGATACCATGG
Organism: Neotragus pygmaeus; assembly: GCA_006410875.1. Classification (NCBI taxonomy): domain Eukaryota; kingdom Metazoa; phylum Chordata; class Mammalia; order Artiodactyla; family Bovidae; genus Neotragus; species Neotragus pygmaeus. Next base: position 637,568 of record SJYV01019754.1, read on the forward strand.
AATGTAGCATGCCAGGCTTCCCTACCTTCACCATCTACTAAAGCTTGCTCAAACTCATGCCTATCAAGTTGTTGATGTCATACAAACATTTCATTCTCTGTGGTCCCATTCTTTTCCTGCCTTCAATCTTTCCCAGTATCAGGGTTTTTTCTAATGAGTCAGATCTTTGCATCAGGTGACCAAAATATTTGAGGTTCAGCTTCAGCATCAGTCCTTCCAACGAATATTCATGATTTATTTCCTTTAGGATTGACAAATTTGTTCTTCTTGCAGTTCAAGGGACTCTCAAGAGTCTTCCCCAGCAACACAGTTCAAAAGCATCAATCCTTTGATGCTCAGCATTCCTTATGGTCCAACTCTCACATCCATATATGACTACTGGAAAAACCATAGATTTGACTAGACAGAGCTTAGTCAGTGAAGTAATGTCTCTACTTTTAATATGCTATTTAGGTTTGTCATAGCTATTCTTCCAAGGAGCAAGCATCTTTTAATTTCATGGATGCAGTCACCATCTGCAGTGAGTTTGGAGCCCAAGAAAATAAGTCTTCAGGGTTTTCATTGTTTCCCCATCTATGTGCCATGAAGAGATGGGACCAAATGCCAAGATTTTAGTTTTTAGAATGTTGAGTTTTAAGACAGCTTTTTCACTCTCCTCTTTCATTTTCATCAAGACACTCTTCAGTTCCTCTTAGATTTCTGCCATAAGGGTGGTATCATCTGCATATCTGAGGTTACTGATATTTCTCCTGAAATCTTGATTCCAGCATTTTCTGCATATAAGATAAATAAGCAGAGTGACAATATACAGCCCTGTTGTACTCCTTTCTCAATTAGGAACCAGTCTGTTCTTCCCCGTGCTGTTCTAACTGATGCTTCTTGCCTGCATACAAATTTCTCAGGAGGCCAGAAAGGTAGTCTGGTATTCCCATTTCTTGAAGAATTTTCCACAGTTTGTTGTGAGCCACACAGTCAAAGATTTTAATGTAGTCTATGAAGCAGAAATAGATGTTTTTCTGGAATTTTTTTTGCTTTTTCTATGATCTAATGGATGTTGGCAGTTTGATCTCTGGTTCCTCTGCTTTTTCCAAATCCTGGTTGAACATCTGAAATCCTGGTTCTCTGTTCATGCACTGCTGAAGCCTAGCTTGGAGAACTTTGAGCATTACCTAGCTAGCATGTGAAATGAGTGCAATTATGCAGTAGTTTGAACATTCTTTGGCATTGCCTTTCTTTGAGAAGGAATGAAAACTGAACTTTCCCAGTCTTGTAGCCACTGCTGAGTTTTCCAAATTTAATGGCATATTGAGTTCAGCAATTTCACAGCATCATCTTTTAGGATTATAAATAGGTCAGCTGAAATTCCATTACCTCAACTGGCTTTGTTTGTAGTGATGCTTCCTAAGACCCATTTGACTTCACATTTCAGGATGTCTGGCTCTAGATGAGTGATAAAACCATCATGGCTATCTGGGTCGTGAAGATTTTTTTGTAGAGTCCATCTGTGTATTCTTGCCACCTCTTCTTAATATCTTCTGCTTCTGTTCAGTTCAATTCAGTCACTCAGTCATGTCTGACTCTTTGTAGCCCCATGGACTGCAGCATGCCAGGCCTCCCTGTCCATCACCAACTGCTGCAGTTTACTAAAACAAATATCCACTTAGTCAGTGATGCCATCCAACCATCTCATCCTCTGTTGTCCCCTTCTCCTCCTGCCTTCAAACTTTCTCAGAACCAGGGTCTTTTCAAATGAGTCAGTTCTTCTCATCAGGTGGCCAAAGTATTGGAGTTTCAGCTTCAACATCAGTCCTTCCAATGAATATTCAGGACTGATTTCCTTTAGGGTGGATTGGTTGGATCTCCTTGCAGGCCAAGGGACTCTCAAGAATCTTCTCCAACACTACAGTTCAAAAGCATCAATTCTTCAGCACTCAGCTTTCTTTATAGTCCAACTCTCACATCCATACATGACTACTGGAAAAACCATAGCCTTGACTAGACGGACCATTTTTAGCAAGATAATAATGTCTGTTTTTAATAAGCTGTCTAGGTTGGTCATATTTTCTTCTTTCAAGGAGCAAGCATCTTTTAATTTCATGGCTGCAGTCACCATCTGCAGTGATTTCAGGGCCCAAAAACAAAGTCTGTAACCGTTTCCATTGTTTCTCTATCTATTTACCATGAAGTGATAGGACCAGATGCCATGATCTTAGTTTTCTGAATGTTGAATATTAAGCCAACTTTTTCTCTATCTTCTTTCACTTTCATCAAGAAGCTCTTCAGTTCTTTGCTTTCTGCCATAAGGGTGGTGTCATCTTCATGTCTGAGGTTATTGATATTTCTCCCAGCAATCTTGGTTCCAGTTTGTGCTTCATCCATTCCAGCATTTTTCATGATATACTCTGCATATAAGTTAAATAAGCAGGCTGACAATATACAGCCTTGAAATACTCCTTTCCCAATTTGGAACCAGTCTGTTGTTCTATGTCCAGTTCTAACTGTTGCTTCCTGACCTGCATACAGATTTCTCAGGAGGTGGGTCAGGTGGTCTGATATTCCCACTGTTTAAGAATTTTCCACAGTTTGTTGTGATCCACACAAACACTTTGGCATAATCAAAGGCTTTTGGCCAAAGCTTCTGTTAGGTCCATACCATTTCTGTCCTTTATTATGTCCATCTTTGCATGAAATGTTCCCTTGGTATCTCTAATTTTTTTTTTTTTAAGAGATCTCTAGTCTTTCCCATTCTATTGTTTTCTTCTATTTCTTTGCATTATTCACTTAGGGAGGCTTTCTTATATCTCCTTGCTATTCTTTGGAACTCTGCATTCAGATGCTTATATCTTTCCTTTTCNTTTTTTTTTTAAGAGATCTCTAGTCTTTCCCATTCTATTGTTTTCTTCTATTTCTTTGCATTATTCACTTAGGGAGGCTTTCTTATATCTCCTTGCTATTCTTTGGAACTCTGCATTCAGATGGAAGTATCTTTCCTTTTCTACTTTGTCTTTAGCTTCTCTTTTCTCAGCTATTTGTAAGGCCTCCTCAGACAACCGTTTTGTCTTTTTGTGTTTCTTTTTCTTGGGGATGGTTTTTATCACTGCTTCCTGTACAATGTTACAAACATCCTAAATAGCTCTTCAGGAACTCTATCAGATCTAATCCCTTAAATCTATCTCTCCCTTCCACTGTATAATCATAAGGGATTTGATTTAAATCATACCTTAATGGCCTGGTGGTTTTCCCTACTTTCTTCAATTTAAGTCTGAATTTTGCAATAAGGAGTTCATATATGAGTCACAGTCAGCTCCCAGTCTTGTGTTTTCTGACTGTATAGAGCTTCTCCATCTTTGACTGCCCTGAATATAATCAATCTGATTTCAGAATTGACCATCTGTTAACGTCCAAGTTATCTCTTGTGTTGTCGGAAGAGGGTTTTTGCTATGACCAGTATGTTCTCTTGGCAGAACTCTATTAGCCTTTTCCCTGCTTCATTCTGTACTCCAAGCCCAAACTTGCCTGTTACTACAGGTATCTCTTGACCTCCTGCTTTTGCTTTCCAGCCTCTTTTGATGAAAAAGACATCTTTTTTTTTAGTATTGATTCTGGAAGGTTTTGTAGGTCTTCATAAAACAATTCAACTTCAGCTGCTTTGGCACTAGTGTTTGAAGCATATACTTGAGCGTATACTGTGATATTGTATGGTTTGCCTTGGAAATGAACAGAGATCATTCTGTCATTTTTGAGACTGAACCCAAGCACTGCATTTTGGACTCTTTTGTTGACTATGAAGGCTACTCCATTTCTTCTAAGGGATTCTTGCCCACAGTAGTAGATATAATGGTCATCTGAATTAAATTCCCCATTTCCAGTCCATTTAATTCACCAACTCTTAAAATGTTGTTGTTCACTCTTGCCATCTCCTGCTTGGTCNGGCTACTCCATTTCTTCTAAGGGATTCTTGCCCACAGTAGTAGATATAATGGTCATCTGAATTAAATTCCCCATTTCCAGTCCATTTAATTCACCAACTCTTAAAATGTTGTTGTTCACTCTTGCCATCTCCTGCTTGGTCACAACCAATTTACCTGGATTCATGGACCTAACATTCCAGTCTTCTATGCTATATCATTCTTTACAGCATTGGACTTTATTTTCTCCAGCAGACACACGCACAATTGGGTATTATTTCCACTTTGGCTCAGGATCTTCATTCCTTCTAGAGCTATATCTTTACTCTTCACCAGTAGCATATTAGGCACCCACCAACCTGGGGAATTCATCTTTCAGTGTCATATATTTTTGCCTTTTCATACTGTTCATGGGGTTCTCAAAGCAAGAATGCTAAAATGGTTTGCCATTCCCTTCTCCAGTGGAGCACATTTTGTCAGAACTCTCCACCATGACCCATCTGTTTTGGGTGGCCCTACACATCATGACTCAAAGTTTCACTGAGCTCATAGTTTCATATGAACAGTTATGTGCCAACAAATTTGACAACCTAGAAGAAATGGACTAGTTTCCAGAAACGTATGGTCTGGAAGAACATATGGCGTCAAGAAGAAACAGATCATTTGAACAGACCAATCACTGGAAGTCAGAAAGGGTCTATAAAAAACAACAGAACAAACACGAACAAATACACAAAAATAAAACAGACAGCAGAAAACCTCCTTGCAAACAAAAAACAAAAGTCCAGTTTCAGATTGCTTTACTGGGGAGTTCTATCACAAAAAGAAGAACTTGGACCTATTCTTCTCAAATTATTCTAAAACATTGAAGATGAGGGAACTCTCTCAAATTCATTTTATTGGGCCAGCATCACCTTGACACTGAAACCATAAAAGGCACTACCAAAACATAAAATCACTAGCCAATATTTTTGATGAATACAGATACAAACATTCTCAACTAAATTTTAGCAAATCAAATCCAAAAAACAGAAAAAAGAATTATATATTATGATCAAGTTAGATTCATTCCAGAATTGCAAGAATGATTCAACAACAATCAAGGTGATACATCACTTGTAACAAAAGGAAAGACAAAAAAATCTCAATAGACACAGAAAGAGCATTTGGAAAATTTAGCATCCATTTATGATAAAAAGTCTCAACAAAGTGAGTACAGAGAGAACCTATCTCGACATAATAAAAGTCATTTAAGACAAACCCACAGCTAACATAATACTCAATAGTGAAAAGCTGAAAGCCTTCCCACTAAACTCAGGAACAGGAAAAGGAAGCCTATTCTCACTATTTCTATTCAACATAATATTGGAAGTCTTAGTCACAGCAATCAGATAAGAAAATGAAATTAAATTTATCCAAATTGGAAAAGGGTCACTATTTGTAGAAGACATGATGCTCTGCATAGAGAATCCTGAAGTCTCCACACACACACACAAAACTATTAAAACTAATAAATGAACTCAGTGAGGTAGAAAGATAAAAAATTAATATACAAAAATCTGTTACATTTCTTTAGATTAACAATGAAATATCAGAAAGAGAAAGCAAAAAAAAAATTGTGTTTAAAATCATGTCAAACACACACACACACACACACACACACACACACACACACACACATATCTATAGGAATACACTTATCCAAGGATGTTAAAGACCTTTATGTTGAAACTACAAAAACTTGATAAAGGAACTTGAAGATGATTCAAATAAATAGAAAGATGTCCCTTGCTCTTAGATTAGAAGAGTTAATATTGTTAAGATAACCATGCTACCCAAAGCAATATATATATTTAATGCAATCACTATTAAAATTCCATGACATTTTTCACAGATTTAGAACAAATAACCCTAAAATTTATATGGAACCACAAAAGACCCAGACATGCTAAAGCAATCCTGAGGAAAAGAACAAAGCTGGAGGTAAAACTTTCCAAAATTTCAGACTATAATACAAAGCTAAAGTGGACTAAACAGCATGATATTGGCACAAAAATAGACATATAGAACAACCGTGCAGAATAGAGAACCCAGAAATAAACCCACACACTTAGAGTCAATTAATCTATGACAAAGGAAACAAGAATATATAATGGAGAAAAGACCACCTCTTTAGTGGGCAGGGAAAGCTAGACAACCACATGTAAAGCATTTAAGTTAGAATACAGCCTTGCATTATACACAAAAAATAAATTTAAAATTGTTTAAAGACCTAAATATAAGAAATGTGCATGTGTGCTCAGTCACTCGCTCATGTCCACCTCTTTGTGACTCCATGGACTGTAGCTTTCTAGGCTCCTCCATCCATGGTATTCTCCAGGCAAGAACGCTGGAGTGAATTGCCATTTCTTACTCCAGGGGATCATTCTCTGACATTTTCTTGCTCCAGGGAAAATATTCTCTGCATAAGTTGCAGCAATATTTTCTTAGATCAGTCTCCCAAGGCAAAATAAATGAAAGTAGAAATAAACAAATGGGAACCAGTCCAAAAATTCTGCATAGCAAAGGAAATCATCACCAAAACAAAAAGACAGCCTACTGAGTGGGAGAAAAAGTTTGCAAATGATATAACAGATAAGCAATTATATTCAAATTATGCAAACAGCTCATCCAACTCAATACCAAAACAATGCCAAACTATCCATTCAAAACTGAGCAGAAGACCTAAATAGACCTTTTTTTCCAGAAAGATATGCAGATAACCGGTAGGCATATGAAAAGACGTTCAACATCACAAATTGTTAGAGAAATGCAAGTCAAAACCACAAACTAGGATTATAGGAATTTTTGCTGGAAGTTTTCACTTTCATCTCAGATTCAAAGGATTTGTTAACAAAATAAGCCACTCATTATACACAAATAAGTAATACCAGTATTTATTAGAGAATTATCTAGCTTACTTTCAATATACTAACATTAAAGGAAAAGAGAAATAGAAACAGTAGAGGCAATACCACCAAGTTAGGTTTTAACCGACATTCAGACTTAAACAGCGCTGGAAAACCCATGACACAGCACATCTGAAGTCCCAGGTGGGGAAAGGTCCTGGGCAACAAGTCCACTCTACTTCATAATCCCAGGATGCAAGCTGGTATCATCACCAATCTATGAGTAAACTGCAGCAGTTCTGGTTTCATGTAAATGTTTTGTCTTATAAAACTTGGAATGTTGTTAAGCCTGGGACTTGGTTGGCCAGGATCCCTCCAGGGGCTCAACAATGTCAAGGTTAGTCCCTTATCTTATTTATGGTAAAGCAAGTCTTGCACGCACAGCAGGCAGGGCACTCACAATCAATGTAGTGTCCAGGCAGGTTAGAAGCAAGGCCAGAGGTCTGCTCTGCTTTGACTCTGAAGCCTAAACAAAACTATTTAGTTAATTTCCCTAACAGGGATTAGCAGATATAAACTACTATGCATAAAATAGATACAAAGATTTACTGTATAGAAGAGGGAATTATATTCAATATCTTGTAATGATATAATGGAATATAATCAGAAAAAATAACTGAATCATTATGCTGTACAGTATAATAAATTATCAATTTAAAAAATTGAGTCTCAGATAACAGTAAAATCAAAGTTTCTAAAAGTCTACAAATCCAAATATCCTGCCATAATCAAGTCTGCAGGCTTTCTTATGGCTGAGTAGTATGCCATTGTATAAATATATACCCACATCTTCTTTATCCATTNATAATAAATTAAGTATCAATTTAAAAAATTGAGTCTCAGATAACAGTAAAATCAAAGTTTCTAAAAGTCTACAAATCCAAATATCCTGCCATAATCAAGTCTGCAGGCTTTCTTATGGCTGAGTAGTATGCCATTGTATAAATATATACCCACATCTTCTTTATCCATTCATCCACGCATTGAGACTTAAATGGTTTCCATATCTTTGATATTACAAATAATGCTGCAGTGAACATAGGGATGCATATATATCCATGGTCTTTGGATAAATCCCCAGAAAATATACAGGTGGGTCACACAATAGTTTTATTCTTATTTTTTTGAGAAATCTCCATACTGTTTGGTACAGTAGCTGTACAAATTTACAATCACACTACAGTCTACAACTGTTTGCATTTGATGACATTATAGATAAACCTTGAGGGTATTATGCTAAAGGAAATAAGCCAGATGGAAAAACAATAAGTATGATTTCTCTTATAGTGGAATACAAAACATAACAGAAGCAATGATCAAACAAAATTAAACAAAACTCAGATAAAGAAACGAGTTTAGTGGTTACCAGAAGGAAAGGGAGACAAGTAAGGTGGTCATCTCTTTAAGAATTTTCCCATCTCTTATTAAGACTGTGTGATCTACACAGTCAAAGACTTTGACATAGTCAATAGAGTAGAAGTAAATGTTTTTCTGGAACTTTTTTGCTTTTTCTATGACGGCCTTACCTGCCTCCTGAGAAATCTGTATGCAGGTCAAGAAGCAACAGTTAGAATCGGACATGAACAATGACACCACCCTTATAGCAGAAAGCAAAGAGGAACTAAAAAGCCTCTTGATGAAAGTGAAAGAGGAGAGCGAAAAAGTTGGGTTAAAGCTCAACATTCAGAAAACGAAGATCATGGCATCCGGTCCCATCACTTCATGGGAAATAGATGGGGAAACAGTGGAAACAGTNAGTTAGAAGCTATTAAATTTTTCCTAAATTTAAACTTTGCCAATAAACTCATGTTTAGTTCATCTTTGCATTTTTCAATATGTAAACTATAGGAAGATAATTACTACAAAAGCTTATCATAATTCTAAGCTTGGAGGGAAGTTCAAGAGAGAGGAGACATATGAATTCCTATGGCTGATTCATGTTGATATTTGGCAGAAACTAACACAATTCTGTAAAGCAATTATCCTTAATTAAAAACTAAATAAATTTAAAATTAAAAGAGAAGCTTGTCATAATTCCAGAGAAATAATAAATTATTATAGAAATAGTATAAACTGAGTTTGGCACTGATTTAAGTTATACAAACCTTTGAAACTATCTTAAGTGCTGAAGGAAAATAATTGTGTGAGCCACAGGCAATCTAGTTCTTCATTAACCTGAGTTATTGTATGACTTATATTCTTAATATTATTCTTTTTACTATTTTTCTCTGGGAATTAAAAAAAAAAAAAAAACAACCAGAATTTCAGAGGTGATTGCTTTGCCTTACTTGATATTTGTAAGAACACAGAATATTTTGCGCAGTTTGAGAACATTGAACATCTAGAGAATGTCCTCTGTTTTCATTCATTCATTCACTCCTGGGTACATCAAGCACTTACTGAACATTTACATGGTCCAGGAAACATAAAAGGTAAGTTAAAGTGGGGGACATCTTTTCTTAGGACTTTGAAGTCTATTCAAGGCAACTTTGGAAATCTTGTTCATTTTCCCCTGGGATGACTTCTAGATTTAAGATTAGTAAGGGTGTTTTCAAAGTTTATGTAATCATGAAATGGAACAAACTACCTGCAGAATCTTTAAGAGAAAGCCATCACCTACAGAGTGTGCTTAACTGCATAATTCCCAAAGAGCTATATTTAACTTCACAGGCTTGCAGTTGCTACCTGTTATAACTTTTGCTCCTTCAGCCAGAACTAGTGTTTTCAAGAAAAATTACAAAAAGAAGCTCTCTACATAGCTCATCAGCTAGATATTGATAAAATTTTAAAGAATATGTTATACAAGCTAGCTGTTTTACGTTGCTAGCATTCTGTCAAAAAGAAAGAAAGAAAGGGCACATATACTATTTCTGGATCAGACCTTACTTCATACTTCATTATGGGGTCAAAATTTTAGATCACTAAAATACAGAGACAAAAAGTAAATGTTTTGACCCTTTATGGTCCTATTGAAAAAAAAAAAAGTATTTTCAGTAATTCTAATCCTAACTAAGAACAAGATGTTCTGGACAAAAATAACACAAAACAAAATAAAATCCATTTGAATGCATAGGAAAGCTTACAAATAGCAAGTATTTGTAAGACCAAGGTCCTAAGGAGAATGGAAGTTCAGAGGGTGAGCACAGTATTTGCCAATTCCAAGAGTAACAATGTGAGTAGCAAAATGAGACTGAACATGAAGCTCCAACTCAAAAAAAAAAAAAAAAAGAAAGAAAGAATGATCATAAATGTAGTAAAGGTATATCTGGCCCTTTCTCTGGTGTTGTGGATTGTGTGGGGTCACTTCCAA
>SJYV01019755.1:0-19341 GCA_006410875.1 Neotragus pygmaeus
TAGAAATTTTTTTGAATTCCTTTCATGGTCTTCTACTTCTCCTGTGGGAGTTGGGGAACTCAGACAGTCCAGTGGAATCCAATTAAGATTTGAGTCTTGGAATCTGGGGGCTGGGTGCAATTCTTAGATATGCGTGAGGTGTGGCGACTCCTTCCTCAGTGTTTATGAGCTGGAGAGCGCCTTATCTCGAGGAGTGGCTTTCTCTAGAGTGCCCAGAGGGGGAGTGTGGTAGCTGTTCCCTTATTCATGTAGGGTATTTCTGTAGGTCCTGTAAATGTTTGACTTTGAACAGAAAGAGGAGAAAAAGAAATGTGGATTTCTTTGGAAGAATTTTTTATTTTTCCTTCCCTTCCCTTTCCCCCTCTAACCCTCCTGACTTTCCTTCTTTCTTTACATTGTGTTAGTTTTAGTAATGATTCCGTGTTTGTACACACTGCAAAGTAATCACCACGATAAGTCTTGTTCACATCTGTCCTTATACATAGGTACAGAAATTTTTTTCTTGTGATGAGAACTTTTAAGATTTACTCTCTTAGAAACTTTCAAATGTGCAGTACAGTACTGTTCCCTGTAGTCACAGGGCTCTACAGTACATCTGTTGGTCATCTGTGTGTCTTCTTTGGTGTTTGTTCAGGTTTCTCTGCTCATTTTTTAAGTAGAATTGGTTTTTGCTGTTAAACTGTATTACATCTTTATATATTTTGTATAGTAATCCCTTACCAGATACACTATTTGCAAAAATTTTCTCCCATTCAGTGGATTGCCTTTGCAGTTCTTTCTATAATCCACTTGTTGATATGCCTTGTTGATAGTTTGTTTTGCTGTGCAGAAGCTATTTATTTTTGCTTTTGGTGTCAGGTACAAAAATTATTGTAAAGATTGACGTCACGGAGCTTACTGCCAGTGTTTTTACCTAGAAGTTTTAGGGTTTCAGGTCTTATAATCAAGTCTTTAATCCACTTGAGTTATTTTTTGTGTATGGGATAAGACAGAGGCCTAGTTTTACTCTTTTGCATACAGTTACCCAGTTTTCCCAACACCATTTATTAGTGTCCTTCCCCCAGTGTGTATTCTTGGCTCCTCTGTACGTTAACTGACCGTATATGTGTGAGTTGATTTCCGGGCTTTCTGTTTTGTTCCACTGACCGGTGTGTCTCATTTTATGCCATACTGTTTTGGATACTGTGGCCTTTTAATATAGCTTGAAATCAGGGGCATGATGCCTCCAGTTTTCTTCTTTCTCAAGATTGCTTTGGCGATTCGGGGTCTTTTGTGGTTTTATACAGATTTTGAAATTGTTTACACTATTTCTATGAGAATTGTGAAATTAGATTCTATTTGCTATTTTGGGGTGATGTGGACATTTTAACAATATTATTTCTTGCAGTCATGAGCATGGAATGTCTTTCCATTTGTTTCTTTCATCAGTGTCCTATAGTTATCAGTATACAGGTTTTTTTCACCTCCTTGGTTAAATTTATTCCTTGATATTTTAGATTCTTGATTAAGTTGTAAAGTGAATTGTTTTCTTAATTTGACTTTCTGCTAGTTCATTACTTGTATATAGAAACAACAGATTTCTGGGCATTGATTTTTGCATCCTGAAACTTTACTGAATTTATTTATTCTTTATTTTAAAAAATTACTTATTTTTGTTTCTGGTGTGCTGGGTCTGAGTTGCTGTGTGTGGGCTTTCTCCAGTTGCAGTGAGCAGGGCGATTAGTTTCTCTGGCTGCAGCTCTCTGGTTGCAGCGTGCAGGCTCCTTATTGCGACGGCTTCTCTTGTTGCACAGCATGGGCCCTAGGGGGTTCAGGTTTCGGCACGTGGGTTTAGTATTCACACATGAGTCTAGTTGCCCTGAGGCACGTGGAATCCTCCTGGACCAGGGATTGAACCCATGAACCCTGCATTGGCAGGCTGATTCTTAACCATTGGGCCCCCAGGGAAGTCTTCGTTTATTACTTCTAGCAGTTTTTTGGTGGAATCTTTAGTTTTCTGTATCTAGCATTATGTCATCTGCGAAGAGTGACAGGTTTGCGTCCTTTCCAATTAATGCTTTTTATTTCTTTTTCTTGCCTGATTGTTCTGGCTAGGACCTTCAGTACTTTGTTGAGTAAGAGTGGTGAAAAGGGCTGTCCTTCTCTTGTTCGTGATTTGAGAGAGAACGCTTTCACCATTGAGCATGGTAGCTTTTACTTGTCATATATGCTCTTTATTATGTTGAGGTATACTCCCTCTATTACTCACAGTTCCAGTGTTAGGGCCTCTGAACCCCCACACAGTCAAAAATCCGTGTGAACTTTACAGTTATTTCTCCATATCAGCGTTCCACACCCATGGATTCAGCCAACCCAGATTAGGAGATAGATGGGGCATTGTACATTGATCTCAGTTTTTGGTTCTTGTCCCTCTTTTGTTATTTTGTATAAAGGTATAACTCTTAATACCCAAGATGATATATATGGCAGTGATTTTTTTAATGTGAACCAGAGTCTAGGGGTTAGGTACAAATATTTTGGGGATATTCCTGGTGATTCTTTTCCATCCTTTAAAAGTGGCAGAAGCCTTTGCATTCTTTTTTCACCCTAACTGTCTTCATCACTGGAGCTCTCAGTGTCTTGTGAATGATGTGTGTGTTGTATACAGTGTTGCAGCTTCAGGCTTCCCTAACTTCCTCATCTAAAATACTAAATTTTGGCAACAGTGGTTCCTTAGCCCACTCCAGTATTCTTGCCTAGAGAATCCCAGGGACGGGGGAGCCTGGTGGGCTGCCGTCTATGGGGTCGCACAGAGTCGGACACGACTGAAGCGACTTAGAAGCAGCAGCAGCAGCAGCAGCAGCAGCCCTCTTGCTGAGGTTATACTCCTTGTATCTCTTCTATGCTGGTTTCCAGTTTGCAGAGGACCCCTCCTCTGCCTACCTTGCCTCCTTCTTCCAGCCCACAGCTGATCCTCCCTTCCCTATTTCCTTTCTGTTCACTCATGGTATATCACTCCCTTGACAGTATCCTCAATGGCCTTACCCCTTTGTACTTTGCTTGTAATCTACTCTGCCAGCTCTCGATTTTGACCTGGCGTCTTTCCCTCTCTTATGCAGTGGCTGCCAAAGCTGCTTGAGGAAATCACTCTGTAAATAAATCTATCGTCTCCATTCTTTGCTGGAACCCGAGGCAGCAGTGCACAGTCTCGTACTGTGTGGCTGACCTGTTTCCTGCTGAAACATTTCCACTCCCCTCAAACCTTCTAACAGCCCTCAACCAACCCTCCTTCCTTTCTACGTGACTTTCCCTCTCTATTTGCTAGAGTTTCCATAGAAAAACATCCACAAACTCAGTGGCTTAAACAACAGACGTTTTATTGTCTCACAATTCTGAAGATCAGAAGTCTGAAGTCAAAGTGTTGGCAGCTTTGGTTCCTTCTGTGGGCTGTGAAGGAAGCATCTATTCCAGGCTTCCTCCCTTAACTTGTAGATGGTCCTCTTTTCCATGTGTTTTCACATCATCTTCCCTCAGTGGGTGTGTATCCAAATCCCCCCACCTTTTTTTTTAATGAGGACCTCAATCATATTGAATTAGGGGCTCACTCTAATTAGGGGCTCACTCAATCTCTGCTCTGGTTTATTGTTCAGTTGTTAAGTCGTGTCTGACTCCTTGTGACCCTCTGAACTGTAGCATGCCAGGCTTCCCTGTCCTTCACTATTCTCAGATTCTTGTCCATTGAGTTGGTGATGCTATCTACCCATCCCATCCTCTGCCGCCCCCTTCTCTTCTTGCCTTCAGTCTTTCTCAGCATCAAGGTCTTTTCCAGTGAGTCAGCTCTTCACATCAGGTGGCCAAAGTATTGGAGCTTCAGCTTCAGCATTTAGTCCTTTCAATGAACATTCAGGGTTGCTTTCCTTTACGATTGACTGATTTGATCTCTTTGCTGTCCAAGGGACTCTCGAGAGTCTTCTCCAGCACCACAATTTGAAAGCATCAATTTTTCAGCGCTCAACTTTCTTTATGGTCCAGCCCTTACATCCATAAATGACTACTGTTACAAATTCATCTTAATTTAACTCATTACATCTGCAGTAACTCTGTTTCCAAGTCAGATCACATTTAAGACTTAAGCATAGGAATTTTTGGTAGATACAATTCAACTGATAACAACCTTCTTAGAGCCCTTAACAACGTTAGGTATTAGCCCCTTGCCTATACCTGTACATTATTTGCTACAATCATACTCCTGTTTTTCTCTACCTGCGAGGAAGATATGTCTTTTTTTCCTGTTCTGGTTTCTCCTCCTTTCCTCTTGATTCCTTCCCCTTTTGTCCACTCCAGAAGCTTGTGTAATTGATTCTTTCTTTTATTTGTATAATTTATTTTATTTTTAAAGTTTATTTTAAGTTGGAGTGTAATTGCTTTGCAATGCTGTGTTAGTTTCTGCTCTGCCGCAGTGTGAATCAGCCATTTGTATACATACGTTCCCTCCCCCTGAAGCCCCGCGCCCCGCGTGTTCCGGGCATCACGGACGCCCAGCTGAGGCCCCGTGCTAAGCTGCAGCCCCCACCAGCTCTCTGCTGAGCGCATGGTAGAGTGTATGTTAGGGCTGCTCTCAGGCTGTCCACCCTCTCCTTCCCACCCTGTGTCCACAAGCTCACTCTCTATGTCTGCGTCTCTGTTCTTTCCCTGCAAGGAGGTTCATCACCACCATTTTTCTAGATTCCATATATCTTTGTTCACATTTGTTTTTCTCTTTCTGGCTTACTTCACTCTGTAGGACAGACTCTAGGTTCATCCACCCTCTTGCACTGTTGGTGGGAATGTAAATTGATACAATCACTATGCAGAACAGTATGGACGTTCCTTAAAAAACTAAAGATAAAGCTACCATATGACCCAGCAGTCCCACTACTGATCGTATACCCTGAGAAAACCATGATTCTTTGCTTCCTTATCTGTGTTTCCTGTCTCTTCCCTTTTATAGCTATTTCAGCAGAGGCTCTGAGCATGGTTAGGTCTATCCAGCTGCCCATTGGATGTTTCTGCTTCTGTATCTTGTAGTCACCTGGATTTCAGTGCGTCAAGTACAGCTGGCCTTCTAATGACATGGGTTAGAACCACAGGGGTTGGCTCACATACGGATTGTTTTTAAGACAAATGCAGTCGATTGAATCTGTGGGTGCGTAACTGCAGATATAGAGGGCTGATTAGCAAGTTATACTCAGATTTATTTTTTTAAGATTTACATTTTGTCTGTTTTTGACTGTGCTAGGTCTTCGTTGCTGCACGTGGGCTTCCTCTAGTTGCGGAGAATGAGGGCTAGGCCTGGGCTTCAAGCTGCGGTGGCGCCTCACGTTGCGGAGCGCAGGCTCTGGGCGCACGGGCTCGGCAGTTGTGAGCACATACTGTGGGCACACGGGCTCGGCAGTCGTGGCGCAGGGCCTCCGTTGCTGCTCAGCATGGGGGAAGTCTTTCCAGAGCAGGTATCGAACTCGTGTCCCCTGCATTTTCAGGTGGATTCTCAACCACTGGACGACCAGGGAAGCCCTATATTCAAATTTTTAGCTGAGCAGGGGGTTGGCACCCCGAGTTGTTCAGGGGTCACCTGTGTTACCAATTCCTGTATTCTCTAACGTGCATCCTTTCTCTTTCCTCTCTCAGTGGTTGCTTTCAGAGCCACATGATTTTTGAAGGCAGATACATGACCCCATCCTACACATTCCTCTGTGCCCCACATCCGTGCTTTGGGTCGGTCCTTGTTCCCTCGTGTTCCATTCTTTCCCACTGCTGCGGTGAGCATTCAGCCTCTCTTGTCTGGACAGCAGTAGCCTTCTGACTGGCGTCCCTGCCTACAGCTTGCCTCCTGTTCTAATAGAATGACGGATCTGAAATACAAATTGTGCTGTTCTCTTGCTTTAATGCTTTAAAAGCTCCATGTTAGCTGCAGCTTCGAGTCCAAACTGCTAGCTTGACTTTTAAGGCCTTTCATCACCCATCTCTCACCTACCTTTCCACCTTATCAGACAGTCATCTCTTATTTTAATGCCTTTTTACCAGTCCGGCTGCCGCTGCTTCAGGTCGGGAGTTCGTCACCTTTACTTACGTTACGCCAGTAGCCCTTTCATTGGCCTTACTGCTCCATCTCCCACTCCTCCACTCCAGCCTTCCCAGGCATCTTTCTTCCTATGTTGTTGTGGTTAGTTGCTCAGTCACGCCCGACTCTTTGCTACCCTGTGGACTGTAACCTACCAGGTCCTCCGTCCATGGGATTCTCCAGGCAAAAGTACTGGAGTGGGTTGCCATTCCCTTCTCCAGGGCATCTTCCCAACCAGGGATTGAACCCAGGCCTCCCACATTGCAGGCCGATTCTTTGCCATCTGAACCACCAGGGAAACAAGATGAACTTGTCGTAATCCTTTTCTAATCAGAGATTTGTGCAGCAGGCCTTCACAGTCAGCCCTCCCTCTCTGTGGATTTTGGGTCCATGCATTCAACCAACCGTGGATTGAAAATGTTCAGGGGGAAAAAAAAATCCCAGAAAGTTCCAAGCAGTGAAACTTGAATTTGTTGCATGCTGGCAACTATTTATATAGCATTTACATTCTGTTTACAACTATTTACATAGTATTTACATTGTACTTACAGCCATTTACATATCATTTACATTGTATTAGGTATTATAAGTAATCTAGAGATGATTTTAAACTGTAGGGGAAAATGTGGAACTCTGCTAAATGTTACGTGGCAGCCTGGATGGGAGGGGAGTTTGGGGGAGAAGGGGAACATGTGTATGTATGAGTGAGTCCCTTCACTGTTCACTTGCAGCTGTCCCAACACTGTTAATTGGTTCTACCCCAGTATTAAATAAACAGTTAAAAAAGCATATGGAAAAAAGTAAAATATATGGAAAAATGTATGTGTTATATGCAGATACTGTGACGTTTTCTATAGGAAATTCAGTATGGATGGTACTGAGGGGCAGTTGAATCGATGTCTGTTTTATTTCAGGCTCTGAATGTGCTCAGAACCTGCCTCTCAGTCTAGCTGATCTCACAAGATCATCCCACTGGCATTCAGGATTGACCAGCTCCTGCTGCCTTACAGCTCTGGGCTCGGGCACAGACTCAGTCTGTCTCTTTATATTAAGATTTTATGTTACTTTATATCCGGTTTCCCTCTTGCCATGGCCATGTTTGCCAGCCTGGGATGTATGAACCCATCACCTGAAAAGAGGTCTAGAAATTAACACACTGTTTCCCGATGATGTCAGTACTTTGGTAAGTCATTATGTTTCCAATTCAGCATTTTAGGTGGCTGAGAAAGAGCATCATTTCCTCTTTAGTTCTCTCTTTGGAAATTTCATTGAAATTTTTGGATTCTTAAAACTTCGTCTATGCTTCATTTTTTTCCTTTCTATAAACGTTTGATCACATTTACCCTCTCCCTAATTATGGTAGACATAATTGCTATAATTATATCTAGTCCCAGACAGTGGCTAGAATGTCTGCGTAGTGCTCTAAAGATTCAGAGAGGAGGTACATGTCCCAAAATGCAAAATGTATGACAGTTTGGGAGAGTTAGTCACTTTGATAGTCTCCATTCTCCAAAGACAGAATGTTAAGGAAGTGGAAAGTGCTGAGCAGCATCGTCTTTCTCTCTGTGGGCACTGTGTATCCTGACAGCAGGTGCGTTAGACTGGGTTAGGAAGCCTCTCCTGTATGGGGAGGGGTTCCCTTACAGATAGTGCTTTCATTGGCGTGTTTGAATTCACTTACAGAAAGCTGACCTCTGGCTTAGGAAGTCTTTCTTTGCAACCCAGGTACTTATGATTTTCCTCAACAGATTCAAAATGGATCCAGCTATAGGAAGGACTTCCCTGGTGGCTCAGACGGTAAAGCGTCTGTCTACAATGCGGGAGACCTGGGTTCGATCCCTGGTTTGGGAAGATCCCCTGGAGAAGGAAATGGCAATCCACTCCAGTACTATTGCCTGGAAAATCCCATGGACAGAGGAGCCTGGTAGGCTACAGTCCATGGGGTCGCATAGAGTCGGACACGACTGAGCAACTTCACTTTCACTTTCACATAGGAAGTACATTATACCCATTTTCCTTTTGACTGAAATATGAGCCACTGATTTATAATCCTCAAATCCTTGTTGTGTTGGTCTTCCTTGGCAGCTCAGCTGGTAAAGAATCTGCTTGCAATGCAGGAGACTGGGGTTCAATCCCTGGGTAGGAAANACTGGACGACCAGGGAAGCCCTATATTCAAATTTTTAGCTGAGCAGGGGGTTGGCACCCCGAGTTGTTCAGGGGTCACCTGTGTTACCAATTCCTGTATTCTCTAACGTGCATCCTTTCTCTTTCCTCTCTCAGTGGTCGCTTTCAGAGCCACATGATTTTTGAAGGCAGATACATGACCCCATCCTACACATTCCTCTGTGCCCCACATCCGTGCTTTGGGTCAGTCCTTGTTCCCTCGTGTTCCATTCTTTCCCACTGCTGCGGTGAGCATTCAGCCTCTCTTGTCTGGACAGCAGTAGCCTTCTGACTGGCGTCCCTGCCTACAGCTTGCCTCCTGTTCTAATAGAATGACGGATCTGAAATACAAATTGTGCTGTTCTCTTGCTTTAATGCTTTAAAAGCTCCATGTTAGCTGCAGCTTCGAGTCCAAACTGCTAGCTTGACTTTTAAGGCCTTTCATCACCCATCTCTCACCTACCTTTCCGCCTTATCAGACAGTCATCTCTTATTTTAATGCCTTTTTACCAGTCCGGCTGCCGCTGCTTCAGGTCGGGAGTTCGTCACCTTTACTTACGTTACGCCAGTAGCCCTTTCATTGGCCTTACTGCTCCATCTCCCACTCCTCCACTCCAGCCTTCCCAGGCATCTTTCTTCCTATGTTGTTGTGGTTAGTTGCTCAGTCACGCCCGACTCTTTGCTACCCTGTGGACTGTAACCTACCAGGTCCTCCGTCCATGGGATTCTCCAGGCAAAAGTACTGGAGTGGGTTGCCATTCCCTTCTCCAGGGCATCTTCCCAACCAGGGATTGAACCCAGGCCTCCCACATTGCAGGCCGATTCTTTGCCATCTGAACCACCAGGGAAACAAGATGAACTTGTCGTAATCCTTTTCTAATCAGAGATTTGTGCAGCAGGCCTTCACAGTCAGCCCTCCCTCTCTGTGGATTTTGGGTCCATGCATTCAACCAACCGTGGATTGAAAATGTTCAGGGGGAAAAAAAAATCCCAGAAAGTTCCAAGCAGTGAAACTTGAATTTGTTGCATGCTGGCAACTATTTATATAGCATTTACATTCTGTTTACAACTATTTACATAGTATTTACATTGTACTTACAGCCATTTACATATCATTTACATTGTATTAGGTATTATAAGTAATCTAGAGATGATTTTAAACTGTAGGGGAAAATGTGGAACTCTGCTAAATGTTACGTGGCAGCCTGGATGGGAGGGGAGTTTGGGGGAGAAGGGGAACATGTGTATGTATGAGTGAGTCCCTTCACTGTTCACTTGCAGCTGTCCCAACACTGTTAATTGGTTCTACCCCAGTATTAAATAAACAGTTAAAAAAGCATATGGAAAAAAGTAAAATATATGGAAAAATGTATGTGTTATATGCAGATACTGTGACGTTTTCTATAGGAAATTCAGTATGGATGGTACTGAGGGGCAGTTGAATCGATGTCTGTTTTATTTCAGGCTCTGAATGTGCTCAGAACCTGCCTCTCAGTCTAGCTGATCTCACAAGATCATCCCACTGGCATTCAGGATTGACCAGCTCCTGCTGCCTTACAGCTCTGGGCTCGGGCACAGACTCAGTCTGTCTCTTTATATTAAGATTTTATGTTACTTTATATCCGGTTTCCCTCTTGCCATGGCCATGTTTGCCAGCCTGGGATGTATGAACCCATCACCTGAAAAGAGGTCTAGAAATTAACACACTGTTTCCCGATGATGTCAGTACTTTGGTAAGTCATTATGTTTCCAATTCAGCATTTTAGGTGGCTGAGAAAGAGCATCATTTCCTCTTTAGTTCTCTCTTTGGAAATTTCATTGAAATTTTTGGATTCTTAAAACTTCGTCTATGCTTCATTTTTTTCCTTTCTATAAACGTTTGATCACATTTACCCTCTCCCTAATTATGGTAGACATAATTGCTATAATTATATCTAGTCCCAGACAGTGGCTAGAATGTCTGCGTAGTGCTCTAAAGATTCAGAGAGGAGGTACATGTCCCAAAATGCAAAATGTATGACAGTTTGGGAGAGTTAGTCACTTTGATAGTCTCCATTCTCCAAAGACAGAATGTTAAGGAAGTGGAAAGTGCTGAGCAGCATCGTCTTTTTCTCTGTGGGCACTGTGTATACTGACAGCAGGTGCGTTAGACTGGGTTAGGAAGCCTCTCCTGTATGGGGAGGGGTTCCCTTACAGATAGTGCTTTCATTGGCGTGTTTGAATTCACTTACAGAAAGCTGACCTCTGGCTTAGGAAGTCTTTCTTTGCAACCCAGGTACTTATGATTTTCCTCAACAGATTCAAAATGGATCCAGCTATAGGAAGGACTTCCCTGGTGGCTCAGACGGTAAAGCGTCTGTCTACAATGCGGGAGACCTGGGTTCGATCCCTGGTTTGGGAAGATCCCCTGGAGAAGGAAATGGCAATCCACTCCAGTACTATTGCCTGGAAAATCCCATGGACAGAGGAGCCTGGTAGGCTACAGTCCATGGGGTCGCATAGAGTCGGACACGACTGAGCAACTTCACTTTCACTTTCACATAGGAAGTACATTATACCCATTTTCCTTTTGACTGAAATATGAGCCACTGATTTATAATCCTCAAATCCTTGTTGTGTTGGTCTTCCTTGGCAGCTCAGCTGGTAAAGAATCTGCCTGCAATGCAGGAGACTGGGGTTCAATCCCTGGGTAGGAAAGATCCCCTGGAGGAGGGCATGGTAACCCACTCCGGTACTCTTGCCTGCAGAATCACCGTGGCCAGAGGAGCCTGGTGGGCTACAGTCCACGGGGTCACAAAGAGTCGGACACAACTGAACGACTGAGCACAACACACAGGTTTGAAATGGCCTCTTATTCATGGAGCCGTAACAGTGGACTAAGCCAGGGGCAAGGGTTCCCTGAGGACCGGAACCCTCGTCTATACTCGATTGGGAGTGTGCTGGCCTTTAGGGCGCTGGGATGCCTAAATGATGCTTCTCTGAGGATGAAACATTTGTTAATTTTTTTTTTTTGCAGTCCAAAGGTGATTCTCAGGTGGCACCCACTCCACTCTTCTTGGCTGGAGAATCCCATGGACAGAGGAGCCTGGAGGGCTACAGGGTTGCAAAGAGTCAGACACGCCTGAAGCGACTTGGTGCTCACGCACAGTCCAAAACACTCATGACGCTTCTTCTTCTCTGTGTCAGAAAATCTACGAAAGGCACAGTTTTCAAAAATTGGAGCCAGCAAGGCGCTCTTCTGTTGCAAGTTTGATTTCTCCAGAGTGGATCCATGTCAGGCTTCCTGAAGGAGCTCTTCAGGAAGGAATGCTCACTTTTTCCTTCTGAGTCAATTTTATTTTCAATATATAAAGTTGTTGTTCAGTCACTCAGTCATGTCCGACTCTTTGCGACCCCATGGACTGTAGCATGCCAGGCTTCCCTGTCCTTCACCATCTCCCGGAGCTTGCTCAGACTCACGTCCATTGAGTCAGTGATGCCATCCAAGCATCTCGTCCTCTGTCGTCCCCTTCTCCTCCTGCCTTCAGTCTTTATTGATATCAGGGTATTTTCTGAAATATAAAGTAGGTTCTGCTTATTCTTCAATTTTTTTGTTCAGTTTAAAAATTTTATTTTTTCTTTTACTTTTTTCTGCTATCCTTCCTTTCTTTTCCTCTCTCCATCCCTCCCTCCTTCCTTTCTCCCTTTCTTCCTTTCTTTCCACTTCTTCCTCCCTCTCTCCCTTCCTTTTCAGTATATGAGTCTGGGCATTTTCTTAAACCTGTGTAAGTTTTATGATCTGAAAGTATGACAGTACTCTTTATTACAGTGTCTTACACTGGAACATTATATGCTTAATTTTTAAATAATGAGATTAATAGCGTTTTGTGTAAGTTTTTTAAAAAAATATTTCTTTTTATTTGTCTGTTGGGCTGCACTGGGTCCTAGCAGCATGTGGGATCTAGTTCCCTCACCAGGCATCAAACTCAGGTCCCCTGCACTGGGAGCAGAGAGTCTTAGCTATTGGGCCACCAGGGAAGTCAATGTGTAAGTTTTTTAAATAGCCACTCTAAATTTTAAATTACATGATGTTATATCTTACATGCATGGCTAACAGATGTGTGGGGAAAACTTTTTAAACACTATTATGACCATATAGTTAAAGTAGAAAATCTGCTTCAACATGTAATTGTAGACTCAGCCTACGTTGTATCAGGTAGAGTATTTATTTGACTTTCCACAGATAGTTTTTTCCAACCTGGCAAATCAGACTTTTAAGTATTGAAAGAGATTTGGAATTGGATGGAGCATCTGGGAAGGTCTTGAAGTCTTTACTTCCATGTGTTTTCGAATCTGTGGATTGTTTTATCTCAGTCTCTGCATACTCCTGTGAAATGTCTATAAAATGTGATGTTTACAATGTATTTTCGTATTCTATGTTTGGGACTATCCCTTCTAGCCTATTTGGCCTCCAAAACATTGTTGGAGCTGCATTCTGATCAGCTGAAATATTAACTGTGAAAATAGTTTCCTATAAAAAAATTAGCAGATTGAGATCTCTCCATTGTGTTTTGATGTATTTTCTTGAGTGGGAAAGAAGAGGGCTGAGTTGCAGTTAGAGGACCAGGAATTTGGCACATTCCAGAGTTTGCCCGTGGGAATGTGCCAAGTATGAAACAATTACCCATGACATATGTCTTAGTGGAAACCAAAGAAATATGTTCCTTTAGTCTGTTCCTTGCCTTAAGGCTGGGCTATGACTCTACTTATCTCAGAACATTATTTGTTCTATTTTAAAGGATTTTTAAAAAATGGGGATTGCACCAGCTCTATAAAACAGTGATCGTGTGGAGGGTGGAATTTTTTTAAATGCTCCCTGAATAGAGATTGGGGGCAGGAAAATTCCTCCTATCCCGGGTCACACACCTGGAGAATACTGCTGCTCTAGTTAGTGCAGGTCAGCTTTTGAGACTGTGTCATATCCCACAAGTGTGTTTGATGATAGAAATGACTGAGAACCACTCTTCTAAAATATCTGTTACTGAACTATTAGAAGTGAGTTGAAGATGGATATTGGTGCAGTCACATGCAGTCTGAATTTTTTTGAACAGCTCTTGATTTTAGATCATGTGTCCTGAGTTTTGGTCCTGAAAAGAGTCTTAGTTCTACAAATGTGTATTTCCTAACATTATATTAATTTTCTAGGTATTTTAGCTACAAGAAAAGTATAGACAGTGATAAATGTTTAACAAAGTAGGGACTAAGTAGATAATATCTACAACAGATTAAGAAGGAGTAAGAGTAACTTATGGTTATTTTTTCAACTTTAATGAAAAATGCATTAATTAAAAACATTATAGGTAAAGAAGATATAAGATTGATGAAATAAAATTGTATGTTAGTAATAGTCACTCAGGGCATGAATTACATCTTTTGTGTTATTGATGCTCATTTATTTTAAATTCTATTTATTTGACCTCACTGTGCAGCATGTGGAGAAGGCAATGGCACCCCACTCCAGTACTCTTGCCTGGAAAATCCATGGACGGAGGAGCCTGGTGGGCTGCCTCCGTCGCTAAAAGTCGGACACGACTGAGCGACTTCCCTTTCATTTTTCACTTTCATGCTTAGGAGAAGGCAATGGCAACCCACTCCGGTGTTCTTGCCTGGAGAATCCCAGGGACGGGGAAGCCTGTGGGCTGCCATCTTTGGGGTCGCACAGAGTCAGAAACGACTGAAGCGACTCAGCAGCAGCAGCAGTGCAGCATGTGGGATCTTAATTTCCTGATCAGGGATGGAACCCGCGCCCCTTGTGAGGAAGTGTGGAGTCGTAACCACTGGACCACTAGAGACGTCCCTGATCGTTTATTTTAAATCTTCAGCTGAATAGCTCGCCTTACATTGTCTTCAGGTGAACATGATGGAGAATGCTCTGCAGTGCTTGATTCTCTTCTCCTAAAAGGCAGACTGTTTAGTTTTATGAATGAGCATCCTTGGGTCATTAGGTATTGGGGTTCAGGTATGCAGAAGACTTGGTAACGTGTGACCTGTGTTCCTAGATGCCCTAGTTGAGCTCAGAACTCGCCCCAGGAGATTTGCATTACTTTACCTAAGTAATGAGTTACACGAGCAAGTGCTTTGTCCCATGAAAGGAAAAGATAAATATGTACTTTGCAAGACACGCCAGTCTACCTTTATGCCACCCTCGCTGCACTTACTAGAAGATAAAAATGTTAAAACCTGGATGAAACACATTAACTGGGTGACCATTATGGGTGGTTCACTTTTAGTATCCACAGTGTTCCTTTTCTTTCCCTTATTATGATATGATGTGTGTGTGTGTGTGCGTGCGCATGCTAAGTCACTTTGTCATGACTGACTCTGTGTGACCCCATTGACTATAGCCCGCCAGGCTCCTCTGTCCATGGGATTCTCCAGGTAAGAATACTGGAGTGGGTTGCCATGCCCTCCTCCAGGGGATCTTCCTGACCCAGAAATCACCCACGTCTCTTACATCTCCTCCATTGCCATATACGTTGTGTAAATGTATATATATGTTTATATATACATATACACACACATACACATATATATGTGGCTTCCCTGATAGCAGTGGGTGAACAATCTGCCTGTGAATGCAGGAGACATGGGAGATGTGGGTTCGATTCCTGGGTTGGGAAGATCTCCTGGAGCAGAAAATGGCAACCCATTGCCATAATGGCAACCCACTCCAATATTCTTGCCTGGAAAATCCCATGGACAGAAGAGCCTGGTGGGCTACAGTCCAACACACACACACACACACACACACACACACACACACACACACACACACTTTTTTCTCTCATTTAAAGATTTTTTGTTCAGGCAACACAGCATATTGAAGTCACCCTGGACATTTTTTTTCTGGTTCACGCACACACACACACTTCTTTCTCTCGTTTAAAGATTTTTTGTTCAGGCAACACAACATATTGAAGTCATCCTGGACATTTTTTTTCTGGTTCACAATTTTCCCTTCTTATCACAATTATGTATTCATCACTGAATAGTTTTAATATTTCTATGAAGAAAAGTAAAGTTGCTCGTTGCAGAAAATTTATGAAATACTAAAAAATAAAAATGACTATGCTAAAGCAGCCATTGTGTATAAGTATGATCTCAGCTTTGTAGAACATGTGTGTTCTCTGTACGGGGGAAACATCGGAAAAAAGGGAAAACAATGAAAGGCTAATATGGAAATTGAAGTTCATTGTCCCCTTAGCTAGAAACTCAGTTAATCTGTAAGTGCAGGATAGTCTGTCTGACGCCAGTGTGTGCTTGACGTTTCTCTAGGCTGCTTCCTCGGAGAAGTGAAAGTTGCTCAGTTGCGTGAGCAAAGTTGTGACCCCATGGACTATACAGTCCACGGAATTCTCCAGGGCAGAATACTCGAGTGGGTAACCGTTCCCTTCTCCAGGGGATCTTCCCAACCCAGGGATCAAACCCAGGTCTCCTGCATTGCAGGTGGATTCTTTATCAGCTGAGCCACAAGGGAAGCCCAAGAATACTGGAGTGGGTAGCCTATCCCTTCTCCAGGGGATCTTCCCAACCCGGGAATAGAACAGGGGTCTCCTGCACTGGAGGTGGATTCATTACAAACTGAGCTATGAGGAAAGCCTTCCTAGGAGAAGGGAGAAGCAATACACGGGAATTGTGTTGTGGTGTGTTGCAGATAGATGGAGAAAGGACCCCACATTCTTACAAAGGTGCAATTCATGTTTGGTAGTAATTCTAATAGATGAATGGTTTTCCTAATAAGGCACAGGGAGGGAATGAGCCTAAAAGATTCCTGCAGCCGAGCTATGCCATTTTTGAACCAAGTTACAGGTAACCATTTTACAGAGGGGAAACTGAGGTCCGGGCAGATGAAATCAATTGTGAACAGAATATGGTTGGTTAGTGTGAGATCCAGGAGGTCTCTTGTCTAAATAACTCTTTACATTTTAGGTTTCACTTTCATGCTTTTATTAAAACTGTGCTTGGATTGCCAGTTTTTATCTAGATATAGATGGGGATTAGGTGGAATGGTTTGAGACATAAGCTTGATGCTTGATCATTTAATACAGATTTCCGGTTAGACATTGAGGCACTGCCCCAGTGAAGGGTATGGAAGGTTATCTGTTGTGTGAGGTACCCTGAATCACCAACCAGCCTGCCAGTAGGTTGGTTGGAGCTGGGAGACGTGAGGGTGATGCTGGTGTGTGTTTTAACTGGTGTGTTCAGAAAACAGCATCAGAACACCTTTCAGAGGGTGTACATTGCGTTCCTCAAATAAGGTAGATCGTTAATATTGAACAGAAAGTGTCAGATGATAAATTCATTTCTTTTCTCCAGGTTCTGGCTATGTATACACATGGGATTATTAGCTTGTGCATGTGAAGTGACTCTAGCTTCATTTTTATTTCCAACTGTGACAACTGGAATGTTTGTGAAGGCTAAATATAAAGAGAAAACAGGCAGATCTTTTCAATAGATCTTAGTAAGAAAAAAAAAAAGGCTTGTAGGTGGGCATGGAGAGAAATACTGAATGCTTCATATTCCTTTTTATTAGTAGGATGGGTGCTGAGAAAAGAGACCATTTCTGCCTCCTTCCCTCCTCCCTTTCTTCCTTCCTCTCTCCCTTTGCTCCTTCCCTCCTCCCTCTTTCCTTCTTTCCTCCCTTCTCCCTATGCTTCCAGTATCATTGGGTTTCCTTTTTTTCCTAAAACTGCTTGATCTTGGTGGGGACCCTCCTCTCCTTCTCCGAAGCAAGTGATCTAACTGGCAGCCACTGGGCGTTCTTTGCCCGGAGCTCTTTCCCAGTCCGGGCACTGGGTCTCATCCATTTAGTACTAAATGGGAGTGCATCCTCCCACTGTGACAGACGTGATTCTTTTCTGGTGCGAGACTGCTGCGGGTAAGGGTAGAGTTGCAGGCAGGTGAGACAGATGCCTTATAATGATTGATCCCTGTTCTTCAACTGATAACAGAATTATACCCCCTAAAAAAAAGACCTGAACTTCCTTATGCTCCCTGCTGTGTTTCATGGACTCGCTGTGGCACGTGTATTATTTGATTTACTTTATCTTTCTGCTTGTACCGCTGATCAAGTTGGGAGGTTTTGAGTACTCAGATGTAAGGGGTGATTTTTATTTTTATTTATTTATTTATATTTATATTTAATTTAATTTAATTGGCTGTGCCAGGCCTCAGTTGCTGCATGTGAGATCCAGTTCCCTGACCAGGAATCGAACCTGAGACCCCTGCATTGGGAGCTTGGAGGGCTTAGCCACCGGACCACCAGGGAAGTCCCGAGAGTGACTTTTAGATTTCTCTCTGGTACTTGTCAGTGGGCTCAGACTAGAAGAATGTGTGCCTTCTTAGTTTTTTTTTTTTTCTTTTTTTGATGAGAAGGAGCAGGGAAGTGAAAAATCTCAAGAAAGCAGTATCAGTTTTCCGGTCACCAGGCTCATTCGGTTAATATTTACTTTTAAAATGAGTGTTTTTGCCAGCCCTTCCTGCTGTTGGTGGGGACCATTTGGCGCACATGTGAGAGCCTCTAACTGGCTTCCACTTTCACTGGGCCTTCCACCTCTGAGGCCAGCGACCTGTCCGATGGGCTGATTCCTGTTGTAACACCTGTTTTTTATTTTAAAGCTTCAAACTACATTTATCTTAAGACTAAAGGAAGGGAAAGAAATGAAACTTCGTCAGTTTTTCCGTGTTTCTCTGTGTCTATGGCTCAGCCTTGTTAAACTCAATTCTAATATTAATAACTCAATTCACACATATTTAGAGGCTTAAGAAAACTGGAAAATTGATTAAAATACAGCCTCAAAACTCAAAGATGTTTTGAGTTTGAAGGCTTCTGATATTTTTACCATTAATTCTAATACTGTTGTATTTTTATATTGTAAAATAACACTTGGTCATTAATGAAAATGTAAAAAAATACAGATGATATACAAAAGGGAAGTTTAAAACATTAAGTTTTATATTTAGTAAAAAGTTTTCTTTTAATACTATTAAAATATTCTTTTCAAAAAGTTTATATTTTTTAAAATCCAGAGACATAGGATATTCAATATCATTTAAGCCTTTGTTAAAAATAAAAATCTCTTCATAAAGTATTATAGTTTAAAATTTTTTTGTGACCTGCTTTTCTATTTGTCAATGATGCTATTTTGAGGCTTCTTTTAAAAAATAATTGTTAATTAAGGATGAATTTTTATCATTTCTGCTCGTTTCTGTAGATGTTTACATGTTTATTTTTCGTTCTGTTGTTTTACTGTTAGTTCCACCGTTCTTCAGAGGTTTCCTTTGGGTTTTCTTGGTATATAATCATGTCATCTGCAAATGATTTTTTTAATCTCTTCCTTTCCAGTATTGCATGAAATGATATTATCATTTGTTTTTCCTCTTGATGTTTGTAACTTTCTAAATGAAGGCTGTCATTTTCCTTCAGGTCTCAGAAGAGTTTTTTCANATATAATCATGTCATCTGCAAATGATTTTTTTAATCTCTTCCTTTCCAGTATTGCATGAAATGATATTATCATTTGTTTTTCCTCTTGATGTTTGTAACTTTCTAAATGAAGGCTGTCATTTTCCTTCAGGTCTCAGAAGAGTTTTTTCAAAATAAAGAAATCTAGTGAACATAAGATATGACTTCTGCT
Organism: Neotragus pygmaeus; assembly: GCA_006410875.1. Classification (NCBI taxonomy): domain Eukaryota; kingdom Metazoa; phylum Chordata; class Mammalia; order Artiodactyla; family Bovidae; genus Neotragus; species Neotragus pygmaeus. Next base: position 18,921 of record SJYV01019755.1, read on the forward strand.
TCTAGATATTTAATAATCAAAGGGTCCTCAGATACCTGTTATAGTAAGTTTTGTGGTGACTTTTTTAAGCCTTCTATGTTGGAGAACTGCCAGTTATGTTTGATTATTTGAAGGTTGCATTGAGGAATTCTTAAGCTTACTTTTGGAAAAGAGAGAGATGCCTTTTTGTTCCGTATCTTCTTGATATTCCATTGGTCTTAGGAGTCTGTATGTGGAATGGTTCTGTGATGAAAGCCACAAGTGTGCCCTGGGTCACCACTAGCCCAGGGTATTTTTAATCTAGCCAGGAACCTGGAAAATGTGTATGAACTTTCTGTGGCACATCTACCGCCCTTTCTGAGATCAGCAAAGATCACCAATTCAGGGACGATTCTCAGGAACTTTTGATTCGATACTTGAAGGGTTGGTTTTTTTTTTTTTT
>SJYV01019756.1:0-42965 GCA_006410875.1 Neotragus pygmaeus
AAAAAAAAAAGATACAATCCTGAGAATTGGAATTGTCAGCCTTTAGCTGACATAGCATGACACTTGCAAACAAAATGAACACAAAACCAAAAAAAGCTCCCTGTGTGTAATTTTTCCTGTCCTCTACAAAGTACAAACATTTTCAGGTTAAGTCAAATATATGCATTATATTTGTGAAAAATGAATAAATTCTATCAGTTTTGGAAAAAACACAGTCTCCCAATAGAATATGGAATCCCACTTGGCAAAATTAGTAACAAAAGAAAACAGAACAAAGCAAAAACATTGTGTGGGAAAATTAGTTTCTCTCAAAGTCTTTTCCCTGTTTCCATCCAGATTAAAGTACTCCTAGAAATACTTTTTGGTATTGTGTGTGTGTGTTTATGAAGTTTACCTTTTCCTCCCCACTTAGATACTTGGAGAAAAAGCGACTTTGCTTTCCCCGGTTCTTCTTCGTCTCAGACCCTGCTCTCCTGGAGATTCTGGGTCAGGCGTCAGACCCACATACGATACAAGCCCATTTACTGAATGTATTCGACAACATTAAGACTGTCAAGTTCCATGAAAAGGTTTGCCTAATTCTCTTTGCTGCCCGGTGATTTACATATCCTGGAATCTCAACTGTCTTTATTAAATAGCTCTCCAATAGTGTTTACTGAGGATTACTTCCCTCTCCACTGAGCATTACCCAATGACTAAAGAGATACATTTGGGCTCTGTTTGCCTTCAGACCTTGTGATGTTTTAATATCTAAAGTATAGATGTGAATAACAAATCATTTAAATCTGATTAAGAATGCTGTGTATGTAGCATTCATGGCTTTACATGTCAAGTTAATTGTTTAGAAATTAGGCACAGCAAAAAAGCTGTTAATAATTGTTTATCAAATAGTGCTTTGATTGAACAGAATTGCCACAGTTGTTTGATTATTTTATCTTTGTTGTTGTTCAGTTGATAAATCATGTCCTACTCTTTGCGGCTCCAGGGATTGCAGCATGCCAAGCTCCTCTGTCTTTCACTACCTCCTGGAGCTTGCTCAAACTCATGTCCATTGAGTCGGTGATGCCATCCAACCATCTCATCCTCTGTCGTCCCCTTCTCCTGCCGTCAGTCTTTCCCAGCATCAGGGTCTTTTCCAATAAGTTGGTTCTTCACATCAGGTAGCCAGAGTATTGGAGTTTCAGCTTCAGCATCAGTCCTTCCAGTGAAGAGTCAGCATTTATGTCCTTATCTATTTTATTTTTATTTTATGGCTGCACTGCATGGCACATGGGAGTTCCCAGACCAGGAACTGAACCCAAGGCATGGCTGTGAAAGCACTGAATCCTAACCACTGGACCACCAGGAAATTCCCTGATTTAATTGTTTTAATGAGGCTTTGGACAGTTTTGATATAATGATCCTCCGTGTTTTTCATCGTGCTCCATTGAAAACTTTTCTTTCTTTCTTTTTTTCTTCAAACACTCTGAATAAGTTTCAAGAATGGCTACATTCATGAGACCCCAAAGAAGTTATTCAATATGAGGAAAACTACATTTGCACAGTTGCTAGAAGAGATTATCTAATTCACCCCTTCACCCCAAATTCCCTAAAAAATGACCCTTCCAGTTGGATAACATTTTCAGTTCCTCTATGGTGCTTCATACAAGCCTCAGTATTATTTATTTGCTCATCCTAGAATGCAGTTCACATCTGCTGGGCAAATACTGTAGACTGGATGTTGTGCTTAACAGTGGCAATATGCCACCCTGAGGGACTCGTGCTCTGGTGGGGTCTGCAGTCGGTCCATTGTGTGCAAGTATGTGCTCAGTCACGTCTGACTCTTTGTCACCCCATGGGTTTTAGCCCACTAGGCCCCTCTTTCCATGGAATTTTCCAGGCAAGAATATTGCAACGGGTGGCCTTTTCTTCTCCAGGGATTCTTCCTGACCCAGGGATTGAACCTTTGTCTCTTGTGACCCCTACATTGGCAGGTGGATTCTTCGAAGCCATTAAAAGCCAGTCTTTTAACCTCTCACTGGCATAATGTCAGTCCCGGGGTTCCGAGGAAGAGTATATTGCAACCCACATTGCAGCTATTTTTATGCAGCACAACATTCAAGAGAAATCTGGCTATTAAACTGTCGATATTTTTGATTTGCTGTGCTCCTCTGTTTGTCACTCAGTCGTGTCCGCCTCTTTGCAACCCCATGGACTGTAGCCCACCAAGCTCGTTTGTCCAAGGGATTCTCCAGGCAAGAATACTGGAGTGGGTTGCCATTTCCTTCTCCAGGGGATCTTCCCCACCCAGGGAGTGAACCTGGGTCTCCTGTACTGCGGGCAGATTGTTTACCGTCTGAGCCACCAGGGCAGCTCCTGCAACCCACTCCATTATTCTTGCTCAGAGAATCCCATGGACAGAGGAGCCTGGCAGGCTTCAGCCCATAGGGCTGCAAAGAGTTGGACATGACTGAGCATAGCATGCATGCATGTGTTCTTGTGATGTGCAAGCATGGGAATGCCTGTCAGGGAGCCCTAACCTGCGCATAAGGGGTATACCAGAAGGCTTCCGGCAGGAGAACGTGATGTTTGAACTAGTTTTTGCAAGGGGAGTGAAACATATCAGACAGGTGGGGATGGGACCCCCCTGACTTCTTCTTAGAGCAAGGGCAAGGGCAAGGGCCTTGGGCTATGGGCAGCCTGGGATGTCAGAAGTGTGAGTATGTGAGGAGTGTATTACTCTCTTAGGGCTTCCATGAATTAAAACAGAAAATTCTTCTCTCATGTCTCTAGACATCCAAACTAAGGTGTTGGCAGGGTTGATTCCTACTGGAGGCTCTGAGGGAGGGTCCGCCTGTCTCCTAATTCTGCTGGTGGTCAGCAATCCTTGGTTTTCCTTGGGTGTGGAGACACCACTTCCATCCCCACCTTTGTCTTCCCAAGACTTTCTCTTTGTGTGTCTGCATCTAGCTCTCCTTCTTCTTCTAAGGATGCCAGCTGTTGGATTTGAGTCCACTGCCATCCAAGGTGACCTCATCTTGAGTGCATCTGCACACACCCTATTTCCAAATAAAGTCTCATTCACAGGTACTAGGGGCTTCCTCTGTGGCTCAGACGGTAAATAATCTGCTATAGTGCAGGAGACCCAGGTTTGATCCCTGGGTTGGGAAGATGTCCTGAAGAAGGGAATGGCTACCCACTCCAGTATTCTTTCTTGCCTGGAGAATTCCATGGACAGAGGAGTCTGACAGGCTGCTGCTGCTGCTGCTAAGTCGCTTCAGTCGTGTCCAACTCTGTGCGACCCCATAGACGGCAGCCCACCAGGCTCCCCCGTCCCTGGGATTCTCCAGGCAAGAACACTGGAGTGGGTTGCCATTTCCTTCTCCAGTGCAAGAAAGTGAAAAGTGAAGTGAAGTCGCTCAGTTGTGTCCGACCCTCAGCGACCCCATGGACTGCAACCTTCCAGGCTCCTCCCTCCATTGCATTTTCCAGGCAAGAGTACTGGAGTGGGGTGCCATGAGGTCGCAAAGAGTTGGACATGACTGAGTGGATGCCAACATGGTCTGTTCACAGTTACTAGGGCTTGAGGCTTCAATATATATTTTGGAGGACACAGTTGAACCCACAACACAGGCTGATGAGCAAAGGGAAAAGGAGGGAAAAGAGGCATGGACCATATTCCAGAGGGCCAAGTGCATTATACTATGGGATGTACTTCATCATGAAAGTGACAAAAAGCGGGGGGAGGTTTTCAGCAGAGAAGTGGCCTGATTTGTGTTTCAGAAAGATTTCCTGTATCAGGGTAGGAGTTGGAATGGAATAGGGGGCAAGGAAATCAGTGTTAAAAGTGATTGCAAAGCCAGGATGGAAAAGGCTGAGTTGTTACAACAAAGACCATCAGTGGAGGGCGAGAAGAGACAGTGTGGATTGAATGGTTAAAAAAAAAAAATCAGTTTCTTGTAGATCTACTGGATCTATGGGTTGAATGAAGAGATTGAATGGGAGGTTCTGCTTGATGTTTTGCTCAGATTCTTCTGCTTTAGCCCCAGGACTTTATGGTCCCAGAGCAAAGCTTCTCATTGTCTGATTGTACATTGAAGATAATTGAAACATCCTCATTTTCAGCCTCTGTTCAATTACTGCTTAAAAACAAGTAGCATTGCCTTTTTTTTTCTTTTCTTTTTTTTTGCTGTTTCTGCCATAAGGTCTCTAATGACAAGGAGCTGATCCTGGTTTTGTGGATCCTAAATCTTATAAGATTATAAATACAAATTTATATTCAGGACCTAGAAGGGTCTGTGCAAGGAAGGGACCCTGAAACTCAGGTCTCATCAGCTTCTTGGTAGATAACTTTTGTGGACAACTAAGGGGCATTTAATTAATGCAGACTAATCTAAGCCCAAGGGAACAACTTTCCATTTATTAGAGAACAAAACCAAACATTTGCCTTTATTTTATAATTGGCATCATAGTTGTTCCTCAGTAACTGTGGAGAGGATTGGTTCCAGGACACCTGAGAATACCAAAATTCGTGAAGGCTTAAGTCTCTTATATAAAATGTAGTAGTATTTGAATATACCCATGCATTGCTCCTTGAAAGGAAAGCTGTGACAAACCTAGACAGCATGTTAAAAAGCAAAGACATCACTTTTCTGACAAAGGTCTGTATAGACAAAGCTATGGTTTTTCTAGTTGTCGTGTATGGATGTGAGAGTTGGATCATAAAGAAGGCTGAGCACCGAAGAACTGTTATTTTTGAATTGTGGTGCTGGAGAAGACTCTTGAGAATCCCTTGGACAGCAAGGAAATCAAACCAGTCCATCCTAAAGGAAAAAAACCTTAAGTATTCATTGGAATGACTGATACTGAAGCTGAAGCTTCAATTCTTTGGTCATGTAATGCGAACTGACTTACTGGAAAAGACCCTGATGCTGGGAAAGACTGAGGCCACAAGAGAAGGGGGATGAGATGGTTAGATAGCATCAGTGACTCAACGGACATGAATTTGAGCAAACTCTAGGAGATGGTGGAGGACAGAGGAGCCTGGTGTACTGCAGTCCACGGGGTCGCAAAGAATTGGACACAGCTAAGTGACTGAACAACAACAATGCATGGTCCCTAGATTATTTACCATATAATGGAAACCCTGTGTAAATAGTTGCCAGTATGTGGCAAATTCAAGTTTTGCTTTTTGGAACTTTCTGGAATTTTTTTTCCAAATATTGTTGATCAGAGGTTGTTTGGGTTCTTCGATTTGGAACTCGTGGATGTGGAGAGCCAACTATACTTTGTTTAATTGGCATGAATGGCTGGTAAGGTGAGTAGGAAAGTAAGATAGGCAGGATTTTTAATGACTAATTGGAGATAGGAAGTTTAGTCTCAGATATCTGTCTTCCAACACTGCACGGTCAGTGGATAGCGCAGCACCTCCTGAACTGTGTTTTGAACTCCAAATACTGCAGACATTCTCATTATGCCATGCTGCATGTAAATGCAAGTGGGATCACCAGACTAGGAGCTGGGTTTGCATTAGAATATATTATGTACAACCAACAGCCTCTGTAAAGAGCATAATGTTTAGTGTAAAATTGGAATCACCATGTGGGATGTTTGCATTGATCATTTTGACCAGGTGATTGCTAAGGTCAACTTGATAAGCTGGTGGTATGGATGGCTGACTCTCAGAGGGTCCTGTTTCATCTGGGGAAACTTTAGAGACTTCTTGATTATCACATTTGTATTGAACATTTCTCTTACAAAACAAAATTTTCCTTCTTAAGCATAGAGTATTTGAAATTGATTTAGTATTCCCTTTTTGATATCATGGCTATCTTTTGAAAAAATTGTTTTGAAATTGAATTTGTATCATTCTTTGCCTTTTATTTTATAATATATAGCTTAACTTTCTACAGGAAGGATAACATTTACAAGAGGGAAATGGAGAAATTCATTCTTTATATAAATATAGCTTTTCTTGGGCTTCTAACACAGATATATGATCGCATTCTGTCAATTTCCTCTCGAGAGGGTGAGACAATTGAATTGCATAAACCCGTGATGGCAGAGGGCAATGTGGAAGTTTGGCTTAATTCTCTCCTGGAGGAATCTCAGGCCTCATTACATCTTGTGATTCGCCAGGCAGCAGCAAATATTCAAGAAACAGGTTTCCAACTGATTGAATTTCTTTCTTCCTTCCCTGCTCAGGTCAGTGTATTGAAATTGGAAAGTGTTTTTTTTTTTTTTTTTCAGAAAAGTCATTTTAGATCTTATTTGTTGTCTATTATAAATGACACAACTGACTATAATTTAACTCCAGAACAATATTGAAATTTTCATAAGAATTTGTTAAATATAGATAAGTTTAAAGATTTCAACTACAGATTGTTGCTATNCTGCTCGCTGCCCCAACTACCCCCACCCTCCCAGTCAGCTCCACACTCTTGGTCCCTGCGAACCCCTGGCTGTTCAATCACAAATACACCTTATCTACCTATAGTCACAATCTACGTGAGATCTGGGTTTTTGTCTTTGTACTAAACAATCTCTCTCTTTTTTTAATATACACACATGATTTCAGATGGTGGGATGTGTTTTACAATGGAATATTTTTGCCTGGCTTTTGAACCTAACCTTGTAAACACCTACCCCGCCCTGTCTCCTAGGCCCCCATGGAATTTTCCTTCTCGAGGTTCTTTGTTGAATGAGTGCTGCTCTCGTGCAGCCTCTCAGGCCTCTGTTCTGTCCGTTCTGCTCAGCGTGTCCATGCCCAAAGTCAAGGCAGGGAACTGGGGTGAGGGCATGCAGGTACTAAGTACCCACCGTGAGTCAGACTCTGCTGGGTATTTCAACTCTCTATCTCATTGAATCTCATAACCACCTACATTAATAGCCCCTGTTTTACAGATGAACAAACTGAGGCTCAGAGAGGTGGTATCTCAGCCAAGGTCACACCCTTGCTAAACAACAGAGTCAGGATTCAAGCCTATGCCCAAGCAAGGATCCTTCCCATTCTGCCATGGTCCCACCCACAGAGCCCACGGTCACCAAAGGAAATGTGTCCCTTCCCAGCACCCTCAAACACACCACTTCCCACCCAGGGCTGGATCTTGGATCTTCATACCCTCAGGCACCAGGCACTGACCTTGACCACCTTCTCAGGATGTAGGAGTCCACGATAGCCAGGCTTCCTCTCAGCCTGACCACACTTCCTGGTACCTGCCCGGCCCAGAGGAAGGCTGGGGTTGGGAGAGGGGGTGGGTGGAGACTGAAGCCCACTCCACCCTGCAGGCTGAAGGGAACAGTGTCAGGAGCTGGTCTGGTAGAAGGCATCTCCAACCTGGAGCAGCAATGGGACGAGGTGATCCACAGCTCAGTGGATATGGGAATTGGCATGATGGGAGTTTTGACTTTTGCCCTTGCAGAGCTCACCACAGAGACCTGGGGTGGGGGATGAGGTGACTCTTGGTGTCTCTCAGCCTGCCCTTCCCGCACTCAGAGTGCACTCCCCCAGCCAGGAGCATCTGGCTTCGTTGGAGGGGAGACCACCACTTTGACAAAGGCCCGGCTGGATCTCTGGGGAGACTGTACCTACTAGGCCCCCATTCCACCCCACATTCCAGAACCGGCCAGGAAAGTTGGCTCTTGGAGGTGACTAAGTAACTGCCAAGCCAAGATTTAATTACAGGATTGGGCTTTTGACTGTTTGGAGGGGAGCCTGTTATTTGGCTGTTTCTTTTCCTGGGGGACCAGGTGTGAGATGTCATCATTAGATGGAATGGGGCTACAACAGGGGGCTGAGCTGGACAGAGTATCAAGCCCCGAGCCTGCCCCAGGGAACCCAGCCTCCAAAGTTGTCAGAAACGGCCCCCCACCTCTCCACGCACCAACATGGAAAAGGAATCTGGGTAAAATGGGGGTAGAGGGCAGGGAGAGTCCTGCTGTCTATTCTGCAGCCTCAAGCCCTTCTGGATGTTCATGTGTCACCCTGGTTCCCCCCTTTCCTCCACCCCCAACCAAGGCTAACCCCTAAGGCAAAGGGACCAGAAGGGGAAGAAATGAGCAAACACTTGAGGAGTGGCCCCTGGGTGCCAGGCCCTGTGCTGGCACTTCACATCTATTATCTTATTTAATCTTCCTAATGACCCTCAGAGAGGGTACTGTTGTTACTCCCATGTTACAGATGAGGAAGGGAGCTCAGAGTTGTTATCTCCCTATATGCAAGCTGTTTACCATGCCCTTCCTTTCTTCCTAAGAAGTGTCCCACAAACTAACAACTTTTTTGTTTTCTACACCCAGCATACGTGTCCAAACCCCCTCCTGCTTATGTCAATTAGCCAAATAATTAAGAGCCAATTGCACAGCCTCCCATAGGCCCTCAGCCTACTCTTTCTCCTCCTGGTCTTTCATCTAGCTGCTAAAGATCCTTACAAACAGCTGTTACCACCAGTTACCCTTGCCTGCTCCATCACCTGGTAACCACCAACTCTAAGCCTGAACTTCTCAAACTATAACATGCTCCTGACTTACCTGGGGGTCTTGTTATATAACTCACTCATTTTGCAGTACAGCAGAAACTAACATTTTAAATCAACTATACTGCAATAGAATTTAAAAAAAAAACTGCTTAAATTACACTCTCAAAAAAATATACTGCAGATCTTCTGCTGGGTACCTTAATGCAACAGCTCACTGAATCTCATAATGATTTTAAATTAACATCTAATTTTACAGATGAACAAGTGGACATCTTGAGAGGTTGCTCAACATCTGGAATGGAGCCAGAGATCCTATATTTCTAGTAAAATCCCAGGTGATGCAGAGGCTGGTTTGTGGTGGGTCCATTTGTTGTTGTTCAGTTACTAAGTCACGTCTGACTCTTTTGCGACCTCATGGACTGTAGCCTGCCTGGCCCCTCTGTCCGTGGGATTTCCCAGGCAAGAATACTGGAGTGGGTTGCCATTTCCTGCTCCAAGGGATCTTTCCAACCCAGGGATCAAACCTGAGTCTCCCGATTTGCGGGCAGATTCTTTACCACTGAGCCACCAGGGAAGCCCCACAGTGCTTCTAAACTAAACTCTCCTGCTGAGTTATTTTTTATTTTTTAACAGCAAATATATTTCCCACGGTTTGAAAATTAGAAGGTATAAAACAGCATTCAGTGAGAATTCTCCCACCCACTCTCTTTGCCCTGTTCCCACCATGTCCCCCTAGTAACCACTTTTACTAGTTTCTTAGGTTATCTTTCCTTAGTGTCTCTGTGCCAATACAAGCAAATAAGATTATACACAGTGAAAGTGAAGTCGCTCAGTCATGTCCGACTCTTTGCGACCCCATGGACGGTAGCCTACCAGGCTCTGCCGTCCATGGGATTTTCCTGGCAAGAGTACTGGAATGGGCTGCCATTTCCTTCTCCAGGGGATCTTCCCAACCCAGGGATGGAACACGGGTCTCCTGCACTGCAGACAGACGCTTTACCGTCTGAGCCACCTATCCTGCCCCAAATGGTAAAACACACACACACACACACGTACACATGGTTTTGTCAACAGTTTATCAGTTTATCTGGTAGAAAACTGGACACAGTCGGCTGACTCACTCATTTTTAGAGTTGCATGATTATTCCATTGTGTGATTATGCCATCATTCATTTAACCAGTCATCTTTTACTGGACAATCTGGGTTGTTTCTGCCTTTTTAAGCCCGTCACACCCTGGCTGACCTTGTTGTGACCTCTTCCATCTCCCAGTTCCTAGTTCCACCACCCTGAGCCCTTGCAGATGTCTTCGCCCTTCCTGCCTGCCCTCCTCAGATCCTCCAGCCCACCCTGTTTTCTCCTACTCTGAATCTCTGTTAATCCCATTGTTAGTCTCCCCCTGTTCACTTACCTCCCCACCCTTCACCTCTCCACATGTCTCTCACTGTCTCCCCAAATAGACTAAAGCAACTTGAACTCAGGAACCATCTCTCTGATTTCTCTGGATCCTTCATAGTCCAGAGCTGGGCACACAGATGTTCTCAAGATTATTTATAGGAACTTCCCTGGTGGTTCAGTGGCTAAGACTCTGAGCTCCCAATGCAGAGGGCTCAGGTTCAATCCCTGGTCAGGGAACGAGATTCACATGCCACAACTAAGACCTGCTGCAGCCAAATAAATATTTAAAAACAAGACTATTATTTATATGGTGGAAGTTGCGTATGAATGGAGTTGCTGGATGGTGAGTCTCCTGGGGATGGTTCAGGGTGTAACAGCCTAGGAGCTACCCAAGGTGGGAGGTCTCCAGGAAGGAAGCCCCTATCTCGTGCCTCAGTATCTGGAGCACTTGACTGGGTTGTGGTGGTGTCCAGGGCAGGATGCGGTATCAGGAGTCCGCTTGTGCCCTTCCCGTGTGGCCAGGGGGAGGAGCCATGATGTAGAGGTAGGGGGTGGAGGGCGGATCCCGTGGGTATGTGTGGATGCCCTTCCCGTCTCTGTCAACATCCTTGTCATCCTTCAGAGGCCAGCTCAAACCTCAGTTCTTCCAAGAAGCCTTCCTGGACCTCTCCAGGAAGCCCATGCTATTCTCCCCTCCTCTGAATTCCTGCTGTGTATGTATCACTGGCAGCAGTCACTGTTCTGTACTTAAGTCATCGTGGTCTGCCACCTTGAATCATGTAAACCCAGTTCCCTGATGAGACCTCAAGACCCTGCAAGGTAGAAATAAGACTTCTATAATTCTCTTCTAGCTCCGGTTACCTCAAACCTTCAGCACGGCAACAGGCATCTGGGAAGCCTCCACAAGTATTCTGAGCAGGAACTGGCTCCAGCAGTGCCCTGGGAGTGGGTGGGGTAAGACAAGTTTGACCACAGACGTGTCACCAATCAAAAACATTTGGGGAACACTGTCTTTAAAGATGCTCTGTCCCCCAATTTGTTCCTCAATCCCTCCTCTCTTGGTGGGAAAACGATGACCTCCCAGCCACAAGCCCTGAGGGCCCCTCTCATCCTGTCCCTTGACACTGGAGTGGACTTTTCAAAAATGCCACTGTCATGAAAAACAAAAGCAGAGGATTGCCCTAAATTACGAGATTAAACAAGTATGACCAGCAAATGCAATGGGTGAGTCTTTAAAAAAAAAATTATTTGGCTGTGCCAGGTCTTAGTTGCGGCATGAGGGATCTTCGTTTCGGAATGTGGGGCATTTTAGTTTTGGTACGAAAACTCTTAGTTACGGCTTGTGGAATTAAGTTCCCTGAACAGGAATCGAACCTGGGCCTCCTGCACTGGGAGCAGGAAGTCTTAGCCACTGGACCACCAAGGAAGTCTCACAGTGTATGAATCCTGATTGAATTGCAGGTTGGAAAAAAATAAAAAACTAAAATGACACCTTGGGGGATAATTGGGAAATTTTTAATGGGGAGTATACTTTAGATATTCATAGTGTATCGATCGATGTCAAATTTCTGGTCTGTGATAACTGCATTGTGGTCATTAAGGAGAATGTCCTTAATCTTAGGCAATGGATACTGAAGTAGTGGTCAGGGTGGGGAGATGTGCCATACCCATACCTATGAACCATCAGCAAAATGAAAATGAAGTGTATGTGTGCATGCAGGTGGTCATTTTACTGTTTCAGTGTTTTCAAAATGAAAAGTTTGGAGGGGAATGGTCTGAGGTAAAAGAGGGGTGCCATTCCAACTGTCTGAGAAAGAGGAGGGGAAATGCGACTGGGGGTTCTGATGGGGTAGCTCAGGGGAAGCACTTCGACTCTGTGACTCGATTACCGCCCGCCCCCCACACACTAGCCTTCCACCTCTGGTGCCCAGAAAGCATTCAAATCTAACCTCTCCACCCCACCCCCATGGCCTAACTCTTTGAATCTTCCACACAGTGTCTCAGGTCCTCATCTGATGGGACCTCCCCTGGTGGAAGGCCACCCCCTGGCCGAACTAGAATAGCATCTTAAGGTGCACAGCTTGACTCCCTGGAGAATGAACTGAACCTCCGTGGGCTTGACCCACCAGAAGTTTTTAAAAATTACATTCACTTAGAGGGTGAAGGAGAAGGCGATGGCATCCCACTCTAGTACTCTTGCCTGGAAAAATCCCATGGATGGAGGAGTCTGGTGGGCTGCAGTCCATGGGGTCGTGAAGAGTCAGACACGACTGAGCGACTTCACTTTCACTTTCATACATTGGAGAAGGAAATGGCAACCCAATCCAGTGTTCTTGCCTGGAGAATCCCAGGGACGGGGGAGCCTGGTGGGCTGCCGTCTATGGAGTCGCATAGAGTTGGACACGACTGAAGCAACTTAGCAGTAGCAGCAGCAACAGAGGATGAAAGGGAACCCTTGGACACCGCTGGTGGGAATGTAAACTGGTGAAGCCACTATGGAAAGCAGCATGGGGGTTCTCAAAAAATAAAAATAGAACTACTGTGTGATGTAGCAATTTCACTCTAAGGTATATATCTAAAAAAAAAATGAAAAAAACAGTTTCAAAGATATATGCACCCCAGTGTTCACAGAAGCATTATTTACAATAGGCAAGACATGGAGACAGCCTAGTCTATCGACTGATGAATGGATAAAGAAGATGCTTTATAAGTATATGTATAAGTATATATACATTATACACACAATGGAATACTTTTGTTGTTGTTTAGTTGCTTAGTTGTGTCTGACTCTTGTGTGACCCCATGGACTGTCACCCATCAAACTCCTCTGTCCATGGGATTTTTCCAGGCAAGAATACTGGAGCCGGTTGCCATTTCCTTCTCTAGGGGATTTTCCCTGACCCAGGGATTGAACCTCTGTCTCCTGCATCAGAGGCAAATTCTTCACCACTGAGCCACCACTCACTCAGCCATAAAAAGAATGAAAACTTACCATTTGCCACAACACAGAAGGACCTAGAGAGTATTATGCTTATAAAGTCAGACAGAAAGCAAATACTAAATGTTTTCACTTGTGGAATCTAAAAAATAAAGCGAATGAATGTAAGAAAACAGAAACAGACCCACAGACACAGAGAACAAGACTATTAATAGTTGGGGGGGTGGATAGTGAAGAAGGAAGGAGGGAAGGGCAAAATAGAGGTAGAGAATTAAGAGGCACAAACTACTATGGATAAAATAAGCTACAGGACCTATTGTACAGCACAGGGAATATAGCTGATATTTTATGATAATTTTAAATGGTATATAATCTATAAAAATATTAAATCACTATGTTGTACACCTGAAAATAATACAATGTTGTGATTCAACTGTATTTCAATTAATATATATATATATTCACAACTTCACAAAAAATAAAGAATTTGATGTTAAAAAAAAAACGCGCCAAGATTTAGTCATCCTGCATTTTCTTTGGAGCTTGTCAATGAGGATATTTTCCACCCTAGTCGTCAGATTGGGACACTAGTTTATTGCTTTTATTTATCGCTTTTCCCTTTTTTCCTATGGGCATTTCCTTACAGGCATGGATGATTCCCGGCCCACTCTTCCAGGGCCTCTAGGAGCCATCTGCGTGCGCGCTGAGGCCAGCCGCCGCCCGAGTGCTGGATGCACGAGTTGTTTCTCAAGTTCTGGACTGTCCCGGTCGCGAACCGCCGTGGAAGCGAGCACCCGGCCCGCCCCCTCCCTTCCTCGGGGGGAGGAGGCGGAGGAGGAGGCCCGGGAGGCGACCGCGGGGAGGGGGTGGGTCGTCTCCACGCTGGGCGTGGGCTGGGCGAGGTTCCCCGGCCCACCGGGACCCGCCANGCGGCGGCGCCCCCAGCACCTGTCGCCCGGTGCGCGGGCGGGGAGGACGGCGCGGGGCATGGCCCGGTAGAGGCCCCCGGGGAGACGGTGCGCAGTCCAGTCCCGAGCAGGGCAGGCGAGGGCGGGACGGCCCTCCCCCGGCGCCCGCGCGGCCGGCGGCAGCATGAAAAAGAACCCGACGGTGCAGGGCACTTTCAGCAAACTCTTCGGCAAGAAACATGCCAACCCGCCCGCCACCTCCCTCTACGCCACGAACCCCCCCTGGATCTTCACCCAGGAGGCCCCGGAGGAGGGGACCCGGGGCTTCGGTGAGTGCGCCCGGGAGCGGGAGCGCGCGGGGACCTGCGCGTGGTCCCCCACCCAAGGGCGGCCCTCTCCCCGGGCTCTGGGTGATCCGCGGCCGCGAGGGCGGGAGACGCGCCAGCGCGGAGGGGAAGCAACGCGTTTGAACCTGTGCGCTGGCTGGGCAGGAGCCTTCGGCAAAGGGAGGTCTCTGGAAAAAGGAAGGAGGGGCTCCTCCCCACCGCAAGGTCAGAGATCTTTGATGGGGAGGCCGCAACTGATCCTTGTCCCTCTCCCGAGGTGTTTGTTTTCCCTCCTCCGAGGAAGTTATGTTTGCTTTATTGTTGCCAGAAAGGCTTCCCAGGGTTTGCAAAACCCTCCCTCACCCTTCCCCCAGCAGTTCTGTTGAGTCTGAAGCCTTGCCTGGATCTGAGGACTTGGTGATGGTCCCTTCAACCCCTACTCTTTCCGCTTCCTCCATTCCCTCTCTCCCAGTTCCCAGCCGGCCTCGCCTGGCCTGGCGTTGCAGGCAGTGAAGGAGGTGCCATCTGGGTGCCCACACACCGGCCTCTACCCTGAGGAGGCCCAGAGCCACTGCTGCCAGCAGGATAGCAGGCCGTGCCAGTCACCCAGTCTCTGGGATCACAGGCCCTTGTCAGGTCAATGACGGGTGCCTATGAATGAAGGCCCATCTGACTGCCAGCCACACCCTTGGCCCCTGAATTAGGTTGATGTGTCTGCAGGTATTTGAAAACATCATACCTGCCCTGCCTTTGGGCTCTGCCTGTGGGTCATCTGATCACTGCATCTTTCTGCAATTTGTACCTTCTATAACTGAGAGGGAATCTAGTCCGGTGAGGCCAGGAATTCACTTCTTGTGTCTGATCTGAGGCTATAGGCCCAAAGAGGGTCACCCATCACTGCTTTAGCTCACCTGCCTTCATTGTCACCTCGTTACCTTCACTGACCTTTATGACCACAGTGTGCGGACCCCCAGA
This sequence comes from Neotragus pygmaeus, assembly GCA_006410875.1. NCBI lineage: Eukaryota > Metazoa > Chordata > Mammalia > Artiodactyla > Bovidae > Neotragus > Neotragus pygmaeus. Next base: position 14,998 of record SJYV01019756.1, read on the forward strand.
GGATGTCACAGCCTCAGTCTCTGCTCTTGGATTCAGTTTAGCCCCCAGCTTTATCAGGAGCAGGACACAAGACATCCAGACAGAAGGCAAATGAGACGTCGCCTCTCTCTGACCCAAGGATTTCCGGCTGGCTGGTGAAGAGAGGTGACCAAATGCCATTTAGCCCTTTCTGAGCCTTTGCTGTAAAAGAGTAAGTGCAAAAGGAACAGAAAGGTGACCTCTGATTGGAACTAGCATGTGAGCTGAGAGAGAAGGGCACCCAGCATTTCCAGAGCAAACAGCAGGAGCAAAGGTAGGAGGCCCAGGGCAGTTTGGAGGCAGGGCTTAGGAACTTAGCAAACACATGTGTCCTGCCAAGTACAACTCTGTAAGGCCTAAACACCTCTCCTCACCTGAATCCTAAACATTTATTGACCCCTTCTTAGGTGCAAGGTACCATTCTAAAGTCCTCCTGTTGTTGACTTGTTTAATCCTCATCTAGCCCGAGATGTAGGGACTGTTATTCCTGTTTGACAGATGGGGAAACAGAGGCGCAGAGAGGTTAATAACGTGCCCGAGAGCACACCGCTTTAAATGATCAAGCCAGGATTTTCTTTTTTTTCTCTCTCTCTCTTTTTTAATATTATTTATGGCTGTGCTAGGTATTCCTTGCTGCACAGGCTTGGGGCAAGTGGGGACTACTCTCTAGTTGGCGGTGCCAGGGCTTCTTACTGTGGTGGCTTCTCTTGTTGCTGAGCATGGCTCTAAGGCGTGTGGGGTTTGCTAGTTTCAGCTCCCAGGCTCTAGAGCACAGGCTCAGTAGTTTTGGTGCTCGGGTTTAGTTGTTCTGCGCATGTAGGATCCTCCCAGATCAGGGATCGGATCACCACTGAGCCAGGGAAGCCAGAGCCAGGATTTTCTTAAGTGTGCAGTTCACGGATTTTTTCTTTTTCTTTTTTCATAGACTTATCAAGCTGTGTAATTGTCAGCACCATTCAGTTTTAAAACATTTTCATTGCCCCCAAATTTCCCTCATGGGGCAGAGCCAATATTTGAACCCAGGTTGTGGGGCTCCAGAGACCACACTCCAGCTTGCAGAGGTGACTTTGTGGAAGGTATCAATGAATGAAAGTCACTGAGTCATGTCGGACTCATTGGGACCCCGTGGACTGTAGCCCAGCAGACTTCTGGAACTCTCCAGGCAAGACTACTGGAGTGGGTAGCCATTTCCTTCTCCATGGGGCCTTCCTGACCCAGGGGTTGAACTCCGGGTCTCCTGCATTGCAGGCGGATTTTTTACCATCTAAGCCACCAGGGAAGCCTCGCAAGTGGAAGGTAATCAAGGGGGAATTTGGATGGAGAGGCATCTACCTGAGAACACCTCTCCCCACACTCCTTCCCCAAGGGGAATGCCTTCCTTGCACACTCTACGTTGTTGCTTTACATACTTCTCTACATTTTTGCTATAAATTCCCCAACATTTTTCCTACACCGAACAGACTTCTGGTGGGGTCAGTACCAGCTGCTGCCTCCACCAGCAGGGCTTGGAGCCCAGGGAGCTTCCCGTTCCCTAGGGCGCAACTGGGTCTCCAGCTGACTCAGCCTGCTTGTGCCACGTGGAGAGGTGGGAAGCAATGCGCAGCCAGCAGAATGGCTCTCCAGTGTTTCCAGGGTATTTCCTGGGCCCCAGTGGGTGTAGCAGAAGTCTTCCTGCTAAGCAGGACATGTGTTGGAGTTGGGGACAGGAAGGACTAGTTTTGAGGATTCTCGGATGTGATGAAGACCTCAGGCCTATTTTGTAGTCCGCCTCTGTCAATAATTGGGGGCCTAGCCACTCTCTGGGCCTCAGTATTTTTTGCTTCGGTTAAGTGGGTCTAGCAGTCTGGTATCCAGGCTCCTTACAGAATGATTGCTTGAATTTTGTATATGGCAGTGCTTTGAAGAGCATTGAAAGGAAAGACACTAAAACAAGGACTGGCAAATTATGGCCCATGGCCTATTTTTGTAAATAAAGTTTTATTAGAATGAATAACTAAGGGCAGAATTGAGTGACTGCAGCAGAGACAGTGTGGCTCCCAAAGCCAAAAATATTTACTAGCTGGCCCTTTACAGAACAAATCTGTCAACTCCTGCATGGTTTATTATCAGGGCATGTCTAGCTCTGAGCACTTCCTGCTTCAGTTCCTCCTCCTAACATTGCTGTAGACCAGAGGAAACTGATCTGTGAAGCGGTCTCAAAGGGGTTGGGATTAGAGTTTCATAGGGTCCCTAAGTCTGTGACGTTCTCTGAGATGCTGGCAGTATCCATATGCTTGGAGAACAGCCGGTAGGATTCAGGGGGAAGAAAATCAATGGGGAGTTTGTAAGGGAATTAAGGAGTACACACTTGCAGTTTGGCTACAGTCATGTAAAAATCTGTTTGCACAAGGGTAGGCTGGGTGCAGCAGGTAAAATGCAAACAGTCATGTGAGTGTGGTGATGGGTAGATTTTTCCTTACAGGATTTCCCTGGTATTTATCCGGTAACTATTAGAAGCGGTTCACTTAATGCAATTGCATTCCTAATGAAGCCGAGGCCTCCCTGCTGGGCCCACGCAAGGGTCTTAAAAGGCCACACAATTGTTTTTAAAGTGCGTGAGAAAACAGAGATGTGGATCTTTCTAAATCTCCCGATAAGGGACTTGCTGCAGCCTGAGACCAGGCTGCCAGTGGCTCTGGACTCCTCCCTCGGCCCTTGGATTAGTTGAGCCAAGCTTCCTTATCTACTGTCACTCCACCCCACCCCACCAATAGGACTCCCTGCTTGCTGGGGGCCCTTCCTCCAAAATGTAAGTCACCTTCCTCACAACCACCCAGGATGCTTATTTAAGATGCAGATTCCTGGGGACCCCACCTGAGGTATAGGAAGTCAGAATCTCTGGGCTAAGACTCAGGTTCTGGACTTTTCACCAACTCCCAGGTGATTTTTTTTAAAAAATTAATTTATTTGGCTGTGTGAGATCTTTAGTTGTGGCATGTGAACTCCAACTTGCAGCATGTGGGATCTAGCTCCCTGACCAGGGATTGAAGCCAGGTCCCCTGCGTTGGGAGCACAGAGTCTTAGCCACTGGACTTCCAGGGAAGTCCCCTAGGTGATTCTTTTGTTTGGGAAAATCTGAGAATCCTTCTCCAGATAGAGCTGCCGTTCTCTCCCCCACTGAGGACTTCCTGCAGTTCTACATAAATATATAGGACCTATCCCAGTTCCTTATCCACGAGAACCCCTGGGCGTTCTCCCTAAGGTGGCTGCAGGTTCTACTAGTCCTGCTCCTGGGGACCTCGTGTCTCAGGCCAGGCTAACGGGTAAGAAAGCCAGGAACTCCAGGTGCTGAGCACATATTTCTGGCCCGGGACAGGGTGGCACCAGCCTCCCGAAAGGAAAGCTGACCTGTGCGTGGCAGGGGTGTGAAGGAGATTTCTGTTTACTCGTGTCCCCTGGAGGTGTGCTGTGGTTTGCTTGCAGCTCAGTACACACACTACACACACTACACACACACACACTACACACACTACACACACACACACACACACACACACACCCCGTCTCTACTGTCCCACTAAGCTCCTCTTATTCCTATAGTTCAACTTAGAAAGCCAGGCCCTTCCTTGACCACTGCAGGCTACAGAGTGCCTCTTCTCAGCCAATAAATTCATGATAATAATGCCATCATCATCATCATTATTTTTCCCCCTCATGCTCAGTCATGTCCGACTCTTTTTCGACCTCATGGATTGTAGCCCACCAGGCTCTTCTGTCCATGGGATTCTCCAGGTAAGAATACTGGAGTAGGTTGCCATTTCCTTCTCCAGGGGATCTTCCTGGCCCACGGATTGAACCCATGTCTCTTGAGTCTCCTGCATTAGCAAGCGCTTATCTACTGAAGGAAGCACCATGCTAAAAACTGTTTTCTCCATTGAGGAAACACTCAGAGGCTCAGTCAGTCTGACTCCAGGCAGCTCAAAAATTAGTGCATCCAGCCACTCGGGACCGTGTTAAGATCAGATTCTGATGCACCTCAGACATGTTCTCAGGTGAAGTTCACCAGGGCTGTAGGCTGTACTTTGGGGAGCATGTCCTAGCCTGGAAGCGGGCGGGGTTGTTGTGGGGGGGGTGCCTGTTTGTTATGCTCCTCCTCCCCCAGTCCCCAACCCCAAGGCTCCGCCCCCCAGTGGTCCCTCCTCCCCTATTCTGTGGCTCTCCCAGCCCAGCCCAGCTCCACCTCCGGCGTCCCCTCTGCCCTTGGACAAAGGCTTCTCCCTGGCACCCTGGGTCAGACGGGCTGGGACTTGCTGGGACAGACCAGCCTTTTCAGGTTCCTGTCATGTGGCCCTGTTAATTAGCAAGGAAGGGCCTCATCAGCCGTTTGTGGGTTACATTCACACGGGGCCCCCTAGCTTCCTCCCTGAAAGGCTGGGGCTCCAGCCAAGTGACAAGGATCAGATGCCCTACCTCGGTGGGGTGGAGGTTGGGGCCTGTTTTGGGGTTCTGGGTTACTCTGGTCAAGGTAACAAACTCTCCCAGCTAGAAACCCCACTCTTTTGAAGCACCTGGAATTTTTTATTAAAAAAACATAATATTTATTTATTTATGTTTGGCTGTGCTGGGTCTTCATTGCTGACTTTCTCCAGTTGCAGTGCACGGGTTTCTCATTGCGCTGGCTTCTCTTGTTCTGGAGCACAGACTCGAGGCCACGCAGGCTTCAGTAGCTGCAGTATGAGGGCTCAGTAGTTGCGGCTGCCCAGCTCTAGAGCACAGGCTTAGTTGCTGCACGGCATGTGGGATCTTCCTGGATCAGGGATCGAACCCCTGTCCCCTGCATCTGCAGGCAGAGAAGCCCAAGCACCTGGGATTTGATGAGACCTGTGGCCAGTGCTCGTGGGGTCATGTGGGGGCTCCTGGCAGTTTGGGACCCCGCACTGTCACCCCAGCCTTCCTCTCAGCTCTGCTAGCTTTTTTCTCTCGCTTGATTTTGGGAGGCTTCTCCCTAAAGGATCCCCATTTGGCGGTGGGGAAACCCAGCCTGAGCAAGTGCTCAGAGTCTTCAAGTGCTACACGGAGGAGCTGGGGCATGACCTCAGATCTGATTCCTGGATGCATTTTTCTCCTCCAGGCCTCACCAACTCTTCAAGCTCACTGGAGACTGAGCAAAGGGATGTCGAATCCCTGTGTTAATTTCCTGCTCTGCTGGCTGTAGCCAGAGGGAATTGGATTCTAGAGTCGGGTTGCCTGGACTTGAATCCTGGCCTCTTTTCCTCACTAGCTGTAGGACCCTTGGCCGGGGACTTAACCTCTCTGAGTCTCAGTTTCCTTATCTGGCAAATGAGGATAGTAAAAGTGCCTCCCACACAGGTGTATGAAGAGGGATGTAAAGAGAGCTTAGAATAGTCCTAGCTCATAATACTGCGTATCAGGTATCACATAGTTACATTAAAAAAATAATTATTTTATTTGGCTGTGCCAGGACTTAGTTGCGGCACTCTTAGTTGTGGCATGTGGGATCTAGTTTCCAGACCAGGGATCAAACCTGGCCCCCCTGCATTGGGTGCCTGGAGTGTTGGCCACTGGGCCACCAGGCAAGTCCTAGACAGTTGCGTTTTTATCATGCATTTCCTCTCTGGTTTGGATCTATCTAGGATTTGAGAAAGGAGTTAAACAACTGTCCTGGACTTCAGCCTCCATGGAGACCCATGAGCAGTTTTGGGGCTGGGGCAGGAAGAGCATTTTGTCAGGCTTTCAACCCTGAGCTCTGTGAGGAAAGAAGGCCCAATGAGAGGTTCCTCCTTTGGGGAGAAGCAGAAAGGAAGGGCTGGGAGTGAGGTAGCCATGGATACCCAGTCTTCAGCTCCCCCAGAGCTGGCGGTTCCCCCCTCCATATAACACACACACACGCGCTCACACACCCTGCTCCAAATTGAGAAAACTGGGTCAGCCTATTTGGGGAGAGGCAGTAAGCCACATGCCATGTGCAGGGCACCCCCTTATTTGTGCCTAGAGCCCAACACTGCAAGGGGCACCCTATTTGGGCCCTGGCACCACTGCTGCTCTGAGACTTTGGGCCAGCGCCCCCGCCCCCCACCAGCCATTCTGGGCCTCAGTCTCCCCGTCAGCACAGAGGGCAGCCCCAAGGGTCCAGACTCTAGAGTTCTCCCTGACAAGGGAGCAAAGGGCCACCCACCTCCTGGTGGCTCTGCCCCATCGGGTAGAGTCATCCAGCCTCCTCTCTGTCACCAGCTTTATCTCCTGACTTCATCTCCCTCAAGAGGCCCTCCTTTATCTCCTCTATTGAGGAGGGGGCTTCCCAGAAAGTTATTCTAGTGTCCCTGACACTGATCCCAGCAGAGTTCATTTACTTCTGCAGGAAAATCCCCAAAGTTTGATTCTGTTGTCTTTCTCTTTATTTTGGACCTTGACCTTGAGGCTCAGAAAGCCCCAGCCCTGACCTTGAACTCTCGGGCATCCCAGCTTATGGCAGCGGTCACACTTCCCCCACTTGCTGGTGTGACTTGACCAGCTGGGAACTGTGCCCGGGTATGAAGGGCCCAGGAAAGTGTGTCAGGTTCTAGACACACCTCTTTTTATTTTCTTTTTTCTCCCTTGAAATAACATACATTTAATATTTCATAGTTCTGTAGATCAGAAGTCTGATCTCACTGGGCTAAAATTAAAATGTCAGCAACACTTTGTTCTTTTCTGGAGGCTCTAGGAGAGAATGTTTTCTCTCCTTTTCCACCTTCTGCCTGCACTCCCTGGCTCACGGCCCCTTCCATCTTCAGAGCTGGCAACGGCCAGCTGAGTCTTTCACACATCACACCACTTTGCCTCTGCTTCCCTCATCATATTTCCTTCCCTGAATTCCAGCCACACCTCTTAGAACTGGGAAAGCAACTTGTATTTCCAAGAGGTGCCCCCGTGGAAGGGAGCCACCTGGGCCTTCCACGCCTCTCTCTACCAGAGCTGCTCCCTTTCCGCAGGTATTCTAGAGAACAATCATATTCTTAGAAAGGGTTCCCCAGTTCAAAATAACCACAAACCAACCAAGACAACAGTGCCTCAGAAGATGGGCTGAGTCATGGAATCTGTGGGCTTCCCAGGTGGCTCAGAGGTAAAGAATCCTGTTGCCAACACTGGAGACACAAGAGATGCAGGTTCGATTCCTGGGTTGGGAAGATCCCCTGGAGGAGGAAACGGCAACCCACTCCAGCATTCTTGGACAGAGGAGTCCATGATGTTGAAAACACCCAGACACAACTGAGTGACTGAGCCTGCATGAAAGATGCTTAGAAGCGTGCCTGACCCATTACAAGTGTCCAATAAATTCTACCTGGTATTATATTATTACTGCTATTATAGTGATCAGCTTGCCAGGTTGCTTGCTTCTAAAACTCCTGTGCTTAGTCAGCTCAGTCGTGTCTGACTCTTTGCAACCCCATGGACTGTAGCCCGCCAAGCTCCTCTGTCCATGGGGATTCTCCAGGCAAGAATACTAGAGTGGGTTGACAGGGGATCTTCCCAACCCAGGGACTGAACCCAGGTCTCCCTCATTGCAAGCAGATTCTTCACTGTTTGAGCCACCAAGGAATTCCCAGAATACTGGAGTGGCTAGCCTATGCCTTCTCCAGGGGATCTTCCTGACCCAGGAAGTGAACCAGGGTCTTCTGCATCACAGGTGGATTCTTTACCAGCTGAGCTACCAGGGAACCCCTAAAACTCCTTGGTACACAATAATAGTAACTATTAATATTGTGGTAACTCAGCTGCAGAGAGGATGCTCCCTTGAGCCCAACACTGGTACAGATTTAAATGAGATAGTGAGAGGGAGGGGAGCATGCCTGGGTTAGTCCCCACCCTACCCCCTGTCCTAATAAGAGGCCAGACAGCTATGGACCTGGCTGCCAGGTCAGATCTAGGTCCTTGGTTTCAAAACAGCCCTGTCTAGAGAACGTCCCAGGAAACCCTGGTGTCAACACGCTGGTGAGACATTAGAGCAAGTGAGAACTGGGTGGGCTTTAGCAGTTGGAGATGTGGTTATCTCTACTTTTCTTGTTTCTGACTGGGCCAAATCTACACTCTTACCACCTCCTTCTCCCTCCCCCCCCACCCCCTGGCATNTCCCCACCCACCCCCTGGCATCTTGGTCTCCAGGCCCAGGCGTGGAGCCTGGCAGCCACACTGGGAAATCGAGTTTGCCCAGAGTGTATGGGACAGGGCAGTGCCGGGAACTGGAATTTCCAGGGACGAGGGGAAAACTTGCCATGTTGGTCCCTCAGAAAGGTGGAGAATCTGCAATGTGCCAGCCAACTCTCTGCCTGGTAGGGCAACACACAAAGGTTTCTGGGTCCCATTTCTAGAGTGCGCCCTGGAGCCTCCATGTCATATTCAAGGCCCTCTATGTCAGATCTGTAAACTCTTGCAATTTCCTCCTAAAGTCACGTACAAGAGGAAAAGTAATCACCGTTCAGCCAATGTCTCAGTTAGTAGGATACTAGTTCATGGAATTTTGACTTTTCTCCTCTGTCTTCTCTGGCTAAAGAGGAAGTCCCCCACATCCCATAAATGGAGAAAGTCCTCCTTGCTCATGGCCCAAGTAGTAGGAGGTCCATAGTGACTCCTGCCTCTCGGAGGTGACAGTGTGAATCTGGGGCAGGATGGAAAATTCCCATCAATGTGTGCTAAGAGTCATGAGGGTGATTGGTTGAGAAAATGTGGCTAGCATCTCACTCCCTCCCACTCCTGTAGAAACAACCCAGAGCACAGGGCCAGCAACTAGAGGAAGAGAAATGTTCTGTATCATCTTTCTACAGGGGACAGAACCACATTTGCTGGGCCCATCATTGCTCCCATTGTACAGATGGGAAAACTGAGATCCAGACTGGTTCTATGACATGGCAAGGCCATGGCAGAGCTGGGATCTGTATTAAATCAGATGGACCCTACTGTCCTATTCTTTCTGCTCTGCCCTCAAGGGCACCTCAAATGGAGCCATGACCCCCAATCACTGCTGGTTTGGGGGGCTAAAGAAATCTTCGGTTAAGGACTTCCCCGGTGGTCCAGTGGCTAAGACTCTGCACTCCCAATGCAGGGGGCCTGGGTTCAGTTCCTGGTCAGGGAACTAGATCCCACATGCTGCAACTAAGAGTTTGTATGCTGCAACTGAAGATCCCACGCGCTGCAACTAAGCCCCGGCACAGCCAAATAAACAATAAACAAATAAAAAAGATCTCAGGTTAGCAGAGTCCAAAAGGTGGGTGCTGAACCACTGGGTGGCCTCATCTGCTCTACTAGTTTCAGATTAGAAATTCAAACACTCGAGAGAAAACAACTTGTTTTCTTCCCTCTCTCAGAGATAAGCGTTAGGTGGGGCCTTGCCCAAGCTCTCAGTGCCCCCAAAGGAGGGTCTTGTGGGAGTGAAGGCTCAGATCCTGCAGTGGGTGGATCAGGAGACAGATGGCAGCTGGGGGCCGAAAGCCCCAGGAGACCCCGAGAGACTCCACCCCTGGAGGCCTCCGCAGTGCTGTTTCCGGTGGCCCCATCAGCGCATGCCCACCTGTGGGATCTTGTCCCAAAGAGGCGCCTGGCAGAGCCAAGCGGGGGCCACCGAGGGGCTAGGTTTTCCTTACTGGGAACTGCAGGGCAGACCAAACTCAGTCGGCCCCCGCGCCCTTGATCCCCAGTCATGGTCTCCCCTGTCTTGTCTCCTCCAGATGGGATCTGTTATGGAGACAACCGGTTTGACACTGTGAGTGAGTCGGGAACCGCCACGCTGAAAGCTCGGCCAAGAGTCCGGCCCCTGCTCACCTTTCTTCCGCTGGTGAGTACGTTCTGCCCTGACGTCAGAGGCCTGTGGGCGGGCCACCGGGGCTGCCACAGAGAAGGTGGCCCCACCTGCCCTGGTCCGAGTGGTCATCAGCCTCACCCTCTGTCCATCCTCTTCCTTCCTGATGCCAACTGGGGGCGGCAACTGGGAGGAGGCATGGCTCAGGACAGGAAGGCTGAGATTAGGGGTGTCAGCTCCTTTGAGTCAAAACCTAAGGAGGAGTGATGGGGAACATGGGTGCCAAAGCAATGCAGCGGTGGGTACCTCCAGCTCAATGGGATTCCTATTCTACACTCACCAGGGGCTGCCTGCTCCATGCAAGGCCTTGCATAGGATGCTGAGATTCAGAGATGATTGACCCAGGATTGCTCAAGGAACCCTCTGCCCAATATAGGGGATGAGTCAGTAAAGAGACTGTTAATACGTAGACCAGAGCAGAAGCAGCCTACCTAGCCACAGGGGTTGGTCAAGGAAGGCTTCCTGGAAGAGGTGACACCTGAATGTCTCAAAGGTCAAATAGCAGTGACCCTTGGGAGAAGAGCATGTGGACTGCTTTATTTGTGGGTCTGAAACTGCCAGAAACCAAACACTCCCTTCTGGAGCCTGTGATTGGGCTTTTGTTCTCTGACAAGGGAGAGACTCAAAACAACCTCTCCGTGACTGGTTCTATTTACTGTGACAAGAGCTCTGGCTTTTCCAAGACAGCCTAGGCCTGTGCTGTCCAATAGAAATACAATGCAAGCCTCAGGTATAACTATCATTTCTAGTAGCACCATGAATAAGAAATAGGTAAAATTAGTCCAGAGATGATCGTTTCAACATTTAACCAACGTAGAAGGTACAACAGATGTTTTACACTCTTTCACACTGAGTTGTCAAAGTCTAGTGTGTCGCACTTTGAGCACACATCTTGCTTCTGAGCAGTGGCATTTCAAGGGCTCGAGAGCCGCTTGTGGTCAGTGGCTCCCAATACAACAGCTCAGACTTAGATCTAAACAGTCAGCCTCGTAAATTCTAGGTTCATTACCGTCTGTGAGTCCTGGGTCCCGGTTGGGACAGTATTGTCACTGGGGTCACAGCATCTCATACCTTCATGAGGCTCTGTTCTGCCTCAACTCACAAGGCACCAAATCGTGATCTGAGTTTTCAGGGGCCCGTTAGACCTCACAGCACCTGACACCTTGGTGCCCGCACCCACAAATTCTGCCCAGCACTGCCTGGCACAACCACCTCCCTCACACCATCGTCATTTTTTTTCTAGTTGTTCAACCTCGCCACAGACCTGAGATTCTAGATGGGAGAGACTGAGTCTTACATTCTCCTTGCTGTGTCCCCAGGGCCTGTATGTAGAGGACTGAGCATACAGACCGTGGGGCTTTATTTTCTACTTACAAAAGCAATTCACGGACATTGCAGACAAATACAGAAAGTACAACACCACCATTGAAAAGGTATAAAGCAAATGAGTCCACTCCTCACTGTTTCCAGAGATGCATAAAACTGTTTCCAGGGTTACCACACCCATATATGCAGATGAAACAATTCTGAGATTGTCTGTCACTAGAGGTGAATTTGATTCTCTCCCTTCATCTACCGCATACTCAGAATTACAGCAGTGGGCACCCAGGGCTAACACACCAGTGCCCATTGTGGTTGATAAAATATTGAAATAAATGGCTGTTGCCCCTTGCGTGGCTGTTGCTCTCTTAGCTCCTCTCTCAGGTCTGCATCAGCAAGTAAAGCATTAATGAGGCATAACTGAGTTTGTTCTGATTGGTCAGCATCCTGCGTCCCTGCCTCTACCCACCCACTCACTTTGGACCACTTGATTAACAGCGCAGGTCCAGACCTTTCTGCCATCCTCCCTTCTGGTTTGGGTCCTCTGGTTTGGATCTGATCTGGGCCAACCAGGGCCTGACTGGGAGCACTGCATAGGGTTAGGGGCTGCTGGCTGGTACTGGCTTGGGAACAGTCCTTCAGGGCAAGCCTCAGACCCAGTCCCAGGAGATGGGGGCTTCTCCCCAGCAAACTCACAGCCCCTCATTGGTGAGGACGAGGGAATGAACACTATGAATCCACAACTGAAAGGGACCTCATGGGGTCCACACCAGCCTCCCTAGACACTGGCAGGAACTGAACCCAGAAAGGGAAGGTCATCCATGCCTTCAGTGCCAACTGTGCGGCTGGCACGGTCCAGCCAACAGCAGGGCCATGAGATCGTGACTGACTCGTGGGGGGCCCTTCCTGTGTGTCAGGCACCGTCCCAAGTGCTAGCATGTGTTAACTGCATTGATAGAGAAACTGAAGCTCAGGATGGGGAAGTAACTTGCTCAAGGACAGGCAGCTCATAAGTGGCAGAGCTGGGGTTTGTAGCCAGGCTCCAGGGTCCAAGTTCTATTGGGCCATCCTACCTGCCCTTCCACCCACGACCTTTTCCTTCTTCCCTCCCAATATCAGCCTGCAGAACCACCTGCATCTCCTGTGTCTGCTTCTCTGAACTCCTGCCTGGCCTTTTGGGGATCACACACCCCTCTGAGACCATGCTGAGGCTGTGGGCCACATCCACAAGATCTTGCTTACAATTCCAGCACAGGGATCTCAGGCCCTAGAAGCCCACCTATGATGCACCTCGAGATTAGGAGCCCTAGGCCTGACCACTTGTGTCCCGGGGACATGTTTTGCTCCTGACTCAGGTCCTAAGATACAAAGCAGCCCCAGCATCTGGGTTACGGGGAACCCAACTCCTCTGCCTTAGGCTCTGGACTGGGGCCTCTGCTTTCATCTCGCCGGGGCAGGAAGCCGGGAGAATGAGAGGCAGGAGGACAGAACTGCAGGTTTACACGCAGACGTGCACGTGCACACCCTGCCCCCGGCCCCCCCGAGCCAGGTGGAATGGGGAGCTGGGCTGTGACACCGCCTCACAGCTGGGCCTCGCCCCTCCCCGTCCTGCCTTCCCACACTCAGGGAGCACCTCCCAGGCCTGACCCTGGGGCAGGGGAGGGGCCAGGCTGCAGTGCCCATGACAGGCCCATGCTCCTCCTTGAGTGCCATCCAGGCCGGGCCGTCTTCTGAGCACACAGTTGCTCTCACGACCCCTCATGAGCCCCCTGTGGGACGGTGTGAGAGGGGAGGGCAAGATGAGGAGGGGATGGGCACGGCTGGGGCTTCTGCTTCAAGCTTCCTAGACCTTCCTTGCCTATTGAGGTGAAAGTGCAGAGGATGGAGAAATATTTTGGCCTACTCCATACTTTCCCAGGCAGCTGGCCACCAAAGGCCAGTTACGAGAAGGACCCTGGGATCTCTCGGTGACTGGGATGGGCTCTGGATTGATCCTCGGGTGACCAGTCCCAGCTCTGCCTCTGGGCCACAGCCCTTCCTCTCCCGGGGCCTCTGGCTCCTCACCCGTTAGCGAGGTTACATGGGATGGTCTGCTAGGGTCTCCTCAGCTGTGACTTTCTGTGTCCAGATAACTCACTAACAGGGGAGCAGGAGGTGGGCTCAGCTCTCTGGAGGCCCCCAGAGATGCCAGGCCCTCTGAAAAGGAGGCCCTTTAACCACCAGGGCTTCCCCCACCCGACCCTGCCCCAACTTCCTGCTCTGAGAGCTCCAAGGAGCTGGATTAGCTTGGCAAACTTCAAAACTGGGGGTGGGGGTGGGCACGGACCTTGGTGAGCATCGGAATAAGAAAACTGAAGCCCAGGGAGGGGGCATGCAACTCCCTCAGCTCCATGGAGGCAGAGACACACCCCAAGCCCAGGTCTTCTCCTCCCAATTCCCATCTACACCACCATGGATGGGCCTGGGCTGAGTCTGGGAAGGGTCCTTTCTCCCCACTTCCTTCTCCCTCCAAGGGGAAGCTCAGCCCAGAACTCAAGCCAGAGCCTGTCCCTAGCTTCTCAGACGGCTAGTGTTGGGAAGGGCAAACTTGTCTCTGGGGCTGCCTCTGGCCCTACCCCAGTCTGAACCCAACCATCTCCAGGGCAGTGCATATGAGGAATTAAAAAAGAAATGCCAATGAGGCAAATATGGGGAAACTGGCTGGACAGGTCCCCCAGGGTGCCTCGGGCGGTGAGAGCTCCCTGGGTCACCCCACCCTCTGAGTCAGGCAGGGCTGGCAGGGCCCGAGGAGATGTCAGGCTGGGCTCTGGGCAGGAAGCCTGACTGTTTTGGGGCCCACCCTCTACTCCTCAGCAGAGATGCAGCCTGAGTCAGCCGGATTTCTCCTTTCCACTCTTCCTCTCCATCCCCCCGGCTCCGGGAGCCAAGGCCCAGGCTCCCTTTGGGGTTGGCGCTCCTTTGGGTGAGCTGGGAAGGGCAGTCGGTCATGACTGGCTTTTGAGTGATTCTCTTGGCTGATGTTAGCTGGCACGGCTCTTGGGTAGGGGAGCTCCGGGTGTTCCTGTGGGAGTGGGTGTCGGAAGCCTGCAGCCAGTGAACAGATGGAACACCCCCCCTTTCCCGCCGAAGCTACCCACCCGGCTCTTCTTCCACAGGGAGGGCCTCAGCCTGAACCCCCAAAGCCCAACACACACCCTCATCCTAATCACATACGACCGCCCTTTGGCCACCCGATGGGGCTTCCCAGGTAGTGCTAGTGGTAAAGAACTCACCTGCCAACGCAGGAGACGTAAGAGACACGGGTTCTATATCCCTGGGTCGGGAAGATCCCCTGCAGGAAGAAATAGCAACCTACTCTAGTATTCTCGCCTGGAAAATCCTATGGACAAAAGATCCTGGCAGGCTACAGTCCATAGGGTTGTAGAGTCAGACACGACTGAATTGACTTAGCACACACACGTGGCCACCCTGTGGGTTCAGGGATGTGTGCCCCCTACTCAGGCTGCCTTCAGAAGGACTGATTGGGAAAGAAGCTCTAGAAGTGACCTAAAGTGTGAAAGTGTTAGTTGCTTCAGTTGTGTCCAACTCTTTCTGACCCCGTGGACTGCAGCCTGCCAGGCTCCTCTGTCCGTGGGGATTCTCTAGGCTAGAATACTACAGTGGGTTGCCATTTTCTTCTGCAGGGGATCTTCCCAACCCAGGGATTGAAACTGGATCTCCTGCATTGCAGTTCTTTACCACTGAGTCACCAGAAGAGGCCTAAGGGCCGTTTGAATGGAGGATTCTAGGGACCCTGGTGTCTGGAGCAAGGTCAGGAAGGGTGCGGGGTGGGCTCTTAGGGCATGTCTCCTTGACCCCATGGACTCCTTGCCCTGTAGGGCAACAGAGCAGAGCCCTCTACAGATGAGAGTCCAGGGCCGGGCCCTAGAGCTCAAGTATAAGAGAGACCCTGGGGTGGCGTCGGTCCAGAGTAAGACAGCATTGTTGGTGGAATTCTCTGTCCCCCAGGAAGGAGGCATGAGCTTCAGCAGAGAGCAAGGGCTGGGGCAAGGAAGTCCTGGAGCTCTTTTTATATTAAAAAAATTTTTTTCCTAAGGTTATTATTTTAAGTCCTTATTGAATTTGTCACAGTATTGCTTCTGTTCTATTTTGGGGTTTTGACAAGGCATGTAGGGTCTTAGCTCCCCAACCGGGGATCAAACCCACACCCCCGGCACTGGAAGGCCAAGTCTTGGCCACTGGACCACGAGGAAAGTCCGGGAGCTCTTGATTTTAGATGCTCACGGGTTCCCAACTTCAGAGAAGCTGCTGTGTGGGTGAGACACTGCCGACCCTCACACCGCCCCCCGAAGCCGGAAACAGCTGCAGGGCTTCACCCAGCTGGGGACGTTGGGTGCCGGGAGGGGTTTCCTTGTGGCCCTCACTCCGGGGGCCCATCCCCCTGTTCCCCAGCCTACAGCAGCATTCCCAACCATTCCTGGCTCTGACTCTGACTCAGGGTCACCTCCCTCTCCCCTGAGCTCTGCACCCCACCCTGAGGCACCCCACCAGGCTCCTGGAGGAATCTGTGAGGAAGTTTGCATTCCACAGCGTGTCACAAAGGCTCTGAGCTGGCTCGTACTCAAGGTCAACTGTGTGTAGCCCGTTGGCCCAACCCTTGTGACCCACCCTCGGGGTTGGCCTGCGTTCTGGGGTTCCTGAGGAACCCCAGGTATGAGGATGTGTGTCCTGGCCCAGGGAGGGCAAGGGGCCTGGGCTGGGCCCATTGGTGGGGTGAGGCTGTCCCCCGGATCCTTGGTGGTGCAGCAGGGGGCTAGTGGTGGGCTCTGAATCCCTATAACTGTAAGGGGGAGACAACCTCAGTCCTCAAATAGTGAATGCTTTCCTCCCCTCCTCTTTCCTGCTTTCTTTCCTCCTCCCCTCTAACTCTGAAATATTTGTGGTCAAAAGGGCAGTAGGGGATTCCCGGTGACCTGGCCCTGACTTTGGGGAAGTACCCATCTATCTCTTCAGGCCCAACCAGACAGACACATCCCAGGAGCCCCTCCCAGAGCAGAGTATCCATGGACTTGGGCCACTGCTCACCCACTGAGCCTTGTTAGGACCTGAGGGGTGGGGGCCCGGAGAGATGCCCCCTCCTTGAGTGCTTCTCTGCGGGATCTCTTTAGGTGTGGGGAGGCCTCTGATGTCACAGCAAACCCACGGAGGTAGGATCAACCCCATCTTACAGATGAGAAAACTGAACCTCAAAAGGCAAGAAGGGGGCACACTTCCTGACCACTGAGTGTGTGATTCTATCTTTGAGACGATGGAGTTAAATTAAGATTGCCAGTGTGGTCTACCTGCCTTCAAAATCCATTATTTTCTTCATTTTTTTAAGTATTCATTTATTTGGCTGCACTGGGTCTTAGGGACAGAACATAGAATCTTCACTGCATCATGCAGGATCCTGTGTGGCAATACCGGGACTCTAGTTGTGGTTCGCAGGCTTAGTTGCTATGCAGCCATGTGGGATCTTAGTTCCCTGACCACGGATCAAACCCACATCCCTCGAATTGCACGGTGGGTTTTGACCCACTGGAGCACCAGGGAAGTAAGTCCCCATGCTCTTCTTGATTACAAGAACTTAAAAAAAAAAAACACCAAAATGACGTATTGTGTGTGTGTGTATTTTTCAATTGTGAAGGAAACAGAAGTTCATTGTTAAGAACTGAAAATAGAGACAAGTATAAGGAAGGAAATATATATAAATATTCTCAGAATGGCGCTTCCATCCCTAGGCTCCCTGCCAGCTAATCATTGCCGGGTGACTTTTCAGTATAGGAGGCTGTGATGGGGCTGCTTGATTGAGCTGGGGAGCTGGAGCTTGCACCCCTGTGGGGGCAAGGTGACGGGGATCTTAGCTTCTGGGTGTTGTCCAGGTGTGGGTTCGGGAAAGGCTGAGGCCCAGCTTCAGGGGGAACGCCCCACCTGGACTCTGCCCCTGGCGTTGAGCAAGGGCTGCTATTGCGGAGTGGGGGTGGCCTGGCTGAGGACGGAGGCGCCAGGGGGCTGCCCCAGCAGAGGAGCTCAGATGCTCATTTGCATGTTCTTGGTCATTTCCTTTGCCCACCAGGTGGCCACACCCCGTCCCTTGATGTGGGGCTGCAGTCCTTCAAGGGCCAGACAGGTCTCCCTCCTGAGTCTACTTGAGGGGCAGGCCAGCCCCTGCAGGCAGCCCCCTGGGGCATGTGGTCTGTGATTTTCCCAGGGCAAGCATGCTGAGGGTGGGGCAGCCCTCGGCTGACTGCGGCGGTCACAGGCCCACGTCGGAGCCAGCGGTGACCTCAGGCCCAGTCCTGCCTGCTTGGCCTCGCCCTGTGACTCCTGGAAAAGCAGCTTCACAGACTCCTCCCTCCCCCCTCCTCCCCCTTCCTTCTCCCCTGCCCCCACTTGTTCTGCCACCTCCCTCCCCCCAAGAACTCTCCTGAGACAAGGGCGGAGGTCTGTCCCAACACCTGGTCGTGGAAGAGGGTGGCCTCCGGTGTTCAGGCCGCCACCCACATGGCACAGGTGAGCCGAGCACAGACGGGACACCTTATGGGCCGGGACTCACAGAACGCCAGGCTGGAGATGATCCTAAAGAGCGTTCACAGGAGAGGGAGGGAAGGAGGCCCTTTGTTCCCAGTTAATTGGTGGTGGGTCTGGCTCCAGAACACAGACTTTACACCTCCCTGTCCTGTGTTCTTTCCACCTCTCATTCATTCATCCAGGAGTTTCTTCACTCATCCAACTCTCACTGAATTGCCCCATCTGTGCCAGGTGGGGCAAAAAGAATCAGCCGTCCCCCTACCCACAGACAGACTGGGCTGGGCCAGCAGAGACCACGGCCACCTGCAACAGGCTTTGTTTATGCTGGAGGAAAAGTGTGAGTGTGAATAGTGGCAAAGAGGGCAAGCTCCGAGTTCCAGTATCGACTGCTGTTTATTAGCTGTATGACTTTGGGCGATGTGCATAGCCTCTCTCAGTTTCATCTTCTATACAATAAAAACAACAACCTACCTCTTAGGGTTACTATGACGATTAACTCGGTTGCTACATGTGAAGTACTCAGAACAGTGCCTAGCACATAGTAGGCACCTAATAAATGTCAGGTGTCAGAATGCACACACAGGGTGAGGAACACACTGAGAAGAGAAATGAACTCGGGCTGAGGTTGCCAAGGAGGGCTTCATGGAGGAGTATTTAATCTAGGGTTTAAAGGCTAGGTAGGAGTTTGCTGGACAAAGGGCATCTAAGAATAAGAGCCAAAGGTAAAGGAGATAATTAATAAGGATCTACTATACAGCTCAGGGAACTCTTCTCAATACTCTGTAATGACCCATGTGGGAACAGAATTTTTAAAAGAGTGGATATAGGTATATGCATAACTGATTGATGTTACTGTACAGCAGAAACTAACACATTTTAAATCTACTATAATAATTTAAAAAGCAAAGCAAGATTTGGGAGGTCTGAGAGTATGTGGGAGTGAATCTCAAGCAGCTGCAGTGATTCTGCACGGTGAGGGAGAGAAGCAAAGCCAAATCATCTAGGGGCTTCTTCAAGCTATAGATTCACCCCCAGAATCTCGAAATACTCCCTCCAAGGAGTGGTCTCTCTGCCATACTGAAGATCCCTGCTGCAGGGAGCCCATTTGCTCTTGAGTGAGGCAGGTCTCCAGGGACACTGTTGGAAAAACACGAGAACCACTAACTGGAGCCCAGAGTTTGTAGAGTGGGTGAGAGAAGGTGGTGGGAGCTGCGGACAGGACAGCTTAGGAAAAGTCTAGAACGCCATGTGAAGGCGTTTGGGGGTCATCCTCTGGACCAACAGAAGGATGCTGAACAGGGAAGGGACCTGCTCTGGGATGCATTTTCTTTCTTTCTTTATTAAAAAAATTTTTTATTTATTTTTGGTTGCACTGGGTCTTAGTTGTGACTCCTGGGCTTCTCTCTAGTTGAGACATGGGGACTCAGCAGTTGTGGCCCACGGGCTTAGTTGCTCCGAATCAGGTGGGATCTTAGTTGCCCAGCCAGGGATTGAATCTGTGTCCCCTGCATTGGGAGGCAGAGTCTTAACCACTGGGCCACCAGGGAATTCCCTGAGATGCATTTTAGAAAGAACATCCTGGCATCAAGCTTAGAGAACAGGGTGAGGCGGAAGCCAGGGAGATGATAGCAGTAGTCTGTCTGTCTGTCTGGGTAACAGACAGTGAAGGAGGGCCAAGCTTTCAGGGTAGCAGGAAGGGAGGGACACAGGATATGCCTGGCAGAGCCAGGTGAAAAGCTGGGGGTACGGGTGACGGGTAGATGCCTGGAAAGACAGTGATACCTAACTAGCTGTGAGTTCTTAGGCAAGTCACCTAACCTCTCTGCCTCAGTTTGCTCATCTGTAAAGGGGAGGTATAATAACACCGATCACATCTCATGTTGTGAAAAGTAAATGAGTTAAGAGATGGAAGACAGAGCGCGTGGTACAGCGTAAGTGCTAAGCAGCAGCTGTTGTGGTTATGGTTAAGGTCGGGAATATTAGAAACGAGAGAAAGAAGTGAGACGCTGCTGTCTGTCCAGTGGATGGGTAAGCTCTAAGTCTCCCTCAAGACTTTCTCTCTTGACGTTCTTGTTCTTTTGTTTGCGGGAGTGTGTGCCAAGTCGGTTCAGTCGTGTCCGACTCTTTGTGACCCTATGGACTGTAGCCCATCAGGTTCTTCTGTCGCTGAGGTTCTTCAGGCGAGAATACTCCTCCAGGGGATCTTCCTGGCCCAGGGACTGCACTCTCCTGTCTTAAGTCTCTTGCCTAGGCCAGGCAGGTTCTTTACCACTAGCGCCCCCTGGGAAGTCCTTGGTCTTTTGCTTGCTATGTTTTAACTTTTAAAATTGTTAAGATACATAACATACAATTTACCATTTTAACCATTTTTAAATGGACCATTCAAGGGTATTAAGTAACTCTTTCCTTTTAACCAACCCCAAAGTGCAGAGCAATTGCAGGGATAGTACAAAGGGCTCCCTAGAGCCGCCACCTAGATTCCCCGCATCGTGCTCCATCTGCTTTATTTGCTCTCTCTCTCGTTATTTACACATTGCTTCTTCCCAAATGTTAAAGAGTAATTTGAGACATCGGATCCCTTTATTCCTAACTACTTACCTATTCATAACATTGTAAATCAACTATAATGCAATTAGTAAACCAAAACCTTCCCTCTTCAAAAAAAAAAATCTTACATACTAAGTGTGTGCTATGTAAGCACAGAGACATTCTCTGCACAACTAGCAAATTCAGGAATTTAATATTGATACGATACTATTACCTGATATACCTTTTACATTCAATCATCGCTGATTGTCCATTAAGACCCTTGTACAGCACGCCCTTCCCCCATCACAGGATCACACACTGCGTTGAGACGTTACCTCCAGCCCCTCTTGCAAAGGAGGCTTCACCTCAGTCCTCTGAGGTTAAGAGAGGCAGGTGAGGAAGTTCACTCCCCGTGGAGATGGATGCTGTTCACACCTGTGCATTTGCACACTGAACTCTGTCACCACCCAAGCCAGGGCACTGGATGCCAGCTTCCTGGGTCCCCGTGTTGAGAGGGGTGCGACATACCTTCCAGGTCTGTTTTACTAGCACTTGCATTAAAATGAGTTTGTATTTGCCTTCCCCAGGGACAGCTAGCCCAGGCAGGTGGGAGGGGAAGAAGCAGGGCCAGCTGGGGCTTGGGACTGCGTTCAGTTCAGTACGGGGGCTCCTAAGATCATGGCATCCAGTCCCATCACTTCATGGGAAATAGATGGGGAAACAGTAGAAACAGTGTCAGACTTTATTTTGGGGGGCTCAAAAATCACTGCAGATGGTAATTTCAGCCATGAAATTAAAAGATGCTTACTCCTTGGAAGGAAAGTTATGACCAACCTAGATAACATATTAAAAAACAGAGACATTACTTTGCCAACAAAGGTCCGTCTAGTCAAAGCTATGGTTTTTCCAGTGGTCACGTATGGATGTGAGAGTCGGACTGTGAAGAAAGCTGAGCACCAAAGAATTGATGCTTTTGAACTGTGGTGCTGGAGAAGATTCTTGAGAGTCCCTTGGACTGCAAGGAGATCCAGCCAGTCCATNAAAACTAAGATTGTGGTATCTGGTCCCATCACTTCGTGGGAAATAGATGGGGAAACAGTGGAAACAGTGTCAGACTTTATTTTGGGGGGCTCAAAAATCACTGCAGATGGTAATTTCAGCCATGAAATTAAAAGATGCTTACTCCTTGGAAGGAAAGTTATGACCAACCTAGATAACATATTAAAAAACAGAGACATTACTTTGCCAACAAAGGTCCGTCTAGTCAAAGCTATGGTTTTTCCAGTGGTCACGTATGGATGTGAGAGTCGGACTGTGAAGAAAGCTGAGCACCAAAGAATTGATGCTTTTGAACTGTGGTGCTGGAGAAGATTCTTGAGAGTCCCTTGGACTGCAAGGAGATCCAGCCAGTCCATCCTAAAGGAGATCAGTCCTGGATGTTCATTAGAAGGACTGATACTGAAGCTGAAACTCCAATACTTTGGCCACCTCATGTGAAAAGTTGACTCATTGGAAAAGAACCTCATGCTGGGAGGGATTGGGGGCAAGAGGAGAAGGGGATGACCGAGGATGAGATGGCTGGATGGCATCACCGACTTGATGGACATGGGTTTGAGTGAACTCCAGGAGTTGGTGATGGACAGGGAGGCCTGGCGTGCTGCGGTTCATGGGGTCGCAAAGAGTTGGACACGACTGAGCGACGGAACTGAACTGAACTGAAGGAGTGAGGCTGGACTTTGGGACCTGCCCCAAGGGTGACAGAGTACCACAGCACCTCAAGCACTGTGGGGTGTGATAGGTGTGTTCTGGACTCGTGTGTGTGTGTGTGTGTGTGTGTGTGTGTTCGTTCCAAGGCCACTCAGGAGACAGACTTCCATCCATCCTGTGGTCTTTGGGATCTAATGCGTTTTCGGAGTGCAGATCAAAGGCGGAGTGGACAGTATTGAACCTCCAGCCCATAAAGTCTGTCCGTGTTCCTCATTCACACATAATTATAGGGTGACCCAGAAGGTGCTTCTAGGATTCCAGGCAGCTTGCTTTGATTGTTCACAGTATTTTCACTTTTGTGGGGAGAAGATTTAGAACACAGATTCCTGGGTTAGGAGCATTATCTCCTGTGGTCGTCATAATGGCCCCACAGAGCAGGAAATATCTCTATTTTATACATGAAGAAAATAAGTCTCTGGTTTGTAGAAAAGGGACGTTAGGAGGCCTAGGTTTGCACCCTGTCTCTTAAGGGATTTGAGATAACACAGTGCTGGCACATAGTAGAAGCATAAATGATAGATTCACATCATAGTTGCTACGGCTCATCCAAGGTCACACTACTGGCAACGTCACACATGCACAGGGAAAATCAGAATATGACTGGAATCTGAGAACTCTTGATGAAAAGTCCCTAGGTCTTTCTACTTTCCAGTTATGTGCAAAAGAGTAATGAGAGCTCAACCCGGGCTTAAAGGCCTGGCCTCCATCTCATCAAAACCAGAGTATACATACTCCATGAGGGGTATTAGACAGTCAGTCATGGGTATACCGCAAAGAGGTGGACAGGACTTAGAGACTGGACAGCTAGACAGTCTTGTGTACTGCCTCTCATGCAGTATGTACCGCATCTCAGAATGCAGGATTGAGAGAGGTTGAGAACAAGTATGTGGCCATGTGACTCAGAGGCAGAAAAAGAGTAGATGGAGCAAGGCCATTCCAGTTCTTCAGAATTCTTGCTGCCCTCATATAACCAGAGAGTAATTCTGAGACTGCCCTTGGTACCCCGAGGTCTTGTGGATGTTTGTGAAACATCTACCTTGAATCCTCCTTCTTATATATTAAACCATTAAGTCTAGAGAGTTGGCGCCATCAGCCCATCAGTGAGTAATAGCTTGGCTTACTATGTGTCCATGTTTGGGGATTTCATATAAGACATGTCCCTGGGCTCCAAGGAGCAACCAGATCTCATTGGAGGAACTGGGGGAATATCTAGGGCGCCAACAGGAGTCCTCCCTTGTGGGACTTGGCTGTGGGTTGCTCTGAACAGCAGTCGGTCAGTATGGCCTGGTGCAGACAAGGAATGGCTCTGTAGGAATAAGAACAGCTAACGTTTATTGGGTTTTCACTGCATGCCAGGAGCTAAGTGCTTTTTGTGTATTGTGTCACTAAATCCTCACAACTTCCCTAGAATAGGTAAATTCTATTTTTTCTTTTCTGACCGTGCTGTGTGGCATGTGAGAACATAGTTCCCCAACCAGAGATCGAACCTGTGCCCGCTGCCACTGGGAGTGTGGAGTCTTAACCACTGGACTGCCAGGGAAGTCCCAGTAAATTTTATTTTTAAATAAGTTTCATAGTCAAGGAAACTGAGGCACAGAGAACATAAGTCATTGGCTGAGTCACACAGCCAGTGGGAAGCAGAGCTAGAATTCAAATTCAAGCAGTCTGGCTCCAGAACTTTCTCATTCCCTCTACCGTCTTTCTAGAGGGGCTCTGTGAATCCTTTTAGGGTTAGAGACTTGGACTTCAGTGAAGCAAAATACTCAGGGGTGGGAGATCCACAGACCTGGGCTTAGCACCACTGGTCGTGAGAGTGTAAACAACTTAGCAAACTTCTAAACCTCTGCGTTTACCGGCTCATGGGGACAACTTCTTCATCGCAGGGTAGTGTGATGGCGAGCATGTGTTTACAGCGCAGAGCAAGGGGTGTTACTGTTAGAAATGGAGGGTGGGAAGAGGGGTACAGCCTGACCAACACCCAGTATCAGGGATGAACATGAACCAGAGGGGTGGGTTGGAAGGATCCTAGAGAGGGAGCTGGTTCAGTTAGATTGTTGGATTGGCTGTAACAGGTGAATGGAAATTAACACTAGCCTGAAGGATACTGCCAGGGTGTTGAGGACCTTGAAAGCTACCATAAAACGCCCCACAGCTCCTCCAAAGGACAGGTGTGTGGACATTGTTGACATATGGAAATGCGTGTTTGGAGGGAAAGAAAAATAGAATGCAAAATAGTATGTACAGACCAACAGCTGTGTAAACGCGTTGTGGTCTGCAAGCCTAGAGATCAGAAAGGCATCCACAGTCTTGTCAGTACTCCAGGTCACCACTCTTTCCTTATTTACTTTTCTGTAACTACCTAATGAAAACTAAGAGTGAACGGGAGGCCAGGCCAAGGGGGGTTGGCCTTTGATCTTGTGGACATCCCTGGGGAGTCATGAACAGTTTTGTTTTGTTTTTTTGATCTGTTTCAATTGAGAGACAATTTATATACAGTTGACTCTCATTATTTGCAGATTCGGTATCTGTAATTCACCTACTCGCTAAAATTTTTTGTAACCCCCCCAAATCAGTATTCAAGACACTTTGGCTTGAGCAGAGCAGTGAAAAGTTTGTCCCCTGCTGCACAGGGAACCAGCTGAGGTCGAACAAGACATTTTGCTTCCTTGTTTCAGCCCTTGTACTGTAAGTAAGCGTCCTTTTCTGTTTAGTGCCATGCTTTTCATATTTCTTTACTTTTTGTTGGTGATTTTGGTATTTAAAAATAGCCCTCAAGGACTTCCCTGGCAGTCCAATGGTTAAGACTCTGTGTCTCCAATGGAGAGGGGCATGGGTTTGATCCCTGGTCGGGCAACTAAGATCCCATATGTTGCGTGGAATGGCTAGAAAAACATTTTTAATTTTAAAAATTAAATGAAACACCCTCTAAGCACAGGGCTGATGTGCTGTCTAACATCCCTACATGCAAGGAAGCTACGAGGTGCCTTACAGAGAAAATACGTGTGTTGGGTAAGCTTCAAAGGCGTGAGTTATGGTGCTGCTGGCCATGAGTTCAATATCAGCGAGTTAACAACAGACATTAAATAATGTGTCTTGAAAGAGAAACATGCATAAAGACAAAGTTGTGTATTGATCAGCTGATGAAAGTGACTTGACCAAGATTTACAGGAATCCTTACCCTGTATTTCCCTCAGGGCATGGATCCAGTTTTTACTAATTCACTGTTTGCAGTAACTTCACAGACCCTAACTACCATGAATAACAAGACTTGACTATATCATAAAATTCACCCTTTTAACTGATCCCATATTTCAGTATACTCACAAGGTGAACCCTGTGGATTTTCCAGCAATTATAACGGCCTCATGGAGCAGCAAGTTAAGAACTGTCTGTCTTTCCCCGTCCCCTGATGGTTCTGCTCTCTTTCAGGATGCCCAGGAGAACCATGGACTGGCTGTACCCACGCCCTGTGTGCCAGACAGCTTTGCAGACAAACAAGTGACAGGTAAGAGGACCTCATGCTTGAGACTTGCCCATCTTTCTTTTTTTCCTCCTTAAGCCCAAGCATCTGGACCTCCCTCCCCAGCTGGTGAGAAAGCTGGAGTCCCCAGGCCTCTTGGCTGCTAGCTGCTGTCGGCGGGAGATGAGGAGAGCCAGGGCTAAGGCCCAGGGGAGGAAGGATGGTTAGGGCCATGGCCAGAGTGGGAACAAGCGCAGCGTGAGTGACAGAAAGAACCCGGAGTCAGGCAGCCCTAGCTTTGAATCCCAGCTCCCCCGCATTTTAGCCTCGCTCCCTGGGGCAAGTCACTTAACCCCTTGCCCTCTGTATCTCCGGGCAAGACGATTCCAGTTCTGGAGGCGCAAACAAAGTACTGGATAGGATGTGAGTCACTTCTTGTCACGTCCCTGCTCAAAACCCGCCAGTGACTTCCCTTGTCGCCTAACGGAAGGGTTCTTGCCAGGATGGGCAGAATCCGGCCTCACCTGGCTTGATCTGCTGGCTTTCTCGTCTCATCCCACTCTCCTTGCTGCTCCTTCAACATCCAGGCTCGTTTCCACCCTCGGGCCTTTGCACTTCCTGCTGTCCAGTCTGTTCTTCCCTTGCACGTGTGCACAGCTCGCTCTATCTCTCTCATTCTGTCTTTGCTCCAATGTCACCTTCTCAGCCAGGTCTTCCCGGACCTTGCTATTCACCTTACACCCCCAGCACCCACCCTGGGTTTCCCCTCTGTATCACTCTTCACCTCGATGTGGTGGAAATTTACTGATGTATTCATTGTCTATCTCATTGTCCCGTTAAAACACAAGCTGCAAGAGGGCCAGTATTTTGATTATTTTTTGGTTTGTCTTTTCTGCTGTGTCCCAGCTCTTAACACTTGGGTGCTCAGTGGATGTTGTCTGGTCTTTATTTTGAAGTCAGGAAACTGGGAGGAGCCCTTCAGAGCTGCACCTTCCTGGGTTTGTTTCACTCTGTGCCAGAAACTGAGAGGTGGGGGAGGCAAAGGATATGTGCCCCTCAGAGAAGGGTAACTAGGGCATCCTGGTGGTCTACAGACACTAGGGAGGGGGCAGGGACCAGGACCGGGAGCTGGGGATTTGAGCCTCTGGGGCCAAGGTGGGGGACTCAGTATCTCTCTAGTGCCTGCGTCATCCAAGTCAATTCATTTCTACACACCCCATCCATCCGGCAGTCCAGAGTCTGTTCCAGTTCTCTACGAGGTTCTCTCGGTTCTTGGTAGATTCAGGATCTTTAGAAAGCAAGAATTGCTCATGCAGATTTCTTCCTCCCAAACTTCCACCCAAACTTCCTCACTGAGGTGTCCAGGCCCCTACTTCCATCTATGACTTCCTGTCTCTCCCAGCTTCCTGTCTTATGCAGAATGAAAAGTTAAGCACAGGTGGTAGTAGTCAAAGTGATTACCATTCTCTGGACCTAGCACTTGATACGGAGAAGGCAATGGCACCCCACTCCAGTACTGTTGCCTGGAAAATCCCATGGACAGAGGAGCCTGGTAGGCTGCAGTCCATGGGGTCGTGAAGAGTCAGACATGACTGAGCGACTTCACTTTCACTTTTCACTTCCATGCATTGGAGAAGGAAATGGCAACCCATTCCAGTGTTCTTGCCTGGAGAATCCCGGGGATGGGGGAGCCTGGTGGGCGGCCGTCTATGGAGTTGCACAGAGTCGGACACGACTGAAGCGACTTAGCAGCAGCAGCAGCAGCACCTGATAAACTCTTTCCATGCTTTTACAAAAATTCTCTTAATCCTCACAACAGCTTTATGAGGCAATTGCTGACGTTATTCCCATTTTACAGATAATGAAACTGAGGCTCAGCAAGTTTAACCAGTGGGTCCAAGGTCACACATTTAGTAAGTGGAGAGCCTGGATTTGAACCCTGGCATTTCTGGCTTTGTACCAGCTGAGGCACCTGTAAGAAACACCCGGTGCACTCCAAGGGGCTGACTGAAGAGAGTTTAGTAAAGGAATTATATATAGGACTGTGATCAGGGCAGAGAAGCATGGAGCCTGAGCCTCAGAAGCCAATGGAGAAAATTCAGCACAGGCTCCAGAGGCTGTGCCAGGGACAGGCAGGGGCAGGGGTCCCTCCCAGGAGAGGTCAGGAGCCTGGAGACATGGCTGTTTCTCGCTTGGGGTTCAAGAAACCGGCCAGCTGCTCTCTCAGGAGGTCAGCAAGCCCGTGCTGCCCACTCACCCGCCTCACCTCTGCCTCTCCCTCCTTTCAGGCACCAGCACGCTCGTCAATGGCAACCTCCGACTATACAGCTCTGTGGGGGACCTCAGGCCTGGGCACTATGGCCAGGACTTACTCATCCCCCCACCTCCCCCGGGCCCAGCGCCGGCGCCACCCCTAGGTGCTCTGCAGCCTCCAGAGTTCTCTCCGCCACCTCCACCCTCCACAGCTCCCCC
>SJYV01019756.1:44564-70071 GCA_006410875.1 Neotragus pygmaeus
CCAGCCGCCCCTCCTCTGCCATCTGCTGAGAAGACAGCCCCTCCACCTGCTGGCTTGATGAAAAGAACCAAGTCTAGCTTTCCTGATCCCAAACCCAAACCTGACCCTCCCAGCCCAGAGGAGACAGCCTCTTCGGAGCCCATGGACTGGCGGGACCCCAGCCAGATGGCAAAGCTGCGGGACCAGCTGTCAGCCTATCTTTGCAGCTCCAGGAGAGAGGACCGGCTTGCCAGTCACAGACCAGGTCCAACGGCAGCCTCTCAGGAAAGAGAGGACCACAAGCATCCCAGCCTGCCAGCGAAAGAGGCGCCCCCGAGTCTGCTACAGAAGGAGGCTCCCCCAAGCCTGCCAGAGAAGGAGGCCCCCTCAAGTGTTCCTGAGGAGAATCCCTGCAGCCGGCCAAAGAAGGCTGCCACCAGCCTGATCCTCCCTCCTGTGGACTACCTCCCCCAAGACGCGCCAACTCCTAGCGTCTGGGAGATCCGGAAGAAGCTGGAGGCCCAGCTTTCCTCATCAGCTGAGAAGGAGGCCAGGCCCAGCAGAGGGTCTCTGCCTCCCAAATCTCAGCCAGAAGGGGGAAGAATCTTTGAAAACAGAGATGATAACAGTAAATTCCCCAAGCCTGTGGCCAAGAATCTGCCACCTCTATCCACCACCCCTCTGCCAAACACACCACTCCAGTCCAAGGTCACACCTGGACCAGCCACCCCACCCAAGGCCACGCCTGAACCAGCGACATCACCCAAGGCCACACCTGGACCAGCCTCACCACCCAAGGCCACGCCCGGACCAGCCACACCACCCAAGGCCACGCCCGGACCAGCCACACCACCCAAGGCCACGCCTGGACCAGCCACACCACCCAAGGCCACATCTGGACCAGCCATACCACCCAAGGCCACACTTCTACCCATCACATCTTCCCAACTGAGAGCAGAAAAGAACCTGGTCCCAGCTGGGCAGTGGGAGAAGCCAGAACATGAAGAACTTCCAGTGCCCTCCAAGCCAGAGGTAGAAGAGCATTCCTCAGAGACCAGTAAGCCTCCTACACAGGGAGCCCTCTCATCTGCAGCCTTCCCCCCAAAGATATCACCTGAGCGAGAAGAGGTGCCATGTTTCTACAAGCCCCACTGCGGCCAGAACAGCTCCAGCAGAGAGGTGGCTGTGGCTATGCCCACCCTGTCCAGAGGAGAGGCTGCAGGGTCAGGCAAGTCTGTGGAGGTGAAGGAGCCCCAGGAGCTGCCACCCACACCCCCAGCCTCTTCCCAGGCTGCTGACGAACTCCTCAGGCACCCGGTGACAGGGGAGGTGGTGGAGCGCGGCTCCCCGATGGCCCTGCTCCTTGCGGCCAAGCAGAGGGCCCAGAAGGGGAGGCCCAGGGGGGCCGCCCTGGGCCGGCCCTCCCTGCCAGGGAGTCTCCAAGGCCCCAGCCAGCCCGAGGCAGGCTCTGATACCATCTTGTACAACGAGGGCCAGCCCAGCTCCTTCACTGTGGTCCCCAAGGTGTCCAAGGAGACTGAGAAGGTCCCCCAGCTAACCTCACCAGGACAACCCAAAGGACTCTGTCAGTGGGAACTCCAGCCCCCCAGGGACCTGGAGAACATGGAGTCAGGCCGCGGGCCCAGCTCGACAAAGCTGAAGCCCCAGGCCTCCACGGCCTGGGAGAGACCAGCACCCTCCAGCCTCCTCCAGGGCCGCCTGCTGGCCAAGTCTTTCTCTTCCCCTCCCTCTCCTTCCCACAAGCCGGAGGAAGACAAGGAGGAGGAGTTCAACTTTGAGGTCATCCCGCCGCCGCCAGAATTCAGCAATGACCCTGAGCCCCCGGCCGCCCCCTTGCAGTATCTGGGGCGCCGGGGTTCCCCTCCCCGGAACAATTTCTCAGACTTGGGGCAGCCCGCGAATGCGGGCCCACCTCGCGGCTTCTCTCACTTCTCCGCGGATCCAGGTCCCGCCCGGGGCCTGCAGCGCTTCTCCGGCGGGGGCGGGGGCCGCTCGCTCATCAAGAAGCGCCTGTACGTCGGGGAGCCCCACCGCAACCCAGGGCCGCCCCGCGGCGGCAGCGGCCGCAGCCTGAGCTTCCCCAACTGCTTCGGGCCGCAGCCCGGGGGCCCCTTCGCAGCGCCCAGCGGACCGGAGATGAGGCGTGTCAACTCGGCGGGCCGCGGGCCCCCTGGCGGCCTGCACTCGCGGAAGACGTCCCTGGAGGGCGCCGCTCGCGGAGAGGCCAAGTACAAAGCTCTCGGCGGCGGTGGCGACTACGGCTGCGCCCCGGCTACCGGCAGGTGAGCGGCAGGCTGGGAAAGCAGGGGAGAGGGGCCCTGGGCAGGCAGGGGAAGAGGGGTCCTGGGCTGGGAAGGCAGGGGAGAGGGGCCCTGGGCAGGGAAGGCAGGGGAGAGGGGGGCTCACCCCCAGACCACCCGGAGCTGGCCAGGCTGCAGCCATCAGCCTGGACATTTGGTTTTCTCCCTCCTGGCTCTCAGGGCAGAGAGAAGGGGCAGGGAGGCCTGCTTTCCTAACACCCACTGTCTCCTTTGTCTTCTCTCTCCTGTCTCCATCTTCCTAGAGTCCCCGTGTGGGGTGGGGGAGAGCTGAGTGGTCCTTGAGTGCTGAGATTTCCCATCACCGAGATGCATCTAGAGCCAGGCTAGGAGGGAAGGGTTCTGAGGAGGGTATTGCACATGTACTCTGGCAACAGGGCCTGGACCAGAGGGAACCCTGTGGCTGATGAGTCAATCCTGGGGTCCCACTGGGGAGGATAAGCCCTGGGCTTGAGGGGCAGCTCCATCCTTCCTCTGATGGCCCTGGGGAGATTCTCAGGGTGTTGGTTAACCAGCTGCAGATACTAACCTCATCTCTCTCCTGCTTCCCGCCAGGTCTCCCCACAACAACATGCACTACGGAAGCTCCATCAACACATTCACTGTGAGGCCTGGGACCCGCCATCCCATCTCCTATGCCTACTCAGGGGCCCATTGGAAGGCCCCGTCCTGAGCTCAGGGTTTTCTCAGCTCTCCTCCAACGGGTCTGATCCAGGCGCTTGTTTTGGTGGGGTTGGGAGGGATGCAACTGGTGTTAGGTAGCCTCACCCAGACACAGAAGAGTCTTTGTTTCCCAAAGACACACAGATGGACAACGAGTAAAGCCTTGGCCCCAGGAAGATCAGAATTGGACTTCTGTTCCCCAAAGCCTTGGTGTGGCTGTGGACTGTCTGCAGAGGAGGGTGGGAGGGAGGAGAAGGGAGAAGAGAAGGAACCTTTAAGGACCCGGAGCCTGAGTTTTCACTATCTGGGACTATTTGCCTTAGCAGGGCTTACTGAAAGCAGTTTTCCAAGCAGCCCTGCTGAGCAGGTTCTAAAAGCAAGGGCAGCGGCACTGACTCCGAATGGGAACCCAATGGGATCCCATCAGAATGGCTGTGGTTGCCAGAAGGCTCTCATGAGGGGCTGGGGACCAGCCCTGTCTGGGTAGGGGTGCAGTGTGCTACAGGTTGATCTCAGCTTCCATCTGTCCACCAGTTGCCAATCCAGAGGTGATACCTGGGGTTGCTGATATGAAAGCCACAGTGAGGTGGGACCAGGAATATGCAGGCACAACAAGTGGGGAGGGTACCGGAACAAAGTGCTTTGCACTGACCATGAGTGGGGATGGGGGAATTGGTGGTTCATTTCTCCCAGGCCCTGAGCTACAGAAGGGCCTAGAGAGGGGAGACTTGGCAAGGTTGGGATGGAAGGCAGGGTGGATGCTTGCTTTTCTACTCAGACCCAGGCAGTCATGATTTGGGGGGTTGGGCCCAAGGAGCCAGAAAGCCTGGGGCTTGACACCAAAGGCCTTGAGTGGTGGTCAGGTCCTGTATGGGATTTGGAGGGGCATCATCCCAACCACCCCTCTCGACCCCAGTACTACAGGTCCCCAATATTATTGAGGCCTTGGAATATGTAACCAAGATGCCAGAAGGCCTTGGAGAGTAGAAGGCGACAGAGATGGGAATAGAGGTCTGAGAAGAGTTTGCTGCGAGTAGGGACCGTGATTTGGAAAATCAAGAGTGCAGGACCAGGCCTGTCCAGAGCAGGGAAGCCTGACCAGTAGGGTGACCATTTGTTCTTTGGTGGGAAGTCTGGGTTTAGACCTGTTTTCCAGTGAATTAGAGCCCCTTCCACTTTCAAAAAAGTTCTGGTGTAGATGGTGTCTGGCCATCAGACATATCAGCGAACAGTATTCCTTGGTCCATCTTGTCTTCAGGTCTTGGTGGGTTGAACTCCTGGGGCCAGGCCAAGGCAGGCTACCTGGGTGAGGGAATAGGGCAGGGGGTGCCCGCCTCAGAGGAACAGGCTGGTGGGGGCACCCAGGAAGCAGTTCCCTTTGGGTGCATGATGTTGGACCTCTGTGATGTGTGCTAACCACTCACAGTACCAGGGTGGGGAGTAGCAGATGACCACTTCAGGGAAAGAGTGCTGGCGTGGGCAGGTGCTCTGATGGGGCAGGATCTGGTCACCTGTGTCTAAAAAGCCAACCACACCCGAGTGCCAGCACTGGCTCTCTCTATATATGTATGTATTTCCCCCTGTACAATGTTTTATACAAGATTTCACTAATTTATCTGCTATGTTAAGGTTTGAGGGGTGGGATGTGGACTCCCAGCTGTATCTTGCTCTGGGGTTGGCAGGGAAGGACTGATCTTCTCTTGGCATGGAAATAAACAGGCCAGCCTGGATGGCCTCCAGCCCTGTGGCTGCAGATTGATGACTGAGTTGTACTGGGCTGTGACAAGAGGTTGGGGGAACTCAGTTGGGGAAGGCCGAGCACAGGGTGGTGGCTGAACTGGGGCCATTATGCTGAGCCCAACTCTCTCTTCTGACCCTTTGGTTTTCTCATTCTCCAAGTCCTTTCAAGGGGAGGGAGCAGAGCTGAAGTCTGGTGATAACAGACTGTGCCCCAAAGCAAATCTCTGAGTCTCTGAACCCCAGTTTCTTCTTCTGTATAGTGGATGTGATAACCTACCTCATGAGGCTGTGGTGACAACTAGAGACAGTCGTGCATTCATTTAACAGGGATCTGAGTGGCCACGAGATAGCAGGCACTGTGCTTAGCAGGGATATACAGCCATCAACATTGACCTGCCTCCTACCCATGGCCAGACTGTAGTCTCGTGGAGGAGTGAGGATGGAAGGAACACACAGAAACAGCCTCTATTATAAAGAATGGTAGGGAGGGGAGAAAACAGGGACTATGAGGATAACTGGAGCAGGGAGGGGTGGAGTGGATTGACTTTGACTGGCTGGTCAGGGGGAGGCCTCTTGAAAGGGTGCCGTTTGTGTGGTTCCAGCCAAGCATCTGGCACTCAGTAATTGCTCAATAAACTGCATCTTGTGTGTGGCCCTGCATGGCTTTCCATAAAGCATCTTTAACTTCCCCAGAAGAGGAAACTGAGAACCAGAGGTCGTCTCTCACCGTGTGAGAGAGTGTGTGCTTGTGTTTCCTGTGTCTGAGCCTTTTGTTGGGGGGGTTTCTGGGAAAGGATGCTGGGAGGGTGACTCACTTGTCCGGCAACTTGGAAGGGTCGTCCCTCTCCCATCCTGGGGCTCCCTGGTTCTCTTGTCTTTCACCGTCCCTACCCTGAACTGTGAGCAGGAATGGGGCCCTGCCTCTGGCTGCTCTGCGGGAGGGGAGGATCGAGGAATCATCTTGAGTCATCTCTAACTCAGCTCGAAAGTGACCAGGATGGATGCGTGCTGTGTGTGGTTTTGTTTGTTTGTTTTTAATCTTTTGGCCCTGCTGCATGGCATGTGGGACATTAGTTCCCCGACCGGGGATTGAACCTGGGCCCCCTGCACTGGGAGCACAGAGTCTTAACCACTGGACCACCCTGTGTCTGAGTCTTAAGCTTTGTTAGTCCCAGACTTCTTTAAAGAGCTGTTGAGAGCT
Organism: Neotragus pygmaeus; assembly: GCA_006410875.1. Lineage (NCBI taxonomy): Eukaryota > Metazoa > Chordata > Mammalia > Artiodactyla > Bovidae > Neotragus > Neotragus pygmaeus. Next base: position 50,487 of record SJYV01019756.1, read on the forward strand.
ATGGATGCTCACCCCAGAAAGATGCCCCCACTTGCATTTTTACACGTTATTTCAGGCACTCCACAGATTCCCCCCAGACTGGGCTCCGTGGACTTCACGCTGAGAACTCCTGATGAAATCGTGGTCGTGGTAACCACCAACAGTGTACTTAATTTTGACAGTTCTGAAAATTCATTCCTTTGCTTGTTTACTCCCGATAGTTGTCTAAGGAGTGCCAGCCTCGGAATACTCCTACTTCCATGCTGATGAGAAAATTAGGGCTCCAAGAAGAGTGAATCGTTCAGAGTAGCCCACCTGCCTCCAACCCCTGCTCCTCACTGCTGCCTGCCTCCCACCATTCCCACGTTTCATCCCTCTCCCAGTCACATCATGCTCCCCCCGCAAAACTATGTACCTGTCAGAGCAGGGATGGGGGAGGGCCTGAGGAGGGAAAAGCTAATAGGCAAAGTTAATGGGTGTAGGTGGCAGAGGTGTGCCTGGATTGGGGTGGTCGCACCTTGGTTTCCGGAGCCTCCTCACTGCTTCTTGGACGTGGCCCAAGTCCCGGTACCCAGAACCAACCCCCCATACCCCTTTGAGGTCTGGTCCAAAGCAGCAGCGGGTCCGGTCCTGGGGCCTGCAGTGATGTCTGAAGGGCCCTCTTCTCCCAAAGGAGAAAGCATGGCTTTCTCTGGGGTGGGGTTTCCTGGAAGCAGAGAGGCCTTCTCCCACCCCTGTGGAGGCTGCAGGAGAGAGAGGTGCCTTCCACTGGGAGTGAGGGAGTGAGTGGAACCCTGCCCCGTCTGCTCACCCCTCACCTGCCTCCCCTTGGCAGCCTGTGGCCACTTTCATCTCTGCAGCTCGAGGGCAGTGCTGGGGTTTCCCACCATGAGTCAGTCAGCTGCCCGGAATGGGCGGCCACTGAGTCCAGGCAGAGAAGCTGGGCTTGCTCCTCCCGAAGGCCCAGGGCCGGCCGGCTGCTGCGGACCTTCTGTTGGGGCCTCTGCAGGTGCTTTTGGCCAAGAAGGTGAGAGAAGGAAGGTGCGCTTCTGGGAGGGGGCGGAGACCCTGGCAGTGCCTTGAGGATGCTCTTGTCTTTACCTCGACGGCCCTGTGAGAGCTCTAGAACCTTCGTCAACACTTGGCACAGGGGAGCCCCTCCCGGCTCCCCTCCTTGAGAACTGCTCTCCGAACTCCTACAGGTGGTTCTCTGAGGTCTCCCGTCCTTTAGGAGTTGTGTCTCCTTCCTTCCTCCGCCAACCAGTCCTCCTTCTCCATAGCGTCCGTGTCAGGAGACTCCGTGGCACCCCTGTCTGGCCTGCACCCGAGCTCCCCATTGCTAACTTGAAAGTACTCTGTCCCCAGTCATTTCCTTGTGGATCCTGCTGGCAACCCAGATTCCGCCTCTCCTCTCCCCTCCTTCCTTCTCACACAATCGTGAGGCCAGAGCAGCCAGACCATGGCCTCACTACCCGCCCCCTCGGCTTCTCCAAGGCTGACTTGCTCTTCGAGGCCCAGCCAGCCCCACGCCGCTCGGAGACCCCTCCCTCCTCCACACCTCAGCACCCACTTCCCTTGGCTGGCTCATCCTTCAGGCCCGCCAAACATCCCTCACGCCCTTGGCCACCTCAGCTCCTGTTAAAGCTCCCAGTTCCCCTCACATGGTGTTCAGACACTCTGCATCTCCCTCCCCCAGCAGCCTGTTGGCTCCACCAGGATGCCTGTCTTATTCATCACAGTATCCCCGGCATCTCTGGCTGCTCCTGGGCACACCAGGTACTAATACGCGTTTGTTGAATGGCTACCTGTTAGTATGTAATCAAATGCTGTCATGCACCAAGTTCCTTGAGGGCAAAGGCCATGTCTCCTATGGACTCATGATCACACAACCCTCTGGTTTGGTTTTTTTTTTTTTTTTTTGGCTGCACTGGGTCTTAGCTGCAGCACGCAGGATCTCCGTTGTATTGTTGGGGATCTTTCGTTACGGCACATGGACTCTAGTTGTGGCATGCAGGCTCTATAGTTGGGACACCTGGGCTTAGTTGCTCCACGACATGTGAGGTCTTTTTGGACCAGGGATCAAACCCGCGTCCCTTGCGTTGCAGGGCATTTTCTCAACCACTGGACCACCAGGGAAATCCCAACCTTCTTGTTTCTAGATGTCTGTGACCTGATCTAATGCTGAGGTTCCTGCAGGATGTAAAGTAACGGTTTTAGGGACAGTCCTTCATGGGTTTCATCATAACGGCATCAAGATGCCTTGAAGAGGCTCCTGCCTGGTGCGCTGAGACTTTCATGCCCTCTAAGTGGAGGCAGAAGGAGCTGGATACTACCAGGTGTGGTCCATCTGGTCCTCAGAGGGCTAGGCATGGGAGCCTCAGATGACCCTCGTATCAGGTCAGGGCTGCTGCCCCCTGGAGCTGCCAGCACCAAGCAGCCCAGCGACCTGCACTCTACGCTCGCTCCCCTTCTGCCCTCCATCCTCAGCACCGTGCTCGGTCTCCAGCCTGTCCCTGTGCTGCCAGGGTCAACGTAGGTCGGACAGTGAGAAGCAGCAGCACCCCTGGGGCCAGGGAGGCAGAAGCCCGGCAGGATCAGTCTGCTCACTGTCCGCCCACCCCCTATGCCACAGAGCCCTCCCCCAGGAGGAAGCCCTACAGTTCGAGGGGTTTGGGTTTGTTTTTGCTTTCTTCCACCCCGCTGATAAACAGCGAGCTCCCTGCACAAAGTTCTCGGCCTTGGGAGGGATCCACACACAGAATGGGGACCCAGCAACACTGCCGTCTTCCATTTCTCCCACTGCAGTGTGGCATCATGTTCCCAGTGCCGCTGAGGTGGGATGTGCTGGAAGCCCTTCGGTGGGGCAGTCCCTTCTCATCCCTGAAAACTGTATTTCTTCCATCTGTCTTCCCCAGACAGAGCCTCTAGTCTCCTTTAAGACTTCCTCCCAGGAGAGTTCTGGGTCCTGCCACTTTGTGTCACTGTCATTTGCTTTCTGAGCCACTCAAAAAGGGTTTGGTAGGCGCCTGCTTCCTCGCTCTCTCTCTCTCTTACCCTATCTGTGATCCTCCTGCCTTTTGGTTCAAAACTTTCCAGCATTTGTTCCAAATACCCGAGGCAGCACAAACCTGAGGCAGTTCCATCCCACAGTGCTAGAGGGCTGCACAGTGCAAGGCAAGGAGCCAGCAGGAATTCCCTGGCGGCCCAGTGGTTAGGACTCCATGCTTTCACTGCCAAAGGCCTGGGTACGATCCCTGGTTAGGGAGCTAAGATCCACAAGTCACCCAGTACAGCCAGAAAACCAACAAAGGCAAGGAGTCAGGCAAGAGGCTCACAGTCGAGTGCAGGAGACACACACACACACACACACACAACTAGGATATAAAGCAAGACATTTCAAAGTTCTCCCACCACACACACACACACACACACACACANGTTTTTTTTTTTTTTTTTTGGCTGCACTGGGTCTTAGCTGCAGCACGCAGGATCTCCGTTGTATTGTTGGGGATCTTTCGTTACGGCACATGGACTCTAGTTGTGGCATGCAGGCTCTATAGTTGGGACACCTGGGCTTAGTTGCTCCACGACATGTGAGGTCTTTTTGGACCAGGGATCAAACCCGCGTCCCTTGCGTTGCAGGGCATTTTCTCAACCACTGGACCACCAGGGAAATCCCAACCTTCTTGTTTCTAGATGTCTGTGACCTGATCTAATGCTGAGGTTCCTGCAGGATGTAAAGTAACGGTTTTAGGGACAGTCCTTCATGGGTTTCATCATAACGGCATCAAGATGCCTTGAAGAGGCTCCTGCCTGGTGCGCTGAGACTTTCATGCCCTCTAAGTGGAGGCAGAAGGAGCTGGATACTACCAGGTGTGGTCCATCTGGTCCTCAGAGGGCTAGGCATGGGAGCCTCAGATGACCCTCGTATCAGGTCAGGGCTGCTGCCCCCTGGAGCTGCCAGCACCAAGCAGCCCAGCGACCTGCACTCTACGCTCGCTCCCCTTCTGCCCTCCATCCTCAGCACCGTGCTCGGTCTCCAGCCTGTCCCTGTGCTGCCAGGGTCAACGTAGGTCGGACAGTGAGAAGCAGCAGCACCCCTGGGGCCAGGGAGGCAGAAGCCCGGCAGGATCAGTCTGCTCACTGTCCGCCCACCCCCTATGCCACAGAGCCCTCCCCCAGGAGGAAGCCCTACAGTTCGAGGGGTTTGGGTTTGTTTTTGCTTTCTTCCACCCCGCTGATAAACAGCGAGCTCCCTGCACAAAGTTCTCGGCCTTGGGAGGGATCCACACACAGAATGGGGACCCAGCAACACTGCCGTCTTCCATTTCTCCCACTGCAGTGTGGCATCATGTTCCCAGTGCCGCTGAGGTGGGATGTGCTGGAAGCCCTTCGGTGGGGCAGTCCCTTCTCATCCCTGAAAACTGTATTTCTTCCATCTGTCTTCCCCAGACAGAGCCTCTAGTCTCCTTTAAGACTTCCTCCCAGGAGAGTTCTGGGTCCTGCCACTTTGTGTCACTGTCATTTGCTTTCTGAGCCACTCAAAAAGGGTTTGGTAGGCGCCTGCTTCCTCGCTCTCTCTCTCTCTTACCCTATCTGTGATCCTCCTGCCTTTTGGTTCAAAACTTTCCAGCATTTGTTCCAAATACCCGAGGCAGCACAAACCTGAGGCAGTTCCATCCCACAGTGCTAGAGGGCTGCACAGTGCAAGGCAAGGAGCCAGCAGGAATTCCCTGGCGGCCCAGTGGTTAGGACTCCATGCTTTCACTGCCAAAGGCCTGGGTACGATCCCTGGTTAGGGAGCTAAGATCCACAAGTCACCCAGTACAGCCAGAAAACCAACAAAGGCAAGGAGTCAGGCAAGAGGCTCACAGTCGAGTGCAGGAGACACACACACACACACACACACAACTAGGATATAAAGCAAGACATTTCAAAGTTCTCCCACCACACACACACACACACACACACACACACACAAACACACACGCCCCTAGGATATAAAGCAAGACATTTCAAAGTTCGCCCACCCAGGGGAGCCGGGTGGCCAGATAGAGCAGGTGACCACACAGGGCACGCTGCTGGCCTAGCACCACGGGCGGCCCCCCTTGCTGGCCTGTGGCCAGGTCATCAAGGCCGCCCTCAGCCCTGTGACCCCAGTGGGAGTTCATGCATGAGCGGGCAGAGGAAGGAGGGCAGGCATCTGTTCACCTGCTTCCTCTACAGTGTCTGACACGCAAGCCCTTGGGAAAGGGTGCCTGTTATTGCTGAGGCAGACACCACACTACTGTTGTCTTCAATGGCCTCTGCTGGCCCTTTAAGGCTGCCGCTGACATTCACTTTAACCTGATCTCTCCAGGGGGAGTGGAGGGGAGCGAGGAGCAGAAGTCCGTGTCCTAACACTGCTGTCCTTGCCCCAAGGTCTAGGCTGAGCCTCTGTGTGAACCGCAAGTGTACACGTGAGGTTGGCTGTGCGTGGAATCAGCAGGTGGCGCTCTGCTCACAGGTTCCTGACCTCAAGCCCGGAAAAGGACGTGCATGCTGAGGTTGGCAGGGCTTCCCTTAGGATCCAGGCACAGAGCTAGTGCTGCCCCATCTGCCAGTATTTCCCAAACTCGAGCTGCATTAGATATATTGGAGGATTTGTGAAAACACAGATCCCTGGGGCTCATTCCCAGCACTCCTGATTCAGTGAGTTTGCTGTGGGTCCTGAGAATTCACCTTTCTAGTCATGTACAGATGTGAGGGTTGGACCATCAACAAAGCTGAGTGCCGAAGAATTGATGCTTTCGAACTGTGGTGTAGGAGAAGACTCTTGAGAGACCCTTGGACAGCAAAGAGATCAAACCAGTCAATCCTAAAGGAAATCAACCCTGAATATTCATTAGAAGGACTGACGCTGAAGCTCCAATACTTTGGCCACCTGATACAAAGAGTCAACTCATTGGCAAAAGCCTGATGCTGGGATTGAGGGCAGGANGGACAGCAAAGAGATCAAACCAGTCAATCCTAAAGGAAATCAACCCTGAATATTCATTAGAAGGACTGACGCTGAAGCTCCAATACTTTGGCCACCTGATACAAAGAGTCAACTCATTGGCAAAAGCCTGATGCTGGGATTGAGGGCAGGAGTAGAAGGGAGCGACCGAAGATGAGGTGGTTGGGTGGCATCACCGACTCAATGGACATGAGCTTGAGCAAACTCTGGGAGATAGTGAAGGACAGGGAAGCCTGCCGTGCTGCAGTTCACGGGGTCGCAAAGATTCAGACAAGACTTAGCAACTGAACATCCCAGTCCCGATGACCCAAAGACCACACTCTGAGTAATCATCCCACTCCTCTCTGGGAAGGCAGCATCCAGTTATCAACAAAGAAAATAGATTCCCAACAGGCCAAGAGACGTGGCCTAAGCCACAGGGCGGAGGACAGGGAAGATCCGACCACCTGGGGCCCCCGTCCTCTGCCTCAAGGGCACTGGGGCTGGGGTGGCTGTGACGCACCCCTCCTGATTCCAGTAGGGCAGTGAGAGGAGAGAACACGGGAGGGAGACGCAGGGTGCTGAAAGGAGGCATGAGGTGTTGTTAGGCTGGGAGGCACTCCCGGGGGTCCAGAGTGTTTTAAAAGCACTTTACTTCTATTGAAATATAGTCTGGGGGACTTATCTGGTGCTCCAGTGGTTAAGACTCCACACTGGGACTCCACACAATGCTGGGTTCAATTCCTGCCCAGGAAACTAGATCCCACATGCCACAACTAAGACCTGGTACAGTCAAATAAGTAAATATTTTAAAGAAGAAAGAGAGAGGAAAAAAAAAAATATATATATATATAGCCTCATAATACTGGCCAATGAGTACTCACACCGCGGACCCGGTGTAGCCTCCCTGATCCCCTCCCTTTTCAGGACTGGAGCTCTGGCTCCCCCTGCTGGCAGAGATGCTGCAACTGTTTGTGCTCAGCTGGGTCCCTCCCCGTGGTCCTTTTTCCATATGACTGACTGCCCCTTCCATGAGAGAGCCACCTCACCCAAGGTCATGTCAGCTCCCTGGAGGCAGCCCGTGTTTTGTTGATGGTTCCTCCTTCCAAGCCAGGACAACTCTGAAGACTCCCCACAACTCCTGGGCTCCCCCAGGGCTGCTGGCCTTCTCTCCCTGCCCTCCTTCACCCCTCCCTACTTGGCAGGTATGTGTCCTAAAGGCTCTCCCCAAACACATCCTGTACACAAATCACAGTGTCCCAGGAACCTGTCCTGCCACAACCTGTTACACACCATGCACTGTTCTGTGCACTTACACATATTATTTCAAGGAATCCTCCCAGTGACCCCAGGACGTAGGTATTTTTATTATCTCCAGTTTACAGATGAGAAAAGTAACTTGCCTAAGGTCACAGAGCTAGGAAGCTGCACAGCCAGGATTCCTATGCAAGCTCTGAAGTGTTACACACACTGTCTTCTAGAACATTTCTGTGGTCTAGCTTCAAAGAAATAAAAGGAATCAGCCAAAGGAGATTTATTCTGACTTGAGAAGGGAACAAAAAGCCTTGATCGATCCCAATGCTTTTCAGACAGCACTCTCCAGTTTCTGAATATGCAGTCCTGGNAGAACATTTCTGTGGTCTAGCTTCAAAGAAATAAAAGGAATCAGCCAAAGGAGATTTATTCTGACTTGAGAAGGGAACAAAAAGCCTTGATCGATCCCAATGCTTTTCAGACAGCACTCTCCAGTTTCTGAATATGCAGTCCTGGTGCCTAACTTTAGTTCAGTGGTTCTCATGTGAGGAGGCGTGTTGCTCCCTGGGGAACTTCGGCAATGTCTGGAGATATTTATTGTTGTTGTTGCCAGATCTGGGAGAAGGGACTTCCCTGGTGGTCTAGTGGCCAAGACTCCATGTTCCCAATGCAGGGGGCCTGGGTTCAATTCCTGGTCAGGGAACTATTAATAGATCCCACATGCCGCAACTAAGACCTGGTGCAACCAAATAAATAAATTAAAAAAAAGAAAAAGACCTGCAAGATCCTAAGGGCATTTAGCAGGTGGAGGTCACAGTTACTATTAAATGTCCTACAATGCAAGCAAATCTAGCTCCAAATATCAGTAGACTACACTTGTGTGTGTGTGTGTGTGTGTGTGTGTGCGCGCGCATGCGTGTTCCTCTGTCCATGGGATTTCCCAGGAAAGAATACTGGAGTGGGTTACCATTTCCTCCTTGAGAGGATCTTCCTGACCCAAAGATTGAACCCATGTCTCCGCATTGTAGACAGATTCTTTACCGCTGAGCCATCAGGGAAGCCCAAACACCGTAATCTGGCTTTAAAGCCCAGTCTCCCAGCTGCTTTTACCCTCAAGGACTCCCAGTTTGATGACCACTAGAGAGCAGGCTTTGGTGGAGGTGGTCAGAGATGTTTGAGCATTGAGGTGGAGAGAAGGTTGGGAAGGCAAACCTCCTACCAGCACATCTATCTAGCTAGTAATCACAGGCAATGAAGTCCCAGAGGCACAAAGCCACTTATCACATTCATGCTTGAAATAGCAGGAGGAGGTTGGAAACTACCTGTATGTCCCTCCACTTGGAATGGGTTAAATAAGTAAGCCATGGTGGAGCCATAAATGGGACATGGTGCAGCCGTAAAACAGAAAGAAGTAGCTTTTAATTATTAGCATGGAACTACCACCAAATACACACTGGGAAGTCGGGGGTGGGGACGAACATGGGTAGTTTATACAGCATCTCCCATTATATAAAAAGGGAAGAAAGTATATACCGGCATTTGTGTTTGATGCATAGACTATTTCTTGAAAAATACATCAGATGATATTGACATTGACATACTGGAGGCCTCCAGGGAAGAGAACTGGGCGTCTGGGAGAGAGGGGAGAAGGGGGATGCTTAGTCATTACTTATATCTTTTTCTGTCTTTTAAATGTTATATTGTAGACATATATTTATTATCTATTCAAGATTAAATAACTTTTTAGTAAACTAGGAGAAAAAGAAACACCATAATAAAATAGAGATGACGGTGAGTGAGAGTTGTCCATGGGAAATCTGTACCCTCAGGCCAGCTGCTCCCCACTTGTACCTGGGCACTGACAGGTGACATCAGAGAATTAAAGACTTGTTTCAGTACAAGCCTCAGTTAAACAGAAGCAGGGTAGACCCACTATCAGTAGTTGAAGAAAATGCATAAACGAATGCCTAAAAGTCCAAAAGGAACACCATTAGAATCTGGGGCCCCAGGGCCTTTTCGTGATGGCAAATACCTGACAACGCCCTTCCTCTGGCCACAGCACAAGCACTTCTAAGGGCCTCTGAGGATGCTGGTCCTTCTATTTAAAAGCCTCTCGGATCATCAGCAACTCATCAGAGTACAGGGGCTGGGCCAGGGCCCCTTCCAGCCTGGCCCCTGCCAGATCAGGTGACTCCTTTCCTGGGGCAAGGCTGGTACAGAGCCGGCAGACACACTCCAAAACCCAACCTGCCCCATGGGGGTACAATCTGAGGGCCAGTGCCCTGGCGGGGGTGGGAGGCCTGCCGCCAGCTCCACCAGGAGAAGTCTGGTTCCTGCTGACAGCAAAGTAACCTCAGGGCAGAAGACTACAGGAGGTCAGCGCTAGGGCAGTTGAGTGCCCGAGGCTGGGTCACCCAAGGCTGGGTCAGGCTCTCTGCCCTCCTCAATCCTTACTCACCCCTTCTGGAAGCTTCACTTGCTCACACCCTCCCTGCCCCTTCAGATCTCAGCGCCCCTTTATCCCTCAAGTCCGGCCTTCTATTGACCCTGGCTCCTCTGTCTTGGTGAGTGGTGGTAAGCAGGTTCTGGTATTTATCTGTCTCCTTGACAACACTGCAGCCGCCCAGAGGAGGGAATTAATTATGTGTGTGTGTGTTTCCCCCTCTCCCCTAGGTACAGGGCTCAGGATGCAGGGGGCAGTCCCTCTCGGCCTTCCTGGCTGTCCTGGGGCCAGGTCTCGCTTCCCCCCATCTTGATCGTGTTTGTTAAGTACCAACCACAGGAAAGTAACAGAAGAGAAATGGCATCTCTCATGTCCTTCCAGCCAGAAGCCCACCCAGGAGCCAGAGTGACCCTTTGACAAACCAAGTCAACGGCTGTCACTGCCTGGTGATCCATCTCACTCTGAGTAGCACCGAAAGCCCTGACTCAGGCTCTGCGCTGTGTGGGCCACGCTGCCCCCTGGCCCCCTGATCCTCCCCAGCACCCTCTCTCCCTCTGCTCTCCAGGGTCTAGGGGCCCACACCCTGCCTCAGAGCTCCTGTGCTCGCTCTTCCCTCTCTTCGGAATGCTTTTCCATGTGGCTGGCCCTATTAATGCAGGGAGGGCCCTGCTCTGACAGCTCTCCTTGCCCACCCTGACCTAGCCCCTTTTACTTGCCCCTCCTGATCCGATCTGCTCACTCTCCATCTCTCCACCCCGCACAGGGCCCTGGGAGGCTGGCCATTCTGCTTGCCTGGATGGGCACCTTGCCCTCTGGCTTCCATTCAGCAGAGAACAGGAAGGGAGGGGTTAGGAGGCCAGGGTGTTAATCCCTGGATTGGCTCTCTCCCTGCAGGGTGGCTGCTGCCCACTGGCCCCCTCAATGGCCTTGGCCCCAGCTCCTGGCAAAAGGGTCTCCCAACAGCCTCCCCCCAGGTCTGGTAACTGCGCCTCCCCTCCCTGTACTCACCCAGGTCCGGCTACCTGTGCTGTGCTCCCCTATTAGCTCATCCACACCTTAGGAGGTAATCCCTTTATTAAACCTTCCTCAAATTCCCCAGCCCAAGTATACCGTGGCTTTTCTTTCAGGACCCCAATTCACCACCCATTACATGTCTATGGTTTGTGAGCTGTCTCACAAACCCCAACTGGCCCCCATTTAGACCAGAAGGTCAGAGAATGTAGCAGCATAGTTATCCTCTGCTGCATCCCAATGTCTGATTCAGCGCCTGCGCATAGTAGCTCAATATTTGCTGAATGAGTGAATGAAGGGAAGGCTCCGTATCATCTGGAGAGGGGCTATGGAGGCGGGAAGGACAGGCTGAGATTTTAGGAGGCTAACGGGAAAAAGCACAGCAGTGATGAGGATGTCGCCTCCCCGCCAGCATAAAGACCTCTCTGTGTATGTCCTTAGCACTTCACAATCTGCGGTGATCACAGTTTGCTTTCTTTGTATGTCTTCCCACTAGAATGGATTCCCCAGGGGCAGTTTCCATGTCTGTCTTGTTCACTCTGGTATCCTTAGAGCCCGGCGCTGTGCCTGACATACATAAAGGCTCTAGATCCACACTTGTCAGATAAATGCAAGACGCATGAGTTATCCAAAAGAAACACTGAGTTGGCAGAGGACCTGGAAAGCCGGGTTGGGCAGTTTGGAAGTTTCGTGCAGAGTGGTAGGGATGAATTTACAAGTCTAGTGCAGGAGTGGGGGGGGGGGATGGGAAAGGCGGAGCTTACAGAAAGAGCTTACAGAAAGCCTGGCGGGGGACGCGGGCTGGGGACAAGCAGGGAGGCCGCTGCAGCCTCCAGCAGGCAGGGAAGGAAGAGGTGGCAGAAACTGCAGAGAGATCAGATGCAGATGGAGGATGAGGAGTCCAGACTATCTGGTGGATGAGATGATGCTGCAAAGCCAGTGGTCCTGGGCCCGGCTGCTACTGGCCTCGCTGATTCTATAATAACTTCTGCATGAAGTGGGAAAGCTGGGGAGTGGAAGTGGTTTGTTGTGGGGGTGGCAGTGAGTGAATAAAATCCAATCTACCTTGTTGCTTTGAGGGTATAACCAGATATCTCAGTGGAGAGCGACAGACAAGATGTTGAGGACTTGCAGGGTGGTGACAGCCAGGGGTGGAAGAGCAGATGAGCCACGTTCTATGTAAGCAGAGGGTGGCCTGGGATCACACCCAGCTGGGTAGGTCGGGGAAGGGAATAAGAGCCAGCAAAGAAAAGGGAGGCCAAGAGGGGGCACAATCAGGAGACAGGGGCAAGGTCCTGGAGCCAAAGGAAGCTCTCTGAAGAAGGAAGGGGCAGTCAGCAGGCCACTCGTCAGAAGCGAGGCCAGGCTAGAGCTCACTGACGGCCGCATCCTTGAGGAGCACCTTTCTGCTGCCTCTGCACCGGCTGGGGGAGCCGACTGTGTCAAGTCAGATGCAGCCAGTGTTGGAGAAGGGTTTGCTGCTTGTCCCACCAAAGCGTTCCCAGGCACGTGTCCTAACCCTTATTGTGATAGAGATAGCCGGTTGTCTGCCAAATCCATTCTTTCCATGCTGACAAGCCTCCCACATTTGTCCTAGACACAGAGCCCGATTTCCTCGCTTGCTGTGCAGCTCAGCAGGGGCTGGGAGGGGGGCAGCTTCTGGGCTCCGAGCTCCCTTCACACACACACGCTTCCACCCCTTCCCTCCTCCCCACTGGAACGTGGACCCAGCAGAAGGGGTGGCAGCCGTCTTCCAGCGCACAGACATGAGTGTCACCTGAGGTGATNTCCATTTTCCCTGCCTAAAATTCATGAGTTTATCATAGTTACCATAGACAATCCTCCAAAAGCTAATTTCTTGACATTCTTCATCTTGTTCTCTTGAATATTTTCTAATCTTATTTGCTTATAGTAATCACAGAACAGGAAAAATGGTAGTCAGTGTGGGTAATGTTTTAAGTGACACATTTTGAGAGAAGTTTCTATTTACCTTTAAAAGAGGGGAGAACAAAATCTTCCTGAAAGGAGTCTGGTTTACAGTGTGACAGCAGAGAAATCTGAATACCCCAGTTACTGTCAGTTGTCAAACTCTACTGTATTCTCAAAACAACTGGAAGTTATGAATACAAAAAGTGATATACCATTTGATCTACATCCAGTCATTGCACTGGTTCATATTTCTTTTCACTGATAAATGCATATAAAATTAAAACAACATCTGAATTGAACAGGATATTTTAAAGTTCACCATAATATGTATGCTATACTGATTATATTAGCACTGAATATAAACTGTGATTTGTTGAACACAGAGAACCAAGAAAATGAGAAGTAAAAGAAATCTGGTATCTCAATTCATTGAAAAGAAAATTCTTTAGCTGAGACTAGAATATGTGTAAAATCAGACCACCATGTTTTATGAAACTCCAAACTCAACAATCAAATTTAGATTACCCACAAAACACTCAAGATATATTGTACTCCAAAGTCCATCCCATTCCCCTCATCCCATTTATAGATGTTTTCCTCACAAGAAAAGATCCTGATGCTGGCAAAGATTGAAGGCAGGAAGAGAAGGGGATGACAAAGGACAGATGGTTGGATGGCATCACTGACTCAATGGACATGGGTGTGAGCAAGCTCCAGGAGACGGTGAAGAGCAGAGAAGCCTGTCATGGGGCAGCCCATGCGTTCGCAAAAGTCAGACATAACTGAGAGACTGAACAAAAACAATCTCACAAGAAGTACTGGTGCTCAATACACACACTCACATGAATTGACTGCAGATGAGCTGTCTGCCCAACCTCTGCTCTCAAGCCAGTCTCGTAAGACTGGCAATGACCTTCACATTGCCAGATTCTATGTGTGACTTTCAGTCCCCAGAAGCACTATCTCAGCAGCATTTGACTCAGTGGGTCATTCCCTCCTCTCAGCAAAACACCTTGCCTTGATTCTAAAATAGCACATTCTCTTGCTTTTCCAATTAATCGCTATGCTGTAACTTTTCGTAATTTTTACGGAAACCTTGTCTTCTTTCCAACCTCTTAGATGCTGGAATGCTCAGGACTCATTTTTCAGAAAGTTTGCTTTCTCTGTTTATAATCATTTCCCTAGAGGACCTCATCCAGTCTTCTTACTTTAATGATGATGGACATTGGTATCATCTCTATCAATTCGTTTATCTTTATCAATGAGCTCTTCCCTGAAACACAGATCCACCTAGCTAATGATACACATCACTGCATTGATACGTCTATGAGGTATTCACATTCACATTCACAGGTTCAGAACAGAACTTCTGATTATTCTCCCCACTGCTCACCACCTGAAGAAATGGCACCAACGTCCAGTTGTCAAGTCAAAAACTTCANATGGCTGGATGGCATCACTGACTCAATGGACATGAGTTTGAGCAAGCTCCAGGAGATGGTGAAGGACAGAGGAGTCTGGCATACTGCACTTCATGAAGTCACAAAGAGCCTGGTATGACTGAACGACTGAACAACTATAGCTGATTAACAGTGTTGTGATAGTTTCAGGGGACATACCCAGTCATGTATATACATGCATCCATTTCCTCTAAACTCCCCTCCCATCCAGACTGCCATATAACATTGAGCAGAGTTCCATGTGCTATACTGTAAGTCCTTGCTAGTTATTTATTTTAAACATAGCAGTGTGTACATATCCATTCCAAACTCCCTAACTGTCCTTTCCCCTTATCCTTCCCTGGCAACAATAACAATTCACAGTTCTTTAAGTCTGTGAGTCTGTATACTTTGTAAATAAGTTCATTTGTATACTTTTTTTTCTGATTCTGCATATAAAAAAATGTCATACGATATTTCTCCTTCTCTGTATGACTTATTTACTCAATGCGATGATCTCTAGATCCACCCATGTCCCTGCAGGTGGCATTAAAATGAGTTAGACAATACTGCACTCCATATGGTCACCTTCTCCCGTGTCACCTCTGGAGGGAGAGGAAGGAAAAGAAAGCTCCCAGTTTCACATCTAGATTCATGACCCGCACAACTACCCTCTGTATATAAACACTACTATAAACTTTTGAATTCTTATGCTAAATAGCATTAGAATTGTATTTATGCCTTAAAATTCCAAGCTGAACGTAAAATATTAGGTAAAGATGCTCTGAGTATGCCTTTAATTAAATATTTAATATCAACTTTGAGAAAATCAGCAAAGGCGAATNGTTTGCTTTCTTTGTATGTCTTCCCACTAGAATGGATTCCCCAGGGGCAGTTTCCATGTCTGTCTTGTTCACTCTGGTATCCTTAGAGCCCGGCGCTGTGCCTGACATACATAAAGGCTCTAGATCCACACTTGTCAGATAAATGCAAGACGCATGAGTTATCCAAAAGAAACACTGAGTTGGCAGAGGACCTGGAAAGCCGGGTTGGGCAGTTTGGAAGTTTCGTGCAGAGTGGTAGGGATGAATTTACAAGTCTAGTGCAGGAGTGGGGGGGGGGGATGGGAAAGGCGGAGCTTACAGAAAGAGCTTACAGAAAGCCTGGCGGGGGACGCGGGCTGGGGACAAGCAGGGAGGCCGCTGCAGCCTCCAGCAGGCAGGGAAGGAAGAGGTGGCAGAAACTGCAGAGAGATCAGATGCAGATGGAGGATGAGGAGTCCAGACTATCTGGTGGATGAGATGATGCTGCAAAGCCAGTGGTCCTGGGCCCGGCTGCTACTGGCCTCGCTGATTCTATAATAACTTCTGCATGAAGTGGGAAAGCTGGGGAGTGGAAGTGGTTTGTTGTGGGGGTGGCAGTGAGTGAATAAAATCCAATCTACCTTGTTGCTTTGAGGGTATAACCAGATATCTCAGTGGAGAGCGACAGACAAGATGTTGAGGACTTGCAGGGTGGTGACAGCCAGGGGTGGAAGAGCAGATGAGCCACGTTCTATGTAAGCAGAGGGTGGCCTGGGATCACACCCAGCTGGGTAGGTCGGGGAAGGGAATAAGAGCCAGCAAAGAAAAGGGAGGCCAAGAGGGGGCACAATCAGGAGACAGGGGCAAGGTCCTGGAGCCAAAGGAAGCTCTCTGAAGAAGGAAGGGGCAGTCAGCAGGCCACTCGTCAGAAGCGAGGCCAGGCTAGAGCTCACTGACGGCCGCATCCTTGAGGAGCACCTTTCTGCTGCCTCTGCACCGGCTGGGGGAGCCGACTGTGTCAAGTCAGATGCAGCCAGTGTTGGAGAAGGGTTTGCTGCTTGTCCCACCAAAGCGTTCCCAGGCACGTGTCCTAACCCTTATTGTGATAGAGATAGCCGGTTGTCTGCCAAATCCATTCTTTCCATGCTGACAAGCCTCCCACATTTGTCCTAGACACAGAGCCCGATTTCCTCGCTTGCTGTGCAGCTCAGCAGGGGCTGGGAGGGGGGCAGCTTCTGGGCTCCGAGCTCCCTTCACACACACGCTTCCACCCCTTCCCTCCTCCCCACTGGAACGTGGACCCAGCAGAAGGGGTGGCAGCCGTCTTCCAGCGCACAGACATGAGTGTCACCTGAGGTGATGGAGGAGCCGTGAGACTGACAGAGATTTGACATCATCAGGCCACCAAGCCGGCCTGGAACACCCACCCCGACTTTCACAGAAGGCATACAGTCTGTCTTAAGCGACTCTATTTGGGGGACTTTTTGTGAGAGCAGCCTAACTCAGGTTGGAACATATCGTTTAATCCAGTAGAAATAACACTTTGGATAAGAGCAAAAGTCGTTCCAGCCCATCTCTGCCAGGGTCCTCGCGGGGCAGTGACAGGGGGCCACAAGCGTTTCCCTTGACAAGACTCGCACTCTCCACATACCAGGAATTGTTAAATCTCCTTACATCTGTTACAGAGCCGTTCCTCAGAAACCACTCAAAACCCTTGATAAAAACATTTGTAAATGTGCCATCTACTCCATCAAGAAACGAATAACAGTGACTAGAAGCCTCACCAACACTCTGCAACTGACTTCATTTCCAGCTCCCAGGGACAGTGTGGGTGTGCACGCGAGTGGACCCACGTGGCACACAGTGGTGGCAATGCCTTTGAGGAGCTGAATTGTGTGCCCGTGAAGCAAGAGCATGAAAGGTTAACAAGCGCGGACTCGAACGGGATGCCTGCGGGCAGGACCACAGCTCTGCTCCTCATCAGCCAAGCAGACTGAGGTGTTTCTGAGCTCTGGGGCCTCAGGGCCTCCACTGCAAGTGGGGACAGAAAGGACATCTACATTTGAGGTGACTGTGAGGATTAAATGAGTCCGTATGTGGAAAACACAATAGTGACTGACCAGCATTAAGTTCTCACTTAGGATTAGCTTGTACGTCATTTTTAACGCAACAGAGAAGAAAGAAGTTTGGCAACTGAGTAACATTGTCACTTACAAAGCACAGGTACACATGTTCTCATTAAATCCTCTTGATGAGGTGTCATCATTATCCATTTTATGGAAACTGATTTGGACATTTAGGGAGTTGCCTTCCATCTCACAGCTGATTCCCAGGTGGCTCAGTGGGTAAAGAATCCGCCTGCATTGCAGGAGACCTGGGTTCGATCTCTGGGTCAGGAGGATCCTCTGGAGGAGGGCATGGCAATCCACTCTAGTATTCTTTCTTGGGAAATCCCAGGGACAGAGGAGCCTGGCAGGCTACAAGTCTATAGGGTTGCAAACAGTCGGACATGACTGAAGCCACTGAGCACGTATGGACACATGGTTGGTAGGCTGTGGTAGAGCTGTAAGTACAAATAAATGCCACTGAGTCTTGTTTTATAGAATTATCACCATTAAGTTGAACAACTTAAGGATTCCAGAAAATCAAAGTTCAGGAAGGCTAGTTCCATGTAGGGTTGTCCCACCCACCCCTCAAAACCAGACCACTTTGTTGTTAGTTTCTCAATTAACTCCACTGATCATCTTATTTAACTGCCTCATGATCAGGAAAGGAGAAAAGGACCTGCCCAGCACCCTCATCCCCTGGCCAGAGCTGGGAGCGGCTGTCGTACACTTAGGAGATGTGAAAACCTAGGGCAATGTGTGGATCTTATTTTGGTCCTGATTCAAACCAGCCAACTATTAAAAAATACACACATCTTTGAGATAATATGAAAAATGTGAGTATGAACTGGATATGAGAGGGTATTATAAAATC
Organism: Neotragus pygmaeus; assembly: GCA_006410875.1. Lineage (NCBI taxonomy): Eukaryota > Metazoa > Chordata > Mammalia > Artiodactyla > Bovidae > Neotragus > Neotragus pygmaeus. Next base: position 68,301 of record SJYV01019756.1, read on the forward strand.
ACTCTTCAGGGTACTTCCCTGGTGAAAGCGTTAAGTGCTAGTTATGCAGTTGTGTCTGACTCTTTGCCATCCCATGAACTAGCCTGCCAGGCTCCTCTGTCCATGGGATTCCCCAGGCAAGAATACTGGAGTGGGCTGCCAAGCCCTCCTCCAGGGGATATTCCTGACCAGGGTCTCCTGCATTGCAAGCAGATTCTTTACCATCTGAGCCACCAATCCTGTACAAAAACCTAATTTTTAACAAAGACACAAACATCATTCAGTGGAAGAAGGGTAATTTTTCCACAAAGGGTAACTGAATCAGTTGGACATCCTCAGGCAAAAGTGAACTCAACCTAAACCCCAACCTCATAAAAAGTGTATCAAAATAGATCAAGGCCTAATCATCAAAAAGTCTACAAACAATAAATGCTGGAGACAGTGTGGGGAAAAGGGAATGTTCTTGCACTGTTGGTGAGAATGTAAATTGATACAGCCACTATGGAAGACGGTATGGAGATTCCTTAAAAAACTAGGAATAAAACCACCATATGACCCAGCAATCCCACTCCTAGGCATATACCCTGAGGAAACCAAAACTGAAAAAGACACACGTATCCCATTGTTCACTGCAGCATTATGTACAATAGCTAGAATATGGAAGCAACCTACATGTCCATCGACAGATGAATGGATGAAGAATTTGCGGTACATATACACAATGGAATGTTACTCAGCCACTAAGTAATACTGAGCAAATATTACTCAGCCACTGAGTAAAAACGAATGCATCTGAGTCAGTTCTGATGAGGCAGATGAATCTAGAACCTATTATATAGAGTGAAGTGAGTGAGAAAGACAAATATTATATTCTAATGCACATATACAGAATCTAGAAAAATGGTACTGAAGAATTTACAGGGCAGCAATGGAGAAACAGACACAGAGACAAGACTTATGGACATGGGGAGAGGTGAGGAGAGGGTGGGATGTATGGAAAGAGAAACATGGAAACTTACACTACCATATAAAACAGATGGCCAACGGGGATTTGCTCCATGGCTCAGGAAACTCAAACAGGGGCTCTGTATCAGCCTAGAGGGGTGGGAAGGGGCGAGAGATGGGAGGGAGGTTCAAAAGAGAGGAGATATATGTATACCTATGACTGATTCTGTAAAGCAATTATCCTTCAATAAAAAATAAAAAAATAGATCAAGGCCTAAAACATAAAACATGTATTTATTAAAATATTAGAAAAATATAGAAAAAGATCTTCAGGACCTAGGGCTCAATAGAGGTTTTAGGCCTGTCAACAGAAACAATCTATAAAAGAAAAAATAAATTAATTTCATGAAAATTAAAAACTTTTGCTCTCCAAAAGATCCCTGTGAAGTGAATGAAAAGACCAGGTACAGACTGTGAAAAAGTATTTTCAAACCACATGCCTGACAAAGTTCTTGTATTCAGAATATATAAAGAAATCTAAAAACAAAGAAGCAATACAGTTAGAACATGGACAAAAGATTTAAATGGATAACTAACCAAAGAAGATATACAGACAGCAAAAAAGCGCATGAAACCATGTTCAACATCTAGCCATCAGGGACAGGCAAACTAAGATCACAATGAGTGTTATCACATGCCTATCAGAACGGCTAAGAAAACTGTTTAAATGATAACATCAAATACTGGTGAGGATGTGGAGAAACTGGCTCATTCATACATTGACAGTAGGAAGGCAAAATGATACAGGCCACTGTGGAAGAGTTAAGTTTTGTGTGTGTGTGTGTGT
>SJYV01019756.1:70543-94839 GCA_006410875.1 Neotragus pygmaeus
ACATTCTCTCAATCTGTAATTACCTGAAAAAACCTTTAAAAAGTCTATCAGAGATGCATAACAACATATTTACAGATTACATGATACAGCTCTTAGGTTTATTTTAAAATATATTCTAGGAATTAAAAAAATAAAACAGTAGAAGACATAGATGAAACAGAATTGAAAAGATGTTGCTAAATGTTGAAGCTGGGTGAAAAATACATAGGGAAAACAATAGTTTTGTGTTTGCAGACTTCCCAAATAAAAAGTTTTAGACGGCTTAGAAGGACTAAGCCTAACTTACACAGCCATACTCAGTGCTGTAACTTTTGCATACAAATTGAGTCCAATGCTTGTAATTGTTTCATTTACAAAGTTTATTATGACCTTTTATTAAGAGCTCATAAATCACATGCTTAATCTGATTTCATTGACTACTTTTTCCCTCCACATATTCTCCCAAAGTTATAAAAAATAAACATTTATAAATATACAGTGAGGATCATGCAGTTTTTACACAGTAAGAGGTGGGTCAATGTTTCAGGTTGTCCAAGCATCTCCCAGTGTCTCATTCAGGACAGAATTTGAGCAGCATGCCCTCTGAAGTCTCAACAGCAGAAAGGCAGTTCTTTTCCAAATTCTACCTCATCACTCAGCATTACAGCATCAACAGGTGCTTGTCTGGGAAGTATCAGGAGAAACTGCTGGGATGACCACTCCAGGAAGTGGAAGCCCTGTAACTGCCGTGGCTCGACCCTGAGACTGTATTTAAACTTAACAAAGAGCCAAATGACAAGCTTGGAAGGGGTCAGCACAGGCCCAATCTGACGACTATAACTGGAAGGGTTTCAGGTCACTACAGACGGGGAAACTCTTATTTGGTCCAGAGCTGGGGAATCCGATTTTCTCATTCCGCTTCCCTTGTCCAGTTACTGATAGCAGCACTTTCCTACAGCCAGTGGGATGACGTGTTTAGAGAATGGTGAGGCCAGCACATGGAGCCTGCTGCCTGCTATCACCAGGCTTTTTGAGTTTTCAAATTCAACCAAGAGGACGGAAGACTAAGAGATGACTGTGGAGGCTGAGTATCAGGAGAGCTCAGGATGGACCTAAGGACTTTACCCAGGGTCTTGTGCCTTCTGTGTATTAACTTCTAGGTTTCACTGGCATTTCTCTTCCTCTGACTTTGTTTGAAAACCTCTTCCTTTGGAGACCAGCCAAAGGTATCAGCTTGCCCAGCATCCTCCTTTCTTGGTTCGTAGGCACATCAAGGATGAAGAGGCAAAGAGCTTGGGCAGATTCAGACATGCAGGCTCTTCTTGGCCCACTTCTGCCATAAGGTGGGCACATGGCCTTCTATCCGTGCCAGCCTCCAGCAGACCCACCAGGTTTCTCAGCCTTTGGACCATACGGCCAAGCCCGGCCTTCAAAATCTCATCCCCACCACCTCCCAGTCCCATCGATCCTTTTCCTATTGCATAAAATCAATGATTCTGCTATCAAATCACAGCATAATACATCCACTGAGTAGGCTCTTGTCAAAGAAAAATCTCTTTTCCCAGGATGGTGCAGAACTTGGTTGTTCCCAAGCACATGCTCCATTACGGGACAGTAAATGATAAACCTCTCGGGAGAGGGCACTGCCCTGCCTCAGGGAGACTTTATCAGATGCTGATGAGAGTCAGTGCTGTCTTCCACTCTCCTCCCCATGAAGGCATCTGGTCATGACTCCTGACTCCTGCTGGCCCTACAATGAGGCTGCAATGGGTGAGCCTCCTGTTTCCAACATGCTGAAAAAGGGCAAGTCACCTTCAACCAAATCAACAGGGCGCTTGCAGCCCAGGCGGGCAGAGAAATAAGGAGATTCTAGGATGATAAATCGGTGCCACAAATTGTTGGCCAATGAAAGGGTCCATATATCCTGAAACACAAACTAAGCACACCGTCTTTCTGGCAATGAGCACGGCAGGCAGAGCCCTTTCTCTCTGCCACCTTCTCTGGTCTCCAAGTTTCAAAGAATCAAGTTCCATGATTATAAATGAATTCACCATTCCTGTACCCCACAGTATGGCCAGCTGATTAAAAGTCTCATCATTTCATTTCTTCATCAACCCCCAAATCCAGTGAGAGTAGGTAATTGTAATAGAGAGCTGGCTACTAAAAGCATGCCAAGTTCACACCCCAGAGCCTCGGCTTGACCCCGAGACGACCACCTTCCTCTTCCCTCGTGTGGTTTTAACTCGCCCAGGAGGGTGGCATTCACATCTCTGTACAAGGCAGGCTTCCTTCTTGGCTCAGGAGAGGGACCTAGAAAGAGGAGGAATCCTTGGAGCCCACCTGGCGGGGGCCCCGCTAGCTCTCCTTCTGGTGAGGGGAACAAAAACTGCTGGGCTGTGCGGGTTGGTCCCTGGGCTGCAGGATGCTCAACCTCCATGCAATAAGAAAGAGGTACATGCAGGAAATGAGGATGGAGAGGAAGGGGGGAACATTTCCTGTCACCAAGTAGCTCTGCCCAAGGCTCAGACCCACCATGGGCCTCTCTTTTCTGCCCAGGAGCAGAGAAGACCACCTCGGTTGGCCGGGGAGGCCTCTCTGCACCCCAGCCTCCAACTCACTTCTTCCTGCGGATCTTGGGTTTCTTCACGGGCCGCAGATAGGGGTTATCGATGATACTCTCCTCCCCATTTCGGCTCCCTGACAAGGCAGGGTTCTGCTGCAGAACAGAGGTGTTCTCCTTCTCGGCTCCAGAATCATCCTTTGAGCAAAGCCGAAATAAAGCAAAACAACCAGCAGTGTGAGGAAAGAGATCATACCTGTGGCTCAAAACTACTACAAGCACCCCTCTCATTGAGAAATCAGAAGCTTGGCTAATGTGCCTCTCTCTGCCCCAGAGGAGGCCAGGCAGTGGCTGTGATCAGAGGAAGGCGGGAGCACCAGCGGTGACACACAGCTCAAGACCCTGAGAAGGCAGGGACAGGAGTCGGAAGGGAGCAGAGACCTGGGAGGGCAGGGAGTCAGGGACTACAAGTCAGATGCTTCAGCCTGTGGGGACATAAAGAAACAGAGAAGTGGGACTTCCTTGGTGGCCTAGTGGCTAAGACTTATGGCTCCCAAGGCAGGGGCTCAGATTCAATCTCTGGTCAGGGAACTAGAATCCACATGCCACAACAAAGATCAGAGATCTGGAGCGCCACAAGGAAGCCCCAGCGCAATCAAATAAATACTTTTTAAATCTTAAAGAAAGAGAGAGAGAAGGAGCCCTCGGTCTCCTGCAGGACTGAGAGGTACAGGACCAGAACAGATTATGTGCACAGAGCCCCTCCTGGAGCTAACCTCATGTAAATCATGATCTACTTCCCCATAAATTCTCAAGCATCTGGTACTTGCAACGTGGTGCCAATGGTCATATCCCGGTGGAGGCCAGAAATTGCTGGAGCCCCGAGAGCTCCCACGAAGGCATCAACATGGGAATATCATCCACCACCTCCACATGTGGCCCGTGGATCAGGCCTCTCCCTGTTCGTTTTTTGAGAAAAGTGATTTTTGGAGAAAAGTTGATAAGTCTGAGTCTCATCAATATGATCTTGAAGATTAAAAAAAAAAATCACAATTGGATGTAGACATAGAACACAGTAATGATGCTGAAGTTTTACAAACTGCTTCTAAAAATACGGGTGACTGATTTTCTTTTCCTTTTTTACACTCTCTATTTTCCAAGTTCTTTAAAATAAGCAGAAGCTGCAGGAGAGGCGTTGAGGGGACTCACACAAAGGGCTCCGGCCCAGGTGGCAGGAAGTGACCAGAAGCTGCTGGCTGGGCTGCACCCCCTGGTGACGGGCCGAAGGTTCCATCACTGAGCTTCCTGTTCTGTGTGTGGTAGTCGCTCAGTTGTGTCTGACTCTTTGTGACCCCATGGATTGCAGCCCGCCAGGCTCCTCTGTCCACGGCATTCTCCAGCCAAGAATACTGGAGTGGGTTGCTTTTTCCTTCTCTAAGGGAGCTTCCTGACCCAGGGATGAAACCCGGTTCTCCTGCATTGAAGACAGATTTTCTACCACTTGAGCCACCAGGTCAGCTGTTGTGTAACTTGAGGCAAAAGAGAACCTGACCTCAAGCAGGAGATGGCGCTGTCAGAAGACAGCGGGGCAGAGGACTGTCATCAGGGATAGGAGAAGTAGATGAAAAAAATTAAAGGAACTAAACTGACTGAGATTTGTAGAGAAAAGGTGGGAGCAAAAAGGACTGTCAGGAGTGACTTGGGATCAGAAAGGCCAGACTCAGGCAATGCGTATGCTCTGTGTGAACCCCAGGCACCAGGGGTGCTGCCTCCAGCCTCACAGGTTCCAACACCATTTCCACGGCAACATCTCCCACTTGAATCTCCCCAGCTGTCACCTCTCCCGTGACCTCCAGGCCTGCACGGCCACTGTCACTCTACCACCTGCCATCTCCGGGCACCTCAAATTCAATGTGCCCGAAACTGAACCCCCAAGCACAAACAGCTCCTCCCACTGACATAGGTGACGGCAACTCCATCCTCCCATTGGCCCAAGCCCCAAAATCCAGTCACGCCTGCTTTTTTTCTTTCTCTGATATATCCCCCAACCAACCTGTTAGGAAAACTTCTTGGCCTTACTTTCAGAATACAGGCAGAATCGACTTCCATTATTATCTCTAGTGGAACCCCCTGGTAGGATCCTCTGCTGTCTCCCACCTGGATGGACAGCCGCCTCCTAACAGCCATCCCATCATAGTCCATCCCCTGCCTGCCCCGTGGTCACCAGCGTGGCCAGTGCTCCCTAGAGAAGCTCAGACCTGCCCCTCCTATGCCCCACATCCTCTCATGACTCCCGCTTCACCCAATGGGAAGACAGCTCTTCAAACTGCTCACAAGGCCCTTCCTGACCTGACCTCTCCCTCTCCCCCACACCCATCCCACCTGCCTCAGTCACAGGCCCACTCGCCTTCTTATGTTCCCTTTCCAGGACACTGCCCCAGAGAGCCTGAGGCTCAATCCTTCACTTCCTTCAAGACGGCTCGGATGTCACCTTCCCTGTGATGTGTACCCAGAGCACCCTATTTAAAACGGAAACCTCCCCACTTTACCCTGGATCTTTCCCTGCTCAGTCCCCCCTCCACCTCCACCCAGAGCACTTTTCATCTTTAACATACTATACAGTGACGGATTTACATATTACGCTTCATGGTCAAGCCCCCGCTGCCAACACACGGGCTGCCAAGAGGCAGCGGTCGTCTTTGTGCTGGTCACTGATGTGTCCCAAGCGCCCAGAACAACGTCTGGCACCTACCAGGTATTAAGTAAATACTTGTTGAATCAGTGAATGGTACGTTGTTTAGAGAAGAGTAAAGGGTGAGGCACTGGGATTGCCTGCAGACGGCAGCTGGTTCAAATGGGTGAGAAAATAATCATCTGATACACCAATTTAAAATGAAGAGCCCCTTCATGTTTGTAGATAGAGAAACCAGAATTAAGCTCAACAAAGTAACTACCTAGCAACAGTCCGTGAGAGCTTCTTCCTCCACAGATAAAAGAACACTTTAAAACACCAGTTAGTGAACTCCTTGTTAACAATGTCTGTAAACACTAAAGACAGGAAATAACCTAACGTCCACAGGGGACTGGCTTGTAAAGTCCACACAAAAGGGTGGGACTATGGGGAGGGGCAAAACAGCTCCACATACCAGGATGTGGAATGACCGCCAAGTAGCTCCACAAGGGAAGAAAGCAAGAGGTAAAAACTGTGATTTGCTGTGTTATGTTCAAAACAACAATTAAAAAAACATCTCTAAGGACTTCCCCGGCGGTCCAGTGGTTAAGATTCCATGCTTCCAACGCAGGGAGTACAGGTTTGCTCCCTGGTCGGAGAACTAAGATCCCACGTGCTGCACAGCATGGCCAAAAAAATAAATTCAAACAGTCTCTAGAAGGATTCACAAGAGAGTGGTGACACCGGCTGCTCTCTGTAGGAGGGGAAGGGAGAGTGAAAGACGGCCACCACACATCTTTTTGTACATTCCGGATTTCAAATGTTTGATTGTTGCCAGTCCAACAAAATAACAAGCCCAACTGATTGTCCATAAATTGTTGCTGGAATCCTTCTCTTGAAGTTTTTTTTATTTCTCTGTTCTGTACAGAAGAGTACACGGCCATACAACAGGGCGGGGAGGGGGTGGGCAGGGGTGCCATGGTCTGCCGTATGCCAAGCACCCAACATAGATGAGCTGATCTTATCTCAGGCTCCTCACTTCCCCATGAAGTAGGCATTCCCAATGGTAAGGAAACAGACTCAGATGCTGGGTCAGGCAACCAACGTCACTTAGTGGAAAGCAGCCTGGTCTGGATTTGCAGCCAGGCCGGTCTGACTCCCAAGGCTCAGGTCTTTTTACTCTCTGCTGTCTGGCTTGGCCTCCAGGGATCCAGAAGTCCTCAGGCAGCTCCTGGCATCCAGTCCGCCTCACTGCACTCACCGCCATGACCTCACCTATGTCACTCCCCAGAGTGTTAGGTAACTCAACTGCAAGCCCTTGAGCTTACTTACAAAGGGATTGTGATGTTTGTTTAGAAGATTCCTCCTTCTCATAAGGTGAACCTCATCTTAGTCCATGACCCAATCACCATATCTCAGACCGACTTAACAGAGTCCAAACCAGAAGCGTAGGATAACAAGCTCCTCTGCTTTACGTAAAGCCATGGGCTGCCAGCCCTAATTCTGAAAGGAATAATTCAACATTAAAGAGGTATGTGATCAGGCAAGGGAGACCGTCAGTAAATACTAGAGTCAGAACTGGCACTTTCCACCTGCATCCCGGGGCTGCGGGCTGCCACCTGGGGCTTCACACCTCAGTCCAGTTACGACCACTGAGCCATCTCTTGCTTAAAAGCCAGGACCAGCCTTAAAGGACAGATGAACATGGCAACTTCACTCTAAGGGTCCAATAAGCCTTAAAGGCATTAGAGCTTCTGGCAGGTCTGTGCCCCTACTTGGAACTTTCTCTCCTGATGCATAAATGAGTGGCTCTTCCACTCCAGCACTCTTGCCTGGAAAATCCCATGGACGGAGGAGCCTGGTAGGTTGCAGTCCATGGGGTCGCAAGGAGTCGGACACGACTGAGCGACTTCATTCACTTACCCTCTTACTTGCCAAGGACAACACATCATAGCCAGAAAGGAACACCCCCAGTTTCCATGAGCACACTCCCCTTCTCAACCTTTGTCTCTGTCCACACTCTTTGTCTTCTATCCTGGCTGAGAAAAGTCCACAATCAGGCTAACCCCTCCTTTTGGGTACTGGATTCCTGCCCTACCAAAGATCATCACTCCAAAATGTTTTTCTCTCCTGAATCAGCTTTACCAGATCACTCCCATCAGCACAGGCATCTTGTTACACCTCTCTGATCTCCTTAATTCTTTCCGCTTAGTTACCACTCCATTTCTCTCTTTCCCGTCACAGCAAAATTCCTTGAAACCACGGTCTACCTTTAATGGAACTTTCTATGATTTAATTGTTCATATCTGCACTGCCCAGCAGGGTAGCAGGAGTCACAGAGGTGGCTACGGAAATGTAGCTGGTGTGACTAAGGAAATGAATTTTTTGTTATATGTAATTTACATCAATTTAGACCTAGTTGCCTGTGGACTACTGGCCACTGTGAAGGACAACGCAAGTCTGTACTCACTGACTCCGATCTCTCTCCTCCCATTCTCTGAATGCACTTGCCCTCATTCCTCCTGAAATGGCTGTTGCCAAATCTAAGGGACAAAGTCTCGGTCCTCACACGGCTGGAACCAGCCACAGCTGCCGACAAAGCAGATCAAGCGGATTACTCTCCTCCTCCTGAAACTTTCTTCCCTCGGTGTCCAGGATGCGCCACCTTCCCTGCTGTGCCTTCTCCATATCCTTGGCCGGTTCCTTGTCTCCTCACCTGCTGAACAGTGCAGAGCCCCAGAGCTCAGTCCTGGTACTTCCCTTTCTTATCCTCATTGCTCCCTAGGCACTCCTCTGGTCTCTCGTGGTTTTCAACACTACCTACGCTGAGGACTCCCAGACTTGCACTTTGAGCCCAAACACCTTCCTACCTGACATCACCACGACTCTGTGACCCCATGGACTGTAGCCCACCAGGCTCCTTTGTTCATGGATTATCCCGGCAAGAATACTGGAGTAGGTTGCCATTTCCTTCTCCACGGCATCTTCCTGACCCAGGGGTCAAACCTGCGTCTCCTACAGCTCCTACATTGGCAGGAGGATTCTTTAGCACTAAGCCACTAGGGAGGCCCCTACCTGATCTCACCACCCGGATATCTAATAAGCATCTCAAACTTGCCTCATGTACACCTCAACTCCTGGTTCCCCCGCTACCCCTGTTCCACCCAAAACCCTCCCCTTTCTTGGCTGAAGGCAACTCCTTTTTTCCTACTGTTCAGGCAGAAAACCTTGCATTTGTCTTTGACTCTTTCTCTCCCATCTCACACCCTCTCCATCAGTCAGTTCTTTTCTGAAAATTGCCTGGAATTCAGCTAAATCATCCACCTGGCCATGCCTCTCCCCCTGCCGCCATCTCTCAGCTTCCTGCGCCGTCTCTCAGCTTCCTGCACCTTCTCTCAGCTTCCTGCACCATCTCTCAGCTTCCTGCACCATCTCTCAGCTTCCTGCACCGTCTCTCAGCTTCCTGCACCATCTCGCAGCTTCCTGCACCATCTCTCTGCTTCCTGCGCCTTCTCTCAGCTTCCTGCGCCGTCTCTCAGCTTCCTGCGCCATCTCTCAGCTTCCTGCGCCATCTCTCAGCTTCCTGCGCCAGCGTCCTGACCGGCCTCTGTTCCGCCCTCACCCTGTGCAGTCCACTTTGACCACACCAGCTCACCCATCCCGAGACCCAGCTCTGCTTAGCGGGTCCCGTGGCTCCCGTCTTACTGACAAAAAGCCCAAGTGCTGGTGTACCGTGGAGCTAAATCATCGGGAGCTCGGGAGCTCCCTGATCCCATCCCCTGCTGCCCCCCTCTTACTGGCGCCCCCCTGGTCACCCCCACAGCCTCCGCTCTTCTTCAGCACAGCAGTTCCCACCTCGGGGCCTTTGCATCTGCCGTTCCCTCTGCGGGGAAGGCTCCCCTCCCAGAAAAGCGCAGGCCTTGTTCCCTCAGTCCTTTGCTCACTGTCCGCCTTCTCACCCACCCTGTCTAATACCACACCCCCCAGGCCCATACCTACTCCTGTCCCCTAATGTCTCATTTTTCCTTAGTTCGTGAGGGCAGGACATTTTGCCTATTTTTCCTTCTGCTAATTTCACAGCACCCAACTCATGCCTGACTCTGGCAGGGGCTCATTCAGTATCTGCTGGATGACTGAATGAATCCCCAAGGAGCAAGAGATGACGTCACCACAGGCCCATCGTGCAAGCCCCTCACAAGAGGCCAGAGACTGAGAGGGTCCCGTCCAACCCCTGGGGAGACAGGCAGTGAGCAGCACGGGCTCCTGTGGGGGGTGGGGGCGGGGGGTGCGGGTGGTGGGTGCACAGAAGCAGACGGAAGGCTGGACCCACCGGGCTGATGTGAAGAGGGAGGTTCTCTGTGTCCGTCTGCTCGTCCTGCTCCGAGGAATCCGTCTCCTCCATCTGCTGCATCTCCAGCTCGGACGGAAGAAGAGCCGTCAGGTAGGGGATGGTGAAAGGCCTGGCGGCGATCACTGGGGGATTGGAAAAGAGGCTGGGAGCCTTACGTCACATCAGCGAGCAGCACCCAGCGGCAAGGATGGCTAACACGCTCAGGCACTCACCATGGGCCAGGTAACACTTACACGTTACCTTTAATCCTCGTTTCCAGCATATTAAACAAGTACAATTACCTGCCTCATCGTACAGATGGGGAACTTGAGAATGGAGGGATGATGAAAGTGAAAGTGAAGTCGCTCAGTCGCATCTGACTCTTTGCGATCCCATGACCATGGGATTCTCCAGGCAAGAATACTGGAGTGGGTTGCCATTTCCTTCTCCACAGGACCTTCCAGACACAGGAATTGAACCCAGGTCTCCCGCACTGCAGGCAGACACTCTACTGTCTGAGCCACCCTCCTCAAACACACAGGAAGTGGCAGAGTGGGATATGAACCCGGGCAATATGACTTCAGAGCTTCTTTTACCAAGCACCAGAGAGGACTGGGGCTGAATCCTAGCGAAGCATCAGCTTAGTGATCTTATACTCGAAGCCAGTTAACCCCTCAGCTTCATTACTACAGAAAAGATATGGATCCCTTCGGCCTGAAGGACTCAAGTCCTGACAGTGGACCTGAGAACTCTTGGCCTGGAGTATATCCATGGAGCTAGAGGGCACTTTAGGTAAAGGAGTGATCCAAGTCCTCCAAAAAGCAATGAGGCTGAGGAGAAATTATTGTTTAAAAAAAAAAATTGAAAGAAAGTCTCTGTGTATATTTCCATGGTAGAATTAACAGGAGACACTCAAAGATTATTTTCAACATGGCTCAGACATGGGTCCTGCACACAGAAAGAACTATGTCTGAATACCATCTGCTCGCCATGTGACCTTCGGCAAACTACTCCATTGCTTTTCTCTAGAAGCCTTGGCTTCGCGGAAGGGCAGTGGAAATAGTTCCTGACTCAGAGGTTCACTCGAGGAGCTCAGAGGTAACGGAAGGGAAGTGATGAGCATAGCTTCTGGACTTAGTAACCCAGTTGCTAGATCCAGAGCCAGGAACGCAGCGAGCATCCACCAGGAGCCTGCTGACCCATCCCAGCTCATCACCCTCGCTCCCCTGGGGAAACCCTGAGGCTGACGGAGGACGGAACTTGGGTCACACAGCGAAAGGTAGTGCTGAGATGAGAGCTTCAGTGGCGGGCCCTGTGAGAGGCTGCCATGAGGGCGAAGCCCGGCAGAGGCCCTGTAACTGCCTGGCCCCTGACGCCAGGTCCTCCTACCACCAGGGCTGCCCTCTCGCTGGATGAGCCCCTCCAATGCCCAGGGCTCGGTCACCCTCAAGGTGACCTCAACTCAACGAACCTCAAGCACCCACTTCCAACACAGGTCATGACTATTTTGGAGTCATCAGTTAGGGACAGGGCCTGAAGATCTGGAAAAAAGAGCCAGAAATCTGAAGAACAAGTTCCACCCAAGATAAGGACAAAGCTTACTTGTTTCTTCCAATCACAATGAGGGAGGGAAGAGGGGATGGTGTCTCAAGGTCAAGGCAGGGTCCACAGAGGGGAAGAGACTCACGTGGAAACGTGCTGATGTCATCTTTGAAAAGACTCTGGGTCTCGCCTGTCTTGGCCATGAAACGGGTGAGTGCCCGCTCCACATCGCGTCTCTGGGACGCGGCCTTCTCCCGCAGGACCTGGTAGTCTGACACGGGCTCGCGGTACGTCTAAAGGGAGAGCAGGAAAGATGCTAGAGAAAATACCCGTGATTGTACTGCTCTCCTCCGGTCCCTGCCTTGCTGTTGCTCTGTCCTCCCACCCTTTAAATGACCCTCTACCGTCACCCAGNGACCCAGGGGTCAAACCTGCGTCTCCTACAGCTCCTACATTGGCAGGAGGATTCTTTAGCACTAAGCCACTAGGGAGGCCCCTACCTGATCTCACCACCCGGATATCTAATAAGCATCTCAAACTTGCCTCATGTACACCTCAACTCCTGGTTCCCCCGCTACCCCTGTTCCACCCAAAACCCTCCCCTTTCTTGGCTGAAGGCAACTCCTTTTTTCCTACTGTTCAGGCAGAAAACCTTGCATTTGTCTTTGACTCTTTCTCTCCCATCTCACACCCTCTCCATCAGTCAGTTCTTTTCTGAAAATTGCCTGGAATTCAGCTAAATCATCCACCTGGCCATGCCTCTCCCCCTGCCGCCATCTCTCAGCTTCCTGCGCCGTCTCTCAGCTTCCTGCACCTTCTCTCAGCTTCCTGCACCATCTCTCAGCTTCCTGCACCATCTCTCAGCTTCCTGCACCGTCTCTCAGCTTCCTGCACCATCTCGCAGCTTCCTGCACCATCTCTCTGCTTCCTGCGCCTTCTCTCAGCTTCCTGCGCCGTCTCTCAGCTTCCTGCGCCATCTCTCAGCTTCCTGCGCCATCTCTCAGCTTCCTGCGCCAGCGTCCTGACCGGCCTCTGTTCCGCCCTCACCCTGTGCAGTCCACTTTGACCACACCAGCTCACCCATCCCGAGACCCAGCTCTGCTTAGCGGGTCCCGTGGCTCCCGTCTTACTGACAAAAAGCCCAAGTGCTGGTGTACCGTGGAGCTAAATCATCGGGAGCTCGGGAGCTCCCTGATCCCATCCCCTGCTGCCCCCCTCTTACTGGCGCCCCCCTGGTCACCCCCACAGCCTCCGCTCTTCTTCAGCACAGCAGTTCCCACCTCGGGGCCTTTGCATCTGCCGTTCCCTCTGCGGGGAAGGCTCCCCTCCCAGAAAAGCGCAGGCCTTGTTCCCTCAGTCCTTTGCTCACTGTCCGCCTTCTCACCCACCCTGTCTAATACCACACCCCCCAGGCCCATACCTACTCCTGTCCCCTAATGTCTCATTTTTCCTTAGTTCGTGAGGGCAGGACATTTTGCCTATTTTTCCTTCTGCTAATTTCACAGCACCCAACTCATGCCTGACTCTGGCAGGGGCTCATTCAGTATCTGCTGGATGACTGAATGAATCCCCAAGGAGCAAGAGATGACGTCACCACAGGCCCATCGTGCAAGCCCCTCACAAGAGGCCAGAGACTGAGAGGGTCCCGTCCAACCCCTGGGGAGACAGGCAGTGAGCAGCACGGGCTCCTGTGGGGGGTGGGGGCGGGGGGTGCGGGTGGTGGGTGCACAGAAGCAGACGGAAGGCTGGACCCACCGGGCTGATGTGAAGAGGGAGGTTCTCTGTGTCCGTCTGCTCGTCCTGCTCCGAGGAATCCGTCTCCTCCATCTGCTGCATCTCCAGCTCGGACGGAAGAAGAGCCGTCAGGTAGGGGATGGTGAAAGGCCTGGCGGCGATCACTGGGGGATTGGAAAAGAGGCTGGGAGCCTTACGTCACATCAGCGAGCAGCACCCAGCGGCAAGGATGGCTAACACGCTCAGGCACTCACCATGGGCCAGGTAACACTTACACGTTACCTTTAATCCTCGTTTCCAGCATATTAAACAAGTACAATTACCTGCCTCATCGTACAGATGGGGAACTTGAGAATGGAGGGATGATGAAAGTGAAAGTGAAGTCGCTCAGTCGCATCTGACTCTTTGCGATCCCATGACCATGGGATTCTCCAGGCAAGAATACTGGAGTGGGTTGCCATTTCCTTCTCCACAGGACCTTCCAGACACAGGAATTGAACCCAGGTCTCCCGCACTGCAGGCAGACACTCTACTGTCTGAGCCACCCTCCTCAAACACACAGGAAGTGGCAGAGTGGGATATGAACCCGGGCAATATGACTTCAGAGCTTCTTTTACCAAGCACCAGAGAGGACTGGGGCTGAATCCTAGCGAAGCATCAGCTTAGTGATCTTATACTCGAAGCCAGTTAACCCCTCAGCTTCATTACTACAGAAAAGATATGGATCCCTTCGGCCTGAAGGACTCAAGTCCTGACAGTGGACCTGAGAACTCTTGGCCTGGAGTATATCCATGGAGCTAGAGGGCACTTTAGGTAAAGGAGTGATCCAAGTCCTCCAAAAAGCAATGAGGCTGAGGAGAAATTATTGTTTAAAAAAAAAAATTGAAAGAAAGTCTCTGTGTATATTTCCATGGTAGAATTAACAGGAGACACTCAAAGATTATTTTCAACATGGCTCAGACATGGGTCCTGCACACAGAAAGAACTATGTCTGAATACCATCTGCTCGCCATGTGACCTTCGGCAAACTACTCCATTGCTTTTCTCTAGAAGCCTTGGCTTCGCGGAAGGGCAGTGGAAATAGTTCCTGACTCAGAGGTTCACTCGAGGAGCTCAGTGGTAACGGAAGGGAAGTGATGAGCATAGCTTCTGGACTTAGTAACCCAGTTGCT
Source organism: Neotragus pygmaeus (assembly GCA_006410875.1). NCBI lineage: Eukaryota > Metazoa > Chordata > Mammalia > Artiodactyla > Bovidae > Neotragus > Neotragus pygmaeus. The sequence continues at coordinate 84,532 of SJYV01019756.1, forward strand.
AGATCCAGAGCCAGGAACGCAGCGAGCATCCACCAGGAGCCTGCTGACCCATCCCAGCTCATCACCCTCGCTCCCCTGGGGAAACCCTGAGGCTGACGGAGGACGGAACTTGGGTCACACAGCGAAAGGTAGTGCTGAGATGAGAGCTTCAGTGGCGGGCCCTGTGAGAGGCTGCCATGAGGGCGAAGCCCGGCAGAGGCCCTGTAACTGCCTGGCCCCTGACGCCAGGTCCTCCTACCACCAGGGCTGCCCTCTCGCTGGATGAGCCCCTCCAATGCCCAGGGCTCGGTCACCCTCAAGGTGACCTCAACTCAACGAACCTCAAGCACCCACTTCCAACACAGGTCATGACTATTTTGGAGTCATCAGTTAGGGACAGGGCCTGAAGATCTGGAAAAAAGAGCCAGAAATCTGAAGAACAAGTTCCACCCAAGATAAGGACAAAGCTTACTTGTTTCTTCCAATCACAATGAGGGAGGGAAGAGGGGATGGTGTCTCAAGGTCAAGGCAGGGTCCACAGAGGGGAAGAGACTCACGTGGAAACGTGCTGACGTCATCTTTGAAAAGACTCTGGGTCTCGCCTGTCTTGGCCATGAAACGGGTGAGTGCCCGCTCCACATCGCGTCTCTGGGACGCGGCCTTCTCCCGCAGGACCTGGTAGTCTGACACGGGCTCGCGGTACGTCTAAAGGGAGAGCAGGAAAGATGCTAGAGAAAATACCCGTGATTGTACTGCTCTCCTCCGGTCCCTGCCTTGCTGTTGCTCTGTCCTCCCACCCTTTAAATGACCCTCTACCGTCACCCAGGCAGAGATCTCCAAGGGCGGTGGAAGGGCACAAAGAAAGCAATAAGACTATCATTAACATTTACTTTGAATCTTAAAAATTAAGAAATGTACAGATATTTATATAGTGATTGATCCTAGGCCTTCATTTAGCTCCCGTGACAGCTGGACTCAGGCGTAAGGGAGAACGGGGAATCCTCAACCTCCAACCCCCTGCAAGCCCTGACGGGACCATCCAGGACCCTCGGTGTAATGTGATGACAAGATTTTCTGACATGTTTGAGAACTTCCCCAAATGAAGAATTTGATGAGATCCTGAACACTCTGGTTAAAAACATTAAAAAGCAAGATCTTATGATCATTTTTAAGACAACCGCTTGACATTTATCATAAAAGTTTGAAATTTATTTAACAAAATTCTTCAAATAAATTGTTAGGTGAGAATGAAAAAAAATTACTTTTATGGTTTATTAAGGACAGCCTAAGATGTCACCTATCTTTATAATGTACCTTTTTCAACTATGAGCGCTGTTAAAGTTTCAAAATAAACTGAACCTAGAATCAGACCTGTGACTTCGTATTCCACCAAGATTTAAACCAAGATCTCAAAATATGCAAGAGCACAGGCTATCATGTAGTTGCCACTAAAAAGGAGCCAACAGGTTTCCTGAACCTTGAATAAGGGTCAGATGATCTTCCAATGTACACTGTTTTCATATGGAATTACATTATAACATGCACGTAAATGAGCAAACAAATACCAGAGCATTTAATACTTTTACTGACAGAGATGCACTACAGAAGAGTTAGAGATAGGGATTTCCCTAGTAGTCCTGGGACTAAGAGTGCGCTCCCAATGCAGGAGGCCTGGGTTTGATCCCTGGTTAGGGAACTGGGGATCCTTAACATTGCAGCTAAGAGTTCGAATGCCACAGCTAAAGATCCCTAGGACCTGGTGCAGCCAAATAAATAAATAAATGTTTAAAAAAATAAGAGAGAGTGCTGTGAGTTGATTGTGGCTCTCTAAAGAAAGACGTGTCGAAGTCCCAACCTTGAGGGCCTCAGACTATAATCTTACAGTATTTGGAAGTAGGATCAGGGCAAGATGCACTCATTGAACATGAGGTGATATACAGTAGGGCGGTACGAAGCCACATGAATGGTGTCCTTAACAGAAACGGTCACATGAAGGCAGAGATGCAGAAAGAGGGCCATGTAAAGACGGAAGGTTGGAGTAACGCATCTACCAGCCAAAGGACCCCATGGGCTGCCTGAAGCCACCAGAGGCTGAGAAGAGAGTTCAGAGGGAGCCTGCTGACACCTTGATTTTGAACTTCTGGCCTCTGGAAATGTAAGACAATGCATTTCTGTTGTTCCGAGCCACCTACTTTGTGGCACTTTGTTACGGCAGCCTTAGGACACTCATACAGAAACCACTGGTCAAGGGCAATGTCTGTGTTGCAGTGGTGGGTGACCACTTGCTTCTTTCCCCCCATATCTTGAGGTGTGGAAAAATCTCCCAGATGACTTGCTCTAACCCCGCATTGTGGCCATATTTGCATCAAGACACGGGGACACAGGAAGTGAGTGGAACAGCTTCTAGAGACTCCTGGCCACTATGTGCCTTCCAAGGGAAGGATAAATTGCTAGAAGGCAAATTAGGACATATCAAACCACAGATGAAAACTAGACTTGTCCCATATAGAACCAAAGCTCACAGTTATGATAAGCTGCTGCTGTTAAGTTGCTTCAGTCGTGTCCGACTTTGTGCGACCCCACAGACAGTAGCCCACCAGGCTCCACTGTCCCTGGGATTCTCCAGGCAAGAACACTGGAGTGGGTTGCCATTTCCTTCTCCAATGCATGAAAGTGAAAAGTGAAAGTGAAGCTGCCGTCGTGCCGACTCTTAGAGACCCCATGGACTGCAGCCCACCAGGCTCCTCCGTCCATGGGATTTTCCAGGCAAGAGTACTGGAGTGGGTTGCCATTGCTTTCTCCTATGATAAGTTACATTTCATATTACCAAGCTTTTTTTTTGGCTATGCCACATGGCATGCAGGATCTTAGTTCCTTGACCTGGGATCAAATTCATGCCCCTGCAATGGAACAGTGGTCTTAACCACTGGACCACCAAGAAGTCCCACCAAGTATGTTTTAAGTAACTTTTACCCTGATTTCAAGAATAACTCTTACCTATTACGGAAAATTTGGAAAACCCAGAAAAGCATACAGAAAACAAGAGTTAGCTACACTCTAACCAAGAATTACTACCAATGTTTTGTGGAATAGGTCTTTTCTTTATGTGGCTAGGTACTTTTGTATCTAGAAGATATTAAGAAGTGATGGCAAGAATACACAGAAGAACTATACAAAAAAGATCTTCATGATCCAGATAACCACAATGGTATGATCCCCCACCTAGAGCCAGACATCCTGGAATGCGTAGTCAAGTGGGCCTTAGCAAGCATTGCTATGAACAAAGCTGATGGAGATGACGGAATTCCAGTTGAGCTATCTCAAATCCTAAAAAATAATGCTGTGAAAGTGCTACACTCAATATGCCAGCAAATCTGGAAAACTTGGCAGTGGACACAGGCCTGGAAAAGGTCAGTTTTCATTCCAATCCCAAAGAAAGGTCATGTCAAACAATGTTCAAACTACTACACAATTGCACTCATCTCACATGCTAGCAAAGTAATGCTTCCAAGCCAGGCTTCAACAGTATGTAAACCGTGACCTTCCAGATATCCAAGCTGGATTTAGAAAAGGCAGAAGAACCAGAGATCAAATTGCCAACATCTGTTGGGTCATCAAAAAAGTAAGATAGTTCCAAAAAAACATCTACTTCTGCTTTATTGACTATGCCAAAGCCTTTGACAGTGTGGATCACAACAAACTGTGGAAAATGCTTCAAGAGACTGGAATAGCAGACCACCTGACCTGCCTCCTGAGAAATCTGTATGCAGGTCAAGAAGCAACAGTTAGAAACAGACACGGAACAAAAAACTGGCTCCAAATTAGGAAAGGAGCACATTAAAGCTATATATTATCACCCTGTTTATTTAACTTATATGCAGAGTACATCATGTGAAATGCCAGGCTGGATGAAGCACAAGCTGGAATCAAGATTGCCAGGAGAAATATCAATAACCTCAGATATGCAGATGACACCACTCTCATGGCAGAAAACGAAGAGGAACTAAAGAGCCTCTTGATGAAAGTGAAAGAGGAGAGTGAAAAAGTTGGCTTAGAACTCAACATTCAGAAAACTAAGACCATGGCATCTGGTCCCATCACTTCATGGCAAATAGATATGGAAACAATGAAAACAGTGAGAGGCTATTTCCTTGGGCTCCGAAATCACTACAGATGGTGACTGCAGCCATGAAATTAAAGATGGTTGCTCCTTGGAAGAAACGCTATGACCACCCTAGACAGCATATTAAAAAGCAGAGACATTACTTCGCTGACAAAAGTCCATCTAGTCAAAGCTAAGGTTTTTCCAGTAGTCATGTATGGGTGTGAGAGTTGGACTATAAAGAAAGCTGAGTGCCAAAGAATTGATGCTTTTGAACTATGGTGTTGGAGAAGACTCTTGAGAGTCCCTTGGCTTGCAAGGAGATCCAACCAATCCATCGTAAAGAAAATCAGTCCTGAATATTCACTGGAAGGACTGATGCTGAAACTCCAATACTTTGGCCATCTGATGTGAAGAACTGACTCATTGCAAGAGACCCTGATGCTGGGAAAGATTGAAGCCGGGGAGAGAAAGGGATGACAGAGGTTGAGATGGTTGGATGGCATCACCAACTTGATGGACGCGAGTTTGAGCAAGCTCCAGGAATTGGTGATGGACAGGAAAGCCTGGCGTGCTGCAGTCTCTGGGGTCACAAAGAGTCAGACACGACTGAGCAACTGAACTGCCTTTTGTGTCTGGATGGGAGAGGCAAAGTTGTGCCAGCTTCAATTTCTTCATTAACTCTATTTTTGCCAGCAAAGTGCAGAAGATAATTCTCCTTTGCCAAATTGAAGACATTTTGGAGGAGAGACATTCTGAGTCCTGAACTACCCTGTTACCAATAAACTTCTGGACTCCAGTCTGACAGCCAGGTAGAATTGAGTCTGCTTTTGCATGTCACAGCCTCTAGCATGGCCTTGTCACTCACCGGAGTTTTGATGTAGGTGTGGGGGTCGGGAAACTCAGGGAAATGGCTGGGGATATGTGGCGGATGGGGTCGGTTCTGTCCTGCAGTGAGGGCCTTGGGGGTCACCGGCTGATTGGTTACCGGAGCTGCAACAGAGTCATGACTGGTTACTATTCCACCAGAGGTCTTGCGTCTCTAACCCAACCCTCCTTTTCTCAAAATAAATGCTGGACCTTAGTGTTCTATGCAACAGGCACTTTGTACTTCTACTAATAAAAGGCGTTCAATGGCTTGAGGACCTGAAAGGGTACCTCTGCCCCCAACCTCTGCATAACCTGGGGTGACATTCCCATGTACAATAATCTGCCCGCATGCCTCTCAGGTAGGTGAATTGGTGGCTGTAACAAGTTAACTAGGTAAAAGAGAGGCCTGAGGAACTAAGCAAGTTAGGTGGGCTGCTTACTCTTTTCAAGAATCTAGGTAACAAAGACAAACACTGAGCCAGGGAAAGTTAAGTGAGGAGGGGATTAAAAACGGCACCTTCCACTGCTGCCTTGAGAGGTATTCCTAAAAAGATGCCAGCCTGAAAAGAGTGATGAAAAACAAACAAACAAACTAGTGAATTCTTGCCAGGTTCCATAAACCCAAACTAGTTACTCCAACTCAGTTTATGGTGCTCAGTGTATCAAAGGCAGAGATCATCAAACTCTTTGTATAAAAGGACAAAAAGTAAATATTTTAGGTTTTGCAAGCCACACAGTCTGTCACAACTACTGAACCCTGCCATTATAGCAAGAAAGCAACCATAGGTAATAAGTGAATGTGGCTATGTACCCACAAAGGTTTACTTACAAAAATAGGTGGTGGGCCACAGTACCCATAGTTTATTCACGCTTGATCTAAGCAGGAACAAGAACTCTCATGTTTCTCAAGTAGCATTGAGATGGTTTGCCTTTGTGGTGAGTGAATTTCACAACCTAATTCCATCGGCCCAAATCAAGATTACACTGTAGGTAGCCCCAGATCATGGAAAGGAGCCTGCAGTGAGGCAGTAGCTACATACCAGTCCCTGCCCTATTCAATTACTTCACTCCACCAGCGTTATTTCAGCACTACTGGATATCTCGGTTCACAGTCACTTACGGGCGGTGATGACCATCCTCTGAGACCGTTTTGCATATGCAGGGAGAGTGTCCACATTGAAACCTAAGAAAGAGGAAACCAAAAATCACTGCCTAGGCCACTAAACATAGTAGGGGAAGTAAGGCTGCAGTGAAATAGTTTAAACTCCTGACTTTGCTGCCACTCAAAGGAAGCTCCAACAGAGTCCCCCAGAGGAGTTAAGAGGTCTCTTACAGGGGTTCAGAGGAACCCTCTTTTGATAACTGTCAAGTTGAAAGCAAACCAGGAGACTCACGAGGAGATTCAAGAACATTTAGCAGACTGTCCTGCCTCCTGGGGACTCCTCTCTCATGTTCCCAACTCAGCTGCACTGAAGAAATGCAAACTGGAGATGTACTTACCCATCTCAACAAGGGTGACCACAATATCTGACAGTGTGGGCTGGGTCCTGGCTGTGTGCTCACAGTAAGACTTGGCACTCCTTCCAATTTCTGAAATGTCTAAGGATCAAAAGCAGAACGTCTTATTCTCAGTTCCCAAACTGTTAAACACAGAATGATCGCATGAGCCAGCGACTCCACTCCTAGGTATATACCCAAGTGAAAGGAAAACAGGGACTCAAACAGATTCTTGCGTGTACATGTTCACAGCAGCCAAAAGGGAGAAACAACCCAACGCCCACCCACAGAGGAATGGATCCAGAAAATGTGGTCTATACCTTTAATGGAATATTACTCAGCCCTCAAAAGGAATGATGTTCTGCTATAAGATACAACATGAATGAACTTTTTGGTTTTTTAACTTTATATTTTATACTGGGGTATAGTCAATGCAATTAACAATATTGTGACAGTTTCAGGCAGACAGCAAAGGGACTCAGTCATAATATACATGCATCCATTCTCCTCCAAACTCCCTCCCATCTAGGTTTCCTGTGTTTTTATACAATATTTATTTACTTATTAATTTTTAAATTTGTGGCCGTGCTGGGTCTTTGTTGCTACACACAGGCTTTCTCTAGTTGCAGAGAGTGGGGGCTGCTCTTCCTCGTGGAGCGCGGGCTTCTCACTGTGGTGGCTTGCCTTATTGTGGAGCACGTGTTCTAGAGCTGATGGCCTTAGCTGCCCCATGGTATGTGGGGTCTTCTTGAACCAGGGATTGAACCCGTGTCCCCTGCATTGCAAGGCAGATTCTTAACCACTGGACCACCAAAGAAGCCCATGAATGAACTCCGAAAACATCATGCTAAGCGAAATAACCCAACTAGTCAAACATTTTAAGATTCCACTTACATGAGGTATATAAAAAAAAGAAAATCCACAGGGACAGAAATTAGATTAGAGGTTACCAGGAGCTGGGAGGAAGGAGGGATGAGGGGCTGTTGTTTATGGATACAGAGTTACCATTCAGAACCATGAAAAAGTACAGTTCTGAAAATGGATAGTGCTGATGATTGACACCACTGTGACTATATTTAACACTCAGATTGACTGCAAAGCCTTCAAATTCCTTCACTCTTGGAAAGTGAAAGTGAAGTCACTCAGTCATGTCTGACTCTTTGCGACCCTATGGACTGTAGCCTACCAGGCTCCTCCATCCATGGGATTCTCCAGGCAAGAAAACTGGAGTGGGTTGCCATTTCCTTCTCCAGGGGATCTTCCCGACCCAGGGATTGAACCCTGGTCTTCCGCATTGTAGGCAGACACTTTACCATCTGAGCCACCAGGGAAGTCTATACTAAATGCTTAAAAGTAATTAAAATGATAATTTTATGGTATGTATGCTGTATCATCAAAAAAATAATAATAAAGGTCTTATTATTTGGGTGTCAGGTTTTTTTTCTTCTACCTGAAGCTGAAACCTCTTTTTCAGTCACTCGGAAGTCCCTCAGGGAAAAGGGGAAGCAGGAAGCTAGGCTCTATGAATGGGCTTCAGAGGTAGATGAGCAGTTTTGGGAAAATTCTGAAACTGTGCTCCATTTTACAAAAAGCCTGTGGACTTAAGCATTTTCATAATAAAATGAGACATTCTTTGACTTTTTCTACTCTCACTCTCTGTCATGTTTTCCAGAGGCTATGTCACCTGTGATGACACCATGGCTCTGCTGGCTAATGGAATGTGTCCGTGAGCATCCTTATGTTTTACGATGTTCTCAATTTCATTTTCTAATGTGGCAAAATCTCTCTATATAAAGCCCATGTTGCTATTTCCCTCATGGTCCAGTGGTTAAGAATCCACCTGCCAATGCAGGGGATACAAGTTCAATCCCTGGTCTAGGAAAATGCCACATGCTGCAAGGCAAGTAAGTCCATGTACCACAGCTACCAAGTCCACACTCTGCAACGACTGAAGCCCATGCACCCTAGGGCCTGTGCTCTGCAAAAAGAGGAGCCACTGCAATGAGAAGCCTGTGCGCTGCAACTAGAGTAGTCCTTGCTCGCTGCATCTGCAGGAAGCCTGCATGCAGCAACAAAGACCTAGAGCAGCCCCCCGCCTCCAAAAAACCTTAATTTTTTTTTTTAAAAAGAGAATATCATTTTTTAAAAAGCCCATATACAAAATTCCTTAGGACCCTCAATATTTAAGAATCTAAAGGGGTTTGAGATAGCTGCTTTAGGAAAACATTTGGTATTCTGAAGCCCCAAACATCAGCTGCAGAGAGTCATCTCACCCCAGATTACACCCTTCCTGGAGCAGCCCACATCCATGACTGATCAAGACTACAAAGGCAGGGCTTTGGGGACCTGACGTCAGAAACTCTGATGGGCAATAATCCCTCCAGGGTTTCCTGCTGAGCTGGCCAATTCTTTGTTTGAACTTTTCCCTCTCTGCCTAAACCTTTCTCTCACTTCCATTCACAGAGCTGATTCCTCCCAAAACACCTTAATGCCCCATCCTCATCTCATCCTTACCTTCCCTACCCAAGGCCCAAAGAGAGAAATACATTGATTATGCACAAGCCTGTGTGAGACCATTCCAGGCTCCTAAATCTTAAGATACTTCCTTTTAAAAGCAGTGGTGGGTTTTTTTCTTTCCATTTTCTAAAGCTTATCCTCCCTCACTCTTTGTATCACATAATATAGCATTTGATTATATAATGTGTGGCATCTATTTCATGGGACTTAATCCTGACTCTCCAATTAAAGTGTAAATTCTCTGAGCATAGAGAACAAACAGTAATAATAACACCACCTACAAGTCATTGAGGGCTTACATTTTCAGCTTTAACTGTTTTACATATATATCTCACTTATACTCAAAACTCCAAAATGTGCAAATTATTATTATTCCTTATTCACAAATAAGGAAATTGAGGTTCAGGAAGTTTAGTGGTTGACCCAAGCTATTAAGTGGCAGAGTGAGAACTTACACCCAGGTCTATCTTATTCTAAAGCCTGTTAGTCGCTTAACAATGTCCTTCCTTTTCTTAAACCTTTTCAACACTATCATAATGCAGGACACAGAACAGATGTTGGACTGGAAGAAGGCCTGCTGTTTCCTATTGTTTCCCGGTACTTACAGCTCTGCAGCATCTCTGTCAATGTTTCCACAGATGCTTTCTCAGCACTCTCAAACCCTGCCTCTGTCAGCAGGGAGCTCACAACCACTTGCAGGGTTCGCCTCCGGGCCAGATGGTAGTTATCAGCAGGGTTAGTGGACTGTTTACTTCCTGATCTCTGTGAATCAGCAGCCCAGAAACAGAGAACATTTTTATTCACTGGACAATGATGCAATTAGAGCTCACATACTGTCACTGGCAAGCAAAGGTTCTTTTGCTAAATACCTATCGGTACTTTGGATTTATAGCTCTTGGCCAAATGAACTATAACTGAGCATCCTAGGGGCTCTAAACTCGGAGACAACCTTTCTGCCTACCTAACACTTAACAATTTCATAACACAAAGAGGCTGTTTTTTCTATTTTAGCAGATTTTCAGAATATATAGCTGAAGAAACATGCATGATGGGATTGGAACTCGTGCCCATCTCCCAGAAAAAGTGATCTCTCTCTCTCGTTCTTCCCGTCTCCACACCATTTCACTAACGAGGAGAGTCAAAGCAACCAACAACACATGATGTTGAGAAGAGGGCAGAAAAAGTAGGAAACCTAAATTATTTTGAAATGGGAATCCCTCCCCAACTTTAGCGGGCCAATAAGAAGGCGAAAACAGCCTCAGTGAACCAATCAGGAGCTGTTCCGGGTTCCCAACCCCCCCCCCAACAAAGAACGGACCAATCAGTACACAGGTCCAACGACA
>SJYV01019756.1:95442-145613 GCA_006410875.1 Neotragus pygmaeus
CCCCACTTGCAACTAGAGCTTCACAGCCACCCTGTTCCGGCGCATCACGCTGCCCTCTCGCCCTGTGTGAATCTGCAGGTGTTTGCGGGCGAGCCTGAAGGCGCCGCTGGCTGGAGGCTGTCGCTCGCCGGCTTCCCTCCCAGGCCGTTGCGTCCACGCAGTGCCTGTGGTTTTCTGTGGTTCGCTCGCGGGTAAGCCCCCTCCGGATGGAGAGGGGGGGGGTCTTCCGTGCACCGCCCCTTTTGCGGGTGTCTGGCAGGACGCAGAGGCTGGATTTGAACCCCAGAACTCGCTAGCTCTGGGTCTTCGGATACATTGCCTGACTTCACTGTGCCTCAGTTTCCTCTTTTGTAAAACTAGGATGGGATGAGATGGATGGGGTTGGGGGTGAGCTAATACAGACGAAGGGTCTATGACTGTGCAGACGTAGAGTAAGAGGTCAAGAAACAGCGCCTAATGTTTATTTCCTGCTTGGCGAACGGATGAGTGGAAAATGCTCAGAGGCCGATGACTGGAAACCTGCGCCGCGCCTGCCCGCCGGGAGCACTTGTGCCTGGGGGGCATCCATCACCCCCTCACCTGGGGCGCGTGGCACGCGTGTGGCGGGGTCGCGGCGCCCGGCGAACCGCCGGGAGGAGTCCGGGCCCAAACCTTCGCTGAGCGGAGCACCCAGCCCCTTTGTCTCCCCCGCCCCCTCTTCCCCACTTCCTGCCCAGCTTTAAACTCGGGATTGGCGGCGAGGCGCCGACTTTGTAAACACGCCGCGTCTGCGGCTGCGGAGGCTAGTTCTGTTTGGGCGCCTGGGAGAGGGGTGCACGCCCCTCCCCGAGGCTGGAGGTGGCGACCCCCCCCCTCCCCGGCCCGACACACACACACCTCCCCAGAGACAGAAGCCAGAGGCGGCGGGAGAGTGTGTGCGGCCACGGTCGATGCTCCGGGGGGCTCACCTGCCGAGAAGGTACGCTTGAGGGCTGGAGAAACCAAGATAGATGGGTGTCAGCGACACCCCGCTTTCCTGGAACCTCCAAGCTGAGACTGGTGGGGGATCGGGGATGGGGGTTGATGGTTAAAGAGCACTGCGTCTCATCACCTCCCGTTGTCTCTCAAAGCTCAACTCACTTTCTCTGAGTTTCACGTGGCTGAAGGACAGAAAAGGCCCCCAAAGCTCTCTGCTTTCTGTGTCCGCACAGTCCCCCTCCAAGCTGAACTGGAAGCCCAGTGGCCTCACTGGGCTGTCTGTTGTCGTTCTGCATACCTCAGAGATGGGCTGGGAGGCGGAGGGAGGGCAGAACTAGGGTGGGCAGGGAGCCTTGGGGTCCTTCTGCCAGCCAGGGCCGGGGGAGCAGGCTGGAAGACAGGACGGGAAAGAGGGGTCTTGCAATGGTGGTCTCTCTGGTATCTGATGGGTAGATGGCATCTACCCACAACTGATGGCTCTAGCCTCTTCTGTGTCTTTTAATGTGTCAACAAGAGGAATAACTGAAGACATTGGTTGCTGTTACTGAGGGAGCCTTAATGTATTCATCTGCAAACATTGATTGAGCACCTACTGTGTGTCTGGGATTTGGCTGGGATGCTGAGGGTACAATGGTGTTATTCATCCACAGTGATCTTGGCTGAGTCATAGAACAGACAAGGTGCCAAGCTGGGGTGGCTGGGAAGGCTTCAGAGAGAAGAGGACATTTAAGTTGGGTTCTCAATGATGGAAAGTCAGCCGGCAGAAAAGTGGTGGGGTCTTTGTGGGCAATTTACTCATTCTACAGAGCTGGACTGAACCCTGACTTTTGAGTTGGGCATTGGGAAACAATGGGGACACAGAAACAGCTGCTGCTCTCTTTAACCCTGCTGTCTAGACACGAAGAAGAGATAGGAATGAACAGGATGGATTCTGGGAAAGGCATATTTCTGGGCTGGTTCCCAGGACCCCAGAAATTCCCAAGTAGGTACAGCAGGGAGAGTCCACTCCATGGGGTGATAAAACAGTCCACACAATGCTGGGGTACCCACCCCCACCCCTGGATGCTAAGACTGTTTCCTGTAACAAATCTAAGCCCCCAGCTCAGTTCTCCTTGGCACTAGACGTGAGTGAAAAGAAGTGGATCTGCCNGGAGCTGGAAGTCTGTCGTGGCCCTTTGCCTGTCTGATTTGTGCACGTGACCACCTAACCCGTGCTTTCTCTCGTGGAGTGGCTCAGAGAGCCTGGACTCAGAGCCTGGACTCAAGACAGAAACCACCCTGGTTTGAGTCCCAGCCTGGCCCCTTCTTGGCTGTGTGAAACTGTTTCCTCACCTGTCAAGTGGGCGTAATGGCAGCCCCTTCCTCACCGAGTCATTGTGGGGATTAGTTGTCCTGACACTCCTGAGCACTTTATAATATCCAGATTGGATCTTTTTGTGTCCTCGTAGCGGCTTTGTGAGGGACATGCTATCATGATGCCTTTTTTGTTCCTTCTGGCTGCACTGGGTATTTGCTGCTGCTCCGGGGTCTAGTTGCGGTGGGGGTAAGGGGGGCAGGTGGTGAGCTGAGGGCTACTCTCTAGTGCGCGAGCCTCTTGTGGTGGCTTCTCTTGTTGCGGAGTGTGGGCTTTCGGGTGCCCAGGCTTCAGTGTTTGTGGCATACAAGCTAAGTTGCCTTGTGGCCTGTGGAGTTTTCCCGGACCAGGGATGGACTCCGTATCCCCTGCATTGGCAAGGGGCATTCTTAACCACCAAGGAAGTCCCTTGTGATGCCTTTATGTAGACGGAGAAGCTGGGGCAAGAGTTAAGGGGCCGAGGCTTCCGGGCCCACGCTCTGCACCAGGCTTAGGAGATAATACGCTCAAAGCCCTGCCAACTACCGAGCGGGTCATACACCCTTACACGCGATACTTCTGTCACCATTATATCATCCTCACGATCATCCTGCAGCCTGAGCTCCAGGGACTGGGCGTGGGGACCATCCAGCAACGAGAGGGCAGCCCTGGTATCTTTGCTCGCCATCCCACAGATGACTTCATCTCATCCTCTTTTCTAGAATAAAAATCGGCCCACAGTTCTGGCCTGTGGTCAGACCGTTGGACAGAATACTTGAAATTGGGACTGTCCCAGAAACTCCCAGTTCTGGCCCCCGCACTGTCTGCTCCAACTCGGCCTGCCTCCTGTTCTCTGTCCTCTCCCCTCCAGGCTGCACCTCCCAGCCCCTCCCCTGGGGGGCCCCGGGTTCTGGGAAAGGAAGCCAGGAGCAGGGCCTCCGACAGATGCGGAGCTTGGGCTCCAGCTGGGGGTGTTAGAGGCTGTGGGAGGAGGGAGGAAGGGCCAGGGGACGGGAGGATGGGGTACAGAGGGCACTCCCAGCCAGGCAGCATGTCCCCCGGAAGGCATCTCTGTGCTCTTCATAGACTCTTCTTCCTAAGCTCCTGTTTATTATGCTGACTCTGCTGGGTGCTGAGGAAACAGCCTGGAATAAGACCCCAGGGAGGATTTACTCCTCTCTGGCAAGTGGATATCGCAAGCTGATTATGGAGGGAAGAGTGTTTTTTCCTCCCCACACACGGCCCCGGGGGTCAGGACTGGTTTTTGCTTTCCTTCCAGCTCTGTTCCCTTTTCTCTAAGCAGGATCTACTTCAGAACCACAGACCGGGAGACTGTTCAGAGGTGGAATCTGTTTTCATCACAGTGAGATCTTAGGGTTACACACTCTCAGATGTACTGGGTGGCTGAGCGTAGGCCAGAGTGTAGAACATTCAAATGGTTTCCAGTCTCTTTTTCTTTCCCATCAGCTGGTACCTGCTGGTCTTAGGGGTGGCCACCATCTTCTCTTAGAATTCTGCCTCTAGGACCAGGCAGAGTTCTTCCTGTTGGGTCTCTTGGTCTCCAAGGAAACAAGAGTTTTTTCTGTCCAGGGCCCAACCTCTTGGGCTCTAACTCAAAACTCTCTTTATAGCCACTGGACATGAGCTCGGTGCCTCCTGGGTGGTCCTCAGAAGTCTTGCGTGTCCCCTGTTTCACCTCACGTGCAGCTCCTAGAGTTGGGTGTTTCTTGTAGGAATCAATTGCGTGGATTTTCTCTGAACGAACCCTCATTTCTTTGCAGACAGGTGGCAGCGAAGATGTTGGGATAATAGAGCACATGTTTGCACAATACTTCCATGTGCTGGGAAGTGCCTATGTGCAATATGTACCATGTGTACATAAGTTTCTCTGTGTGTGTGTGTGCTCATATCCAACTCTTTGCAACCTCATGGACTGTAGCTCCCCAGCCTCCTTTGTCCATGGGACTCTCCAGACAAGAATACAGGAGTGGGTTGCCATTTCCTCCTCCAAGGGATCTTCCCAATCCAGGGATTGAACCCACATCTCTTGCATCTCCTGCATTGGCAGGTGGATTCTTTACCACTGTGCCACCTGGGAAGCTCATGTAAATTGATAATAAATGTGGATATTTGTTAACTTGTTTCTCATTTATTCCTCACAAGAATCCTCTGAGGTTTCCCTTATTTTTCAGGTAAAGAAACTGAGGCACAGAGGTTAAATAACTTGCCCAAGGTCATACAGCCAGTCAGTGTTGAGAGCCCAGTGGCTGAAAGAACTCTGACTGGAGTCAGACTTCTTTTTATATTTTTTAGTTAAAAAAAGTTTAAAAAGTTGATATCGGGTATAGCTGATTAGGGCTTCCCTGGTGGCTCAGCTGGTAAAGAGTCCGCCTGGAATACGGGAGACCTGGGTTTGATCCCTGGGTTAGGAGGATCCCCTGGAGAAGGTAACGGCTACCCACTCCAGTATTCTGGCCTGGAGAATTCCATGGACTGTATTGTCCATGGGGTCGCAAAGAGTCAAACATGTTTTGATAGTTTCAAGTGAGCAGCGAAGGAAGTCAGCCATACTGGAGTCGGACCTTNGGCTACCCACTCCAGTATTCTGGCCTGGAGAATTCCATGGACTGTATTGTCCATGGGGTCGCAAAGAGTCAAACATGTTTTGATAGTTTCAAGTGAGCAGCGAAGGAAGTCAGCCATACTGGAGTCGGACCTTTCATGCACACTGTGTGTGTGTGTGTGTGTGTGTGTGTGGGACCTTTCATGCACACTCTGTGTGTGTGTGGGGGGGGACCTTTCATGCATACCCTGTGTGTGTGTCAGTGTGTGTGACCTTTCATGCATACTCCGTGTGTGTGTGTGTGTGTGAGTGGACTCCAGGTTCCCTGTCAAGACGTCCTGAACACAGTGTTAGGACGGGGGAGAACAGGCAGGTAGGCCCCTGAGCTGTCTCTGTGTGTCCCAAATCCTCCCCTGTCCTTTGGTGCTCCTGGCTGGAGCTGCAGGCTTGTCCCCTAAGCCAAGCAAGATGTCAGGGAAGGAACCAGGAGGACCCCGCCCTGCCCCAGCAGGCAGGTCAGGTGTTGCAGCTACCCAGGAAGCAGGGGTGGGTGGTGGCGATGTGAGCTCTGCTAGGTGGGGCTGGGGCCCTGACCTTTCTGGGGAGCCCTGGATGAATCAGCCCAACCACAGCCGCCCTAACTGCAACATGGTGCAAACAAGCTTTTCTTCCAGCTCCCTCCCCTCCCCCCCATTTTTCTTTCTCTCCTTGGCAGGGGTGTGGCACCAGGGCAGTGGCTGCGGCACACCTCTGGAGTTGGTGGTGAAGCTGGGTCCTAGTGCTGGGCCTGCAACCTTCACCTTCCAGATACTCCTCCCCAGGATGGGCAGCAGACCCAGCCCAGGGTGGCGGCCACGCACCCTGCCCGGAAGACAGGACTGCGTAGATGTAGGACGCATGGCCCAGCCACCTGGCGTGTCCCTCCAGCAATATCTGTAAGCCTCAGAGGGCTTGTCCATTCCTCACTGACAGTAGAACCACATTTTATTTATGTTTATTGTTGATTTCATTTTTGGTTGTCCCGGGTCTTCGCTGTTGCGCAGGATTTTCTCCGGTTGTGGAGAGCGGGGGCTGCTCCCTCGTTGTGGTGCAGCGGCTTCTCACTGTGGTGGCTTCTCCTGTCGCGGAGCATGGGCTGCAGGGCCCGAGTTTTTCAGTAGTTGTGCTGTGAGGGCTCAGTAGTTACATCCCCAGGATCTAGAGCTCAGACTCAAGAGCTGTGACACGTGGGCTTAGCTCCTCCGTGGCGACATGTGGGGTCTGCCTGACCCAGGGGTGGAACCCGTCTCCTGCATTTGGCAGGTGGATTCTTTTACTCCTGAGCCACCAGAGAAGCCCTAGAGCCACGTTTTGTGCTGTGTTGGGTTCACAGTCAGTGTAAAAGCAAAACACATCAACATTACTATTAAGGTCTCCTTAAATTGCTCATAAAACACAGTGTGCATGGCTTGGACGTTATCTCAGGATCTCCAGAATAGCTGTTTTCATTGAGACAGATGGCCGCATCTTTTGTGGAACATTATGCTGAGTTGGGGGAAGGGCTCACATCATATGAAACCCATGTAAGTGGTTTTCTGAGGCTGTTGGGGACCTCCTCCAGTGGACAGCACTGAATTTGTGGTAGTTCAATGTGCATATTTAGGAATTCATTATGCATTCACTGACGGACTCTTACTGGTTTCCTGGCTGGCAGGAAAGGTTGGAGTGACGGTGCTGTGGGAATCTGGAGGAAGGAACAGTTTCTTGTGGATGGATTTACCAGGAATTTCTCTGCATAGGTGCCATTTGAGAAAAATGAAAGAGGAGTGGACTTGATGGGAAGATATTCAGGAGCAGTTTTAAATGATGGTTGTTTCTGTATCTTTTTCTTCTCTGAATATCTGAATTTTTTTTTTAGCTGAGAGCCTATGGCAATTATTAGGCTTATTTATTCTTTATATACATACATACATATATATATATATATATAGGCTACACCAAGTCTTAGTTGTGGCACACAGGATCTTTTTTAAAAAAATTAATTTAATTGAAGACTAATTACAATATTGTGGTGTTTTTTGCCATGCCTTTACATGAATCAGCCACGGGTATACATGTGTCTCCCTGTCCAGAACCCCCCTCCCACCTCCCTCCCNTACACCAAGTCTTAGTTGTGGCACACAGGATCTTTTTTAAAAAAATTAATTTAATTGAAGACTAATTACAATATTGTGGTGTTTTTTGCCATGCCTTTACATGAATCAGCCACGGGTATACATGTGTCTCCCTGTCCAGAACCCCCCTCCCACCTCCCTCCCCATCCCATCCGTCTGGGTTGTCCCAGCATACCGGCTTTGAGTGCCCTGTTTCATGTATCAAACTTGGACTGGTGATCTATTTCACATATGGTAATATACCCGTTTCAATGTTGTTCTCTCAAATCATCCTACCCTCACCTTCTCCCACAGAGTCCACAAGTCTGTTCTTTAAATCTGTGTCTCTTTGGCTGTCTTGCATATGGGGTTGTTGTTACCATCTTTCTGAACACACAAGATCTTTAGCTGAGGCAAGCGAACTCTTAGTGGCAGTGTGTGGGATCTAATTCCCTGACCGGGGATTGAACCTGGGGCCCCCTTCATCTTAGCCACTGGACCACCAGGGAAGTCCCTATTCTGTTTGTTGTTGTTTTTGACCCCCCTGCATGACTTATGGGATCTTAGTTCCCCAGTCAGGGATGGAACTCATGCCCCCTGCTGTGGAAGTGCAGAGACCTCAACGCTGGACCCCCAGGGAAGTCCCCAGGCTTATTTATTCTTTATATTATTGATTCTAGTACAACTAATGACTGTTTCTATAGTCACTATTATTTCTGTAATAATAATTATTCTTCATATGTTGTTCAGTTACTCAGTCATGTCTGATTCTTTGCGACCCCATGGACTGCAGCATACCAGGCTTCCCTGTCCTTCACCAGCTCCAAGAGCTTGCTCAAACTCATGTCCATCGAGTCAGTGATGCTATCCAACCATCTCATCCTCTGTCATCCCTTCCTCCTCCCGCCTTCTATCTTTCCCAGCATCAGGGTCTTTTCTAATGAGTTGGCTCTTCAAATCAGGTGGCCAAAGTATTGGAGCTTCGGTTTCAGCATCAGTTTTTCCAATGAATATTCAGGGTTGATTTCCTTAAGATTGACTGGTTTGATCTCCTTGCAATCCAAGGAACTCTCAAGAGCCTTCTCCAACACCACATTTCAAAAGCAGCAATTCTTCGGTGCTCAGCTTTCTTTATAGTCCAACTTTCACATCCATACATGACTATTGGAAAAACCATNAGCAATATCTGTAAGCCTCAGAGGGCTTGTCCATTCCTCACTGACAGTAGAACCACATTTTATTTATGTTTATTGTTGATTTCATTTTTGGTTGTCCCGGGTCTTCGCTGTTGCGCAGGATTTTCTCCGGTTGTGGAGAGCGGGGGCTGCTCCCTCGTTGTGGTGCAGCGGCTTCTCACTGTGGTGGCTTCTCCTGTCGCGGAGCATGGGCTGCAGGGCCCGAGTTTTTCAGTAGTTGTGCTGTGAGGGCTCAGTAGTTACATCCCCAGGATCTAGAGCTCAGACTCAAGAGCTGTGACACGTGGGCTTAGCTCCTCCGTGGCGACATGTGGGGTCTGCCTGACCCAGGGGTGGAACCCGTCTCCTGCATTTGGCAGGTGGATTCTTTTACTCCTGAGCCACCAGAGAAGCCCTAGAGCCACGTTTTGTGCTGTGTTGGGTTCACAGTCAGTGTAAAAGCAAAACACATCAACATTACTATTAAGGTCTCCTTAAATTGCTCATAAAACACAGTGTGCATGGCTTGGACGTTATCTCAGGATCTCCAGAATAGCTGTTTTCATTGAGACAGATGGCCGCATCTTTTGTGGAACATTATGCTGAGTTGGGGGAAGGGCTCACATCATATGAAACCCATGTAAGTGGTTTTCTGAGGCTGTTGGGGACCTCCTCCAGTGGACAGCACTGAATTTGTGGTAGTTCAATGTGCATATTTAGGAATTCATTATGCATTCACTGACGGACTCTTACTGGTTTCCTGGCTGGCAGGAAAGGTTGGAGTGACGGTGCTGTGGGAATCTGGAGGAAGGAACAGTTTCTTGTGGATGGATTTACCAGGAATTTCTCTGCATAGGTGCCATTTGAGAAAAATGAAAGAGGAGTGGACTTGATGGGAAGATATTCAGGAGCAGTTTTAAATGATGGTTGTTTCTGTATCTTTTTCTTCTCTGAATATCTGAATTTTTTTTTTAGCTGAGAGCCTATGGCAATTATTAGGCTTATTTATTCTTTATATACATACATACATATATATATATATATATAGGCTACACCAAGTCTTAGTTGTGGCACACAGGATCTTTTTTAAAAAAATTAATTTAATTGAAGACTAATTACAATATTGTGGTGTTTTTTGCCATGCCTTTACATGAATCAGCCACGGGTATACATGTGTCTCCCTGTCCAGAACCCCCCTCCCACCTCCCTCCCCATCCCATCCGTCTGGGTTGTCCCAGCATACCGGCTTTGAGTGCCCTGTTTCATGTATCAAACTTGGACTGGTGATCTATTTCACATATGGTAATATACCCGTTTCAATGTTGTTCTCTCAAATCATCCTACCCTCACCTTCTCCCACAGAGTCCACAAGTCTGTTCTTTAAATCTGTGTCTCTTTGGCTGTCTTGCATATGGGGTTGTTGTTACCATCTTTCTGAACACACAAGATCTTTAGCTGAGGCAAGCGAACTCTTAGTGGCAGTGTGTGGGATCTAATTCCCTGACCGGGGATTGAACCTGGGGCCCCCTTCATCTTAGCCACTGGACCACCAGGGAAGTCCCTATTCTGTTTGTTGTTGTTTTTGACCCCCCTGCATGACTTATGGGATCTTAGTTCCCCAGTCAGGGATGGAACTCATGCCCCCTGCTGTGGAAGTGCAGAGACCTCAACGCTGGACCCCCAGGGAAGTCCCCAGGCTTATTTATTCTTTATATTATTGATTCTAGTACAACTAATGACTGTTTCTATAGTCACTATTATTTCTGTAATAATAATTATTCTTCATATGTTGTTCAGTTACTCAGTCATGTCTGATTCTTTGCGACCCCATGGACTGCAGCATACCAGGCTTCCCTGTCCTTCACCAGCTCCAAGAGCTTGCTCAAACTCATGTCCATCGAGTCAGTGATGCTATCCAACCATCTCATCCTCTGTCATCCCTTCCTCCTCCCGCCTTCTATCTTTCCCAGCATCAGGGTCTTTTCTAATGAGTTGGCTCTTCAAATCAGGTGGCCAAAGTATTGGAGCTTCGGTTTCAGCATCAGTTTTTCCAATGAATATTCAGGGTTGATTCCCTTAAGATTGACTGGTTTGATCTCCTTGCAATCCAAGGAACTCTCAAGAGCCTTCTCCAACACCACATTTCAAAAGCAGCAATTCTTCGGTGCTCAGCTTTCTTTATAGTCCAACTTTCACATCCATACATGACTATTGGAAAAACCATAGCTTTGACTATATGGACCTTTGTTGGCAAAGTAATGTCTTTGCTATTACCACTACTTTTTTTTTAATGATTTAAAAACTCCAGCAACAGACTGGGGCAGGGAGTTAAAAAACATGAGTAAGGGGGGAAGGCTGGGGCATTTCAGAGACCCCATGTCTGCTTTAACTGACTTGTTAGATCTCGGCAGCAGTTCTCAAACTTTCTGATCTCAAGATCACTTTACACCCTTAAAAATGATTTAGAATCCCAAAGAGTTTTTGCTTTTCAAAGTGGTAGCTACTGACGTTTGACTTCTAATAAAAAGTGTTAAGTGCAAAATTTTAAAAATATTTATTAATTCCTTTAAAGTAACAATAAAAATCATTGCAGTAACGTAGCATCATATTTTTTATAAGATAATAACTGTATTTTCCAAAACAAAAAAATTTGCAATGTGGCCTTGTTTTACATTTTTTCAAAAATCTCTTTAACGCCCGGCTTGATAGAAGACAGCTGGGTTCTCATATCTCCTCCCGCTTCAGTCTCTTTCAATATGTTGTTTTGATTGATTTGTATGAAGAAAATCAGGCCTCACACAGTCATGTGGTTCGGAAGAGAGGACCCGATGGACTGTGGATTAGTGGACATGCAGCTAGAAAGAAACTTTGGGGCAGTGGTGGAGAAGCCAAATCAACAATGTTGGGTTGGGGAGTTTGGACTCGTTTAGGAGGTATTGGGAAGCCACTGAAGACTTAGGCTGTGCTGGGGTTTTGTTGCTGCTCACGGGCTTTCTGTATTGTGGCGAGTGGGAGCTTCTCTTCATTACGGTGCGTGGGCTTCTCACTGTGATGTCTGCTCTTGTTGTGGAGCACAGGCTGTAGGTACAAGGGCTCACTAGTGATGTATGGGCATCATTGCCCCATGGCATGTGAAATCTTCCTGGACCAGGGACCAAACGCGTGTCCCCTGCATTGGCAGGCGGATCCTTAACCACCGGACCACCAGGATTGAAAACTTGTGAGCAAAGAAGTGACATGATCAGAATAGATTTCAGTAGGGCAGTAGGCAAGAGAGAGCCTACACAAAATAAAAAGGATTGAAACTAGGGTGACGCAGTAGGAATGGAAACAAGGGGGGCGATTTGGCAAAATATTTTGAAGGTAGAAGCAACAGAACTCAGTAGTTATTTGGTAGGAAGCTATGAAGAGTCACTGGCACTGTGAAATCGCCCTGCTCTTCCCTGTCAGGTACCATGTGTACTTCAAAGATGAAGTATGTGGCCATGTGTGATCGTTTGCTGCTCTCTGTCCTTCTGGGATACAGTAGGTAGTCAGTAAATGAATGGAGGAGAGTTCAAGGACTAGACGACTGCGAGATATTTTATCCTAGGTGGGTGGCAGAATATTGGTGCCATTAACAGAAATTTAAAGACCAAGAGGAAAAGATGTCCATTATCATTAAGTATCATCAAGTAAAGGGTGGGTGGAGATGTCAAGCTATTAATAGAGATAAAATAGTGGGTGGGCCTTGAGATAGACTGTTCTCTTGGAAAGGAAGTACATTTTCCTAAGTACTAAAGATTTGGGGAGAAATAGATAATACACCTAGGAGAGATTGTGCTTGATTATTTTTATTCTCAAGTTACTCAAGTTCAATAAGGGCAATGTTTTTCAAAATTAGAAATGTCTTCATTTTAACCTATTTCTTATGCACACATACACACACATATATGTATACATAAAACAAACAAGTTTCATTAACTAGACAATACTTCCCTTATTTATCTTTTTTATTCTGTTGTTTCATTTTTTAAAAACACTGGTCAAGATAGCTTCATGACTTCATGACCCAGTAAAGCGTCCTGACTTGCAATTTGAAAAACAGTTAGTTGGCGAGGTATCAATATTTTCAAGGTTCTGTTAGCAACCAAAACAGATTGTCCAATATAAGGCAAAAGGAATTCATGGGAAGAAGGCTGGGAACCCACAGACTCATCAGAAAGGCTGGAAAACTAGTTTTGGAAATAAGCAGAAACTGACAAAGTGCCCAAGGGCTGAGCAGAAGGACCGTCGGCATGGTTGGAATGGTCAGGCCAGACGCTCTGGTTTCCATACTGCAAGTCAGACAGGTTGACTCCTGGATATGCACTAGGGGAGAGGTAACCTCCCAAAAGGAAGTGACAGTGCTGTTGGAAAGGGGATCAGCAGCCAAAAAAAGAACAGTCTGCAAAAGGTAACATGACTTAAACATATAAAAAGATACCTAACGGGGACTTCCCTTGTGGTCCAGTGGTTAAGACTCCACTTCCACTGCAGGGGCTGAGGGTTTGATCCCTGGTAAGAGAACTAAGCCCCCGCATGCTGTGTGGTGTGGCCAAGAAAAAATAAGAGAGTGGTGCCCCTACATGATAGCAGTGGGTCCAAATGGGTGTGTTCTTGCCTGTTGATGACCTTGCCGTGTGATAAACTCTCCCTTCAGAAAGCATCTTGGCTAAAGGTGTCAAATCAAATGGCTCCAGAATATTCTGAACTTCTGCTTTGGTCATCCCACTTTTCCAGGCTCTGTCCTAAGTGTAGGGAAAAATTTTGTCCATGATGATAGGCATATAGTAATACAAAACTGGAACAGCTGAAACGTTTCCCAATAGAGTATGGTTAAGCAAGATACACTATATCTAGTACATGGAATATTGGGTAGTCATTAAAAATGTCAATTGCAAAAAATCCGTGATATCACAAAAATTACCTATATAGTAAAGTGAAGGAGAAAATTAGGATGCAAAAGTGTTCATTACAAGACATTTACTGGAGAAGGGAATGACAACCCACTCCAGAATTCTTGCTTGGAAAACTCCATGAGCAGAGGAACCTGGCGGGCTACAGGCTATGGGGTCTCAAAGTCAGCCAGACTGAGGGACTGGGCACATTTACCACCATCTAAAGTGGTTTTTTTCCTTTTGTACTCCTACCAGAAGAGCTTGGGGCTTCCAGTTATTCCATATCCTTGCCAATATATTCATCTTTTTAAACTTTTGACCTTTTAAATAAATGTGTAGCATTAAAATGACAACTGTCTGTTGTACACACATAGAGATATACACACACATAGAGAAAAGACTGGAAGAAACTATACCAAAATGTTAACAGCAGTTGTTTGCGGGAAGCAGTAGAACTATGGGTGATTTCTATTTTACTTTTTCCCCTTTTTCTAAATGTTCCAGTTCTGTAATGACAAGAGAAATGCAAAACAAGTCATGAGTTGCGTTTCCATAAGCATATAGAAAATCGGTCTTATTGTTTTCACATCATCGCATTGGAGACATAAGGTGCCAAGTAAACAGCTGGCACAGCGGGACTTCCCTGCTGGTCCAGTGGTTAAGAATCTGCCTGCCAGTACAGGGGTCCCGGGTTCGATCCCTGGTCCCACACCCCGCAGGGCAACTAAGCCCATGCACCACAACTCTAGAGCCTGGGAGGTGGAACTCCTGAAGCCTGTGAGCCCTTGAACCCACACTCTGCAATGAGAAAAGCCACCGCGATGAGAAGCACGTGCACCACAACTCGAGAAGGCCTGCCCCGCAACGAAGACTCAGCACAACCAAAAATTAATTTTTTAAAAAAGTTGGCACGATGCAACGTTCCCAGCAGTCCAGTGGTTAGAACTCCACTCATCCAATGCAGTGGGTGAGAATTCGATCCCGGGTCAGGGAAGGAAGGTTCCCCACTTGCTGGGTGGCACAGCCAAAAAAGGAAAAAATGTTTACAAAAAAAAATAAGTCGGCAGGAGTAGTAAGTGTGACAGCCGAGAGGACAGCCTGTTGTGGCTGGGAGTTGACAGCTGCTCTTGCTTCAAGTCCCCAATGAAGCCAGCACTATCCGCCAGACCCTTCAAGTCCAAGGCTGCCACCTGTAAAGCTGAAATACCCTGGCAAGCCCAGGGTGACAGCTCAGGTTGTCCTGGCAGTCGGGGGGTGCGTCTTAACCTGAGATGACTCACTTTCGCCAGCCGGTTACCTCTCTGAAACATGGAGCAGGCATTTCTGGTTGTCGGGGGCGGGGGGCGCTGCTCTCTCCTGTGCCTTTTAGCAACTTGGAGCCGGGGAGGACTAAGGCGGTGAGAGCAGGGTGCTGGGCTGTGTCCCACAGTATCTGCCTTCCGCAGCTCAGCAACAGGGAAGGAGGTGGAGTCTGGATTGAGCCCTGAGATAAGGAATAGGCTGCAGCTGACTGAGAAGATCAAAATAAACAGCTGCGCCCCCAGGAGAATGAACTCCACATTCCATTCTCTGGCCCCACCACCGATTCCCGCTTCGCTCTCTCTCCTTCCCCCCACCCCATGCACACTCAGCACCCCCATCAGCTAGAAGGGCTCCCCTCAGCCTTGGCTTAGGTCCCTCCGAACCTTCCCACACTACCCCCACCCCTTAACCAGAGGTTCCAGGGCCGCTCTCCAGCTGTCGGGAAGGGAGTGAGTGCTCCGGACAGGTGGCCGGAGGTGGATGGAGAGGGGCCTCATCCAGGGCCGGACTCCACCTGCCAGACTGGGCCACCCTCATACTCACACGGTGGCTACCCCAGGAAGGCCCAGGAACAGAAGAGGGTGGCGGTGATGGTGGTGGTGGCCAGTCTTGGGAAGCCAAGGCCGGCATGGGGTGGCTGGGAGGAGGGGCGTGCAGGGGTCCTGATGGCCGGCTCTGCAAACATCTGGTCCTCGCTGTGGGTGGGCCCGGTCCGGCCCTCTGGGAGCTCACAGTCCAGTAAGAGGAGACAGCAGGTCCAAGGTGTACCTCTGAGGGGGTTATTCCTCCCTGTACTGCCCAGAGGCATCCCCAGCCCTATGGAAGCCCCTCCAAGGCTCCCTGACTCCTGAGGGTTCAAGTCACTACCCCAGACCACTTTCTAGACGTGCTAACCTGGGACTTAAAATCAAGGAGACGTGGACTTCCCGGGTAGTCCAGTGGTTAAGAATCTGCCTTGTGATGCAGGGGACACAGGTTCGAGCCCTGGTTGGGGAACTGCGACCGCACATGCAGAAGCTAAGCCCAAGCGCTGGAACTACTGGGCCTGCCTGCTCTGGAGCCTGGGCCACACACTGTACCTACTGAGCCACACGACACAGCTAGAGTCTTGTGCCACAACGGAAGATCTCGACTGGGAGTGGGGGGGGGCAGACACTTCTACCACCCCAAAGCCTGGGTGTGCATAGGGGTCTCACCACCCTCTCAGTCCCTAACTGCAGGCAACTTTGCAGAGTCCCACATCATTCTACTTAAATGACCCTCTTGAATTCCCCAATGACCTCTTTGTCCCACATCTCCAGCAGATTGCTGGGCAACTCCCCCCCTCACCCTGGGTCTAGTCCCTCCAGCCAGCAGACTCAATGTATGCATGCTGATACTAGCCAGGACTGACAACATACTTTGCAAGAGGCCCTTGTTCAAAAATTATTGAGAATTTCAAGATGGTGGCAACAGAGCCTTGAACCCAGGGTGGAACCCTTCTGAGTGCAGGGCTCTGTGTGCCTGCCTGGATCACGCGCCTGTGCAGCCAGCCCGGGGGTCACTACCCTTCATCGAACACTGTCGGTGATGCCAGACCCGGTGCTGGGTGCTCACCACGCATGATCTCATTCCTTCCTCTCAGCGGCCCTNTCTGTCCATGGGATTCTCCAGGCAAGAATACTGGAGTGGGTTGCCATGCCTTCCTCCAGGGGACCTTCCTGGCCCAGGGATCGAACCCGCGTCTCTTGTGTCTCCTGTACTGGCAACCGATTCTTTACCATTAGCCCCACCTGGCATTAGCCCTAGACTGTTGGAATAGAGACCCCCAAATCAGGCGTCTGAACAAAATGGAAATTTCTCGCATACGAGTCTGGGTGGGCAATTGGACCCCTTAACAGGGTTGGGGACCCACACTTCTCCCAGGCTGTTGTTCATCCAGGCCCTCGGATGTTGAAGATAGCACACCACCCCATCCCCTGGGTCCATGACCCAGCCAGTGGGAAGGGAGAGGAGGGTAGGAGGGGGCATAACTCTTCCTTTTCAGGACATGACTCCAAATTGCCAGATCCCTTATCCCATTAGCCAAAAGTTGGTCACCCACCATATTAAATTACAGAGGATCTTGGGGATCATACTGAGCAGAGCTTCTAGTATGAAAGGTATAAGAAGAGGAAATGGATGCTGTGGGTTTAGGAACCTTCGTCCCAGGATCTCGACAGGCAGAGACCAGGAGAGCCTGTGTCACGTATGTGAGGATGGCTTTTCTACGTGGAACCTCTGAGCAAAGGGTTCCCAGATGGACTTCTCTCTCGGGGAGGCCTAGGGCAGCAGGGCCAACACCCCGCTGGCTACCGCCCTCTCCCCTGGATGCCTCACNGGAGAGCCTGTGTCACGTATGTGAGGATGGCTTTTCTACGTGGAACCTCTGAGCAAAGGGTTCCCAGATGGACTTCTCTCTCGGGGAGGCCTAGGGCAGCAGGGCCAACACCCCGCTGGCTACCGCCCTCTCCCCTGGATGCCTCACTCCTGATCACAGGTAGAAGATTTGACTCCATGTGCTTTTGACCAGAGCCCTGGTCTCAGGAGCACCATAGGATGGAGGAGGAAGCTCAGTGAAGGGCACCACGCTTGCCCCTTTGGGAGGCTCTGCTGTCCTCAGGTGGAGGAGGGAAGCGTCACGTCCCCTCACCTTAGTGAGCAGGTGGAATCGTCTCAGTGTCAGGAGATGGAGAGTCCCGGGGCTCTCAGGGCCAAATCTCAGTCTCAGAGACAAAGGGCATGGAGTTGAGGCAGAGGGTCCAGCTTTCTCCAAAGGAGGGAAATGGTTCTCTTCCTCTGCAGCTGTGAATTTCTGGATGCAGTCTTCTGGGCCTGTTGTTTGTTTGCTCATCCATTCATTTGCTCATTCATTCCTTCGTTCATCATTATCTGTGTATTGAGCGCCTGCTGCGCAGATGCTGTGTTCATTTCAGGTGAAAGAGAAAAGAGCGTGACAGGCACAGCCCCTGACCTCATGCATCTTACAAGCCCTTGCTGCCTCCCCACGGAGGACAGACCAAGCCATCGCAGCTCTGAGGGCCACTGGTGGCTCAGAGTGTGAAAGGCCCACAGGTAGCCCCTGAAAGCATGTGGCAGGTCTCACCTNGAGAAAGTTCCTGCACAATGTATCTTTCTCTGCCTTCACAGACTCAGTGACTTCCCAGCCCCAGGGAGCGTATTTTTTCCTTCTCCTCTGTAAAGCGTTCTGTGGATTGCATTATCATTTGCTAAATACATTACAGCCCGCTATTTATTTCACTCTGCAGCTTCCAGACCTTTGTTGCATTCTCTCCACATCTAGGAATTTCAGCAATAAATCACCGAGGGGCTAGAGAGCCTCTCTCGCCCTTCCCTTCATTGTTCTCCCCAGCCCACCAAATCAGGTGGAAGGCTCTCCAAAAAGAGATTTCTCCAGAATGCCTGTTTTTCCCAGTTCAGACTCCAGAGGGTGGCAGGTGCCTGAAGGGCAGGCTGCCTTCCAGGTTGGCATCTAGAATTGAGGGAACCTCATTCACCTCTGTGTCCTTAAATCAGACACCTTGAGAAATAGAAGACTGGACTAAAAGGAAACATGAGATAGAGTCTCAGGCCAATTGGCCAGTAAAGGTGAACAAGGGCAGTTCTCCTTCCTCACCTCACTGATGCCCCGAGCTGCAGACTTTCCAGCTGACTCTTGGCATACCTAGTGGACAGTGTCTGGTAGGAGAGAGTGGGAGGGGCTGGAGCATGAAATGGGTTTATTCTCAGTATAATTCTGAACAGTCTATTGCATTTTATAGCTCATTTTTTGGGGGGTAGTCTATTTTAGCTGAGAATGTGGGAGTAGTTCAACTTTTAGGACAAGATGAAAGCGACCTCTAGAAAATTTCTGGAAAATTGAAATGAGTGCTTAACTAGAAAGCATTCTTAGGAGCCCAGAGAGGCACCAAATACTGTAGTTTCTGTTTTGCACATGTGGAAATAAACTGCCTCATACTCTAAGTTATATGAGAAGGATGGAGAAAACCTGTTTCATTTCGTAAAGACGTGCCCTGGGTGTGTGTTTGGCAGCGTGTGGAGCAGAAACATTTATACTTCTGTAAAACACGCACGCACGCACGCACACACATGTGTATATTGTTTAACTTTCATGCAAAAACTCGGATATAGTATTTGGGAAATCTGTCTTTGTTTGAATAGTTTAGTCAACCAGGAAAATCAGTTACTAGAGGTACTGTGTTATTGTTTGTGTAGTAACTCATTTGGGACGCCTTGATTGATTGCCATGGTTCTCATCAGCCTCCTCTTCTGTGGAAAGTACTTAAACAGCTCTGACCCTCCAGCCAGGAAGCACAGAGAACCCTTAGGACTTGGAGCATACAGATTACCTTGTGTAGGTTGGCTTCTAAATCAGTGTTACTTGTCTTCTTTGCAGGTGGCTTGACTGTGCATGGAAGGAATTAAGTTCATTTTAAGATAGGACACCCCCCACCGTCCCATCTGTAAGGTATATGTAAAGAGGAAGTCTTTATGTTGGAGTAAGAACTTCTGCCGTAGGGCTGGGCTTCAAGAATTTCAGGTAAAACTTGTTGACTAGGTCTCATGCTTGCTTTTTCTTTTCCCATCTTTGCCCTTATGCTTTTGCGACTTTCTAGATGATTTCAGTAATGGTTTTTGTCAAAATGGGAGTTGAGGTATAACATTGCTTCTTTAGAAACATTTCTTCTGCAGACGTGTGGACTGAAAATCTGTTTGTAAGATTTTTAGGTACTGTTTGTAAGTGAATCGGTACTGTATTTAAGTAAAATACTGGAGAAATGATCTCAAGAATTAAGCCTTATTGTAGCAAAATCAGGCTGGAGATCAGAAATTTAAAACGATTAAATGAAAAATTTGTTATTTTTTTAACACATTGTTACATTAGCTGTTCCCTTGCAGTTAGCATGTCTACTGTGTAAGAGTGTAGCTAAGGCAACACATCAGAAGAGAAGCCTTGATGTCTAGGGATAGTTTTTCTATAGACATATGATCTTACTACTTAATAGAAACTAATTAGATTAGAAAGGAAATTTGGAGTCTGGTTGGTAAATAGATTGCTCTGAAGGACTTGATTTAATATGGGTTTTGATGGGTGCTTTTTTCCAAGAAATTTTATTAACTTGAATTAGAGAATGCTTTATTGTTTTGTATTTAAAATTTTAAAGTTATACATAAACATTTCATTGATTTATAAGCCCTCCATTTATAAATGTTGTATATATGGTACTGACTCATTTTTTAGGAGAACAGAAAGAAGAGCTTGACTCTCTTCAGTTACAATGAAGAGATACTATATGGGATATATTTAATTTCACTTTAAATATATTGGATTACAATTAAATGAAAAACTGGTTTGTTGGTTTTTTTTTAATCCTTCAAGTTCTCCCTCATTGTCTGTGCTCTTTCCCCCCATTGTCAGGCTTAAAACATACAGTATCATTGTCATCTGTCCCCTGAATAATGGTCCTGAGGTGATATTATTAATGTGGCTTTTTAAAATCAAACTAATTATACTTGCCTAAAAGAGCCACATGTGTGTGATTCTAGCTGCCTGGTGCCTTTTGAGAGCCCTGGAGACAAGCTAGTGAATAGAGCTGAAAATTCATTCTGTATTTGATTAAATGGAACAGACTTGCTGCTCCTTACCCCAGCAGGGGCGATGAGATCTCTTGATCCCCGAAGCGGCTCCAAGACCCTGGGAATTCCATTAGCAAGCACCTGAGGAATTTCTGCCCTGCAGTGCCTTTTTTGTATGTGTGTATGTGTGTGTGTGGAAAGGGAGGGGAGCCGAGTGGCACTTATNGGGGGTGCGTGGGGGGAGGAGCAGGCATTGGAGTGGGTGTTTCACTTCCCCCTCACTTCCTAGGGGTGGAATCTGCTTTTTTCTCAGTTGGTGAGATTGGTGACTTCTCTTCTGCTCCGGGGGACACGTCCCCTCCCAGCCCCTCCTCCAGCACCCTGGTCTGGGTGGGATCCTTCCTCCTATTACCTGTGACCCCAGGAAAGTGCAGAGTGTGGGGAGTGGAAATCTGTGTGGGGACACTTCCTCTGTGGGCCCTTCGGTTCCTGATCTCCTCTCTGGGCCCCTCTTGCCCTGCAGTCCTCCCAGCTAGTCCAGGAAGAGAAGCTGTGCACCCTGGCCTCCACAGAGGGCTCACTGACTTCCTGCTTCCTCCGAGTGCCAGATCCACACCCAGACCTGCCGTTCGCCTTCTCATGTTGGCGTCTCTCACTTTATTCCTTGAGGCACAGCCTTGCTCTGGACCCTGAGTGGCCTCTCAGTCACTTCATGCGCTGTTCTTACCACCTGGCAAAAGTTTGAGGCCCCAACTGGAATGTAAACCCAGGGATTCAGGCCAAAGAAAGAAAGAAAACCTTCCGAGTCACGTGCCCCCATCTCTGCAGTTAAGATGGTTGATAGGAGAGGGCTGGGGTCCTGTCTGCATTACATGTTTTTGGCTTTTAGTAGGGACAGGGGAGCCTAGTGGGCTGCCGTCTATGGGGTCGCACAGAGTCGGACACGACTGAAGTGACTTAGCAGCAGCAGCAGGATTTGCACTTCGCAGGTTTTCAGTAGGTGCTGGGTAGTGTATGGATGAGTAGATGCAGGCTGGCATTCACAGGAACCCAAAGATAGGGCTGCCCCATTATTGTAACAACGAAATATAGTCCATTGTCATTATTCACAATACTTACGCTCTATAAGGTTGCTGTGGGGCTTCCCTGATGCCTCAGTGGTGGAGAATCCGCCTGCCAATGCAGGAGACGCAGGTTTGATCCCTGATCCTGAAAGATCCCACCTAGCTCGCAGGAGCTTAGCCCATGCACCACAACTGTTGAGCCTGTGCTCTAGAGCCCGGGAGCTGTGACTCCTGAAGCCTGCTTGTCCTAGAGCCTGTGCTCTGCAACAGAAGATGCCACGGCAGTGAGAAGCCTGCAACTGGAAAGTAACCCCGCTTGCTGCAACTAGAGAAAAGCCCAGGTAGCAGTGAAGACCCACCACAGCCACAGATAAATAAATAAAATTATTAAAAAATAAAGTCACCATGAACTCTGCATTAGTGAGTCCAGAGCCGTTGCTCCGAGGGAAATACAAGGCTGACTTCCTTTAAGCCTGTGGTCCCAACATTTTTCATCAACCAATCAACATACTTGTTTTATGTGAGTTTCTGTTTTAAGACAGTGTTTTTAATATGTGGATTCATTAACACTGAGCTCAGGGCCTAGGGCACTGTAACTCATGCCTGAACGAAGCTTAGCTCACGCACACCCCAGCCTCCTTGTAGTTAGCCATGTAGCCATGCATGAGGGCCATTTTAAACAGTAAAATCAACAAAAAGGCTAAAAATGCTGGAAAGGGAGCACTGAGTAGACTGAAAAGGACACTTGTTTACTGCACGAGAGATGCAGCAAGGAGGCAGAACGTCACCCTGTTCAACCTCAGCTGAGAACACGCGCATCAGCTGACTCGAATTTTTCACACCTCTGTGAGTGTCTTCGAATGACCACAAAAGCAGCAGGAGCATTGAGAGAGAGTAGGCAGATTCACAAATGGAGAATCGGTGAATATAGAGGATGACTGTACCTCCGCAGGGGTTGGTAGATACCTGATGCCCTCTGCCCCAGCGCTACCCCCAGCTTCCGCATCTAAGGATAGGCTGCCTTGCCCAGCATGGCCCTCCGTCACCCATACTGCACCCCTGCTGCCTCTTGGGCCGGTGGGTGAATTTTACTGGCCTGGCCTGCACCGGAGGAGGGGTGAAGAAGCCCTGGTCTGCCACCCTTCCCCCTTCCCCTGCTTTCTCACTGCACGTGAGGCCTCCCCGGTGAGCCGGACCCACACGTGCATAAAAGGAGGTGGGGTGACACGAGCAGGCAGCCACCTGTGACTTCTCCAAGCCGAGTGTTGCACCAACACCTGGGGAAGACCCCCTGGCGGTTTGGGGGAGCCTGTTTTGACCCGATCTTTATTTACCCCTCACAAAGGAAGTAAATAAATAGCTCTTTGTGTGTCTGTGTGGATGTGCGCGTGCCAGACTGTGTGTGTGCCTGCTGCACACCGTTAAAAACCATGGCCTGGCCCCAGAGGAAGTGGTAACAGAACAATTGTTTATTTTCCATTTACCCTCCTATCCCTCCCCACCTCCACCCTTTTAATGTGCGCCAGAGGCTTTCTTTGCCAGTCCAGGATCCAATCATTTGTTCATCCATTTCTTTTTTGTTAAGACCTTATGATTTATTTATTTATTAAAAAAATATTTATTTGGCTGTGCTGGTCTTAGTTGCAGCACTCGGAATCTTCAGCCTTTGTTCTGGAATGCAGGAATGCAGGTTGCATGTGGCATGCAAACTGTTAGTTCTGACACATATGTGGGATCTAGTTTTCCGACCAGGTATCAAACCTGGCCCCCTGCGTTGGAGTATGGGAGTCTCAGGCCCTGGACAACCAGGGAAGTCCCTGTTCATCCCTTGCTGCATTCACTCGTCCTGGTGTGCTCTGAAGCAGCAGAGTGCCAGATGCTGGCCAGTGTAAAAGACAGATACGTAGAATGTATAGAAGACGGTGGGATGGGGAAAGGGCGTTTGGCCTGGGGGTGTGACTTTCTTCCTTTAAGGACACACTCTGCACTTGGGAAGCAAGTGTTGCGGTATTCCCCACTGTGCGTCTTCTCTGCTCCTGTGGCTGCCTGCCCACCCCAGGCCTCCGTGTGCACTTGCCTGGATTACTGTGTGTTTCCATAGCATTGCTGCTCAAAGACCATTAGAGACTTCCTTCTCTGGGCTTGTGAAATTAAATTCAACTTGTCATAGTGCTCTGGGTCTCCCTGCATCTGGGCTCAACCCACCTATCCAGCCCTTCTACCCACAATCAACCTCCATCACGTTATTCCTGGGCTTCCTAGGTAGCTCAGCTGGTAAATAATCTGCCTGCAATGAAGGAGACCCCGGTTCAATTCCTTGGTTGGAAGTTCTCCTGGAGAAGGGATAGGCTACCCACTCCAATATTCTTGGGCTTCCCTGGTGGCTCAAATGGTAAAGAGTCCTCCTGCAATGCAGGAGACCTGGGTTTCGATCCCTGGGTTGGGAAGGTCCCCAGGAGGAGGGCATGGCGACCCACTCCAGTATTCTTGCATGGAGAATCCCCATGGACAGAGGAGCCTGGCAGGGTACAGTCCATAGGAATCACAAAGAGTCGGACATGACTGAGTGACTAAGCACAGCACACCTTATTTCCGCCCAACAGGCATGCTGAGACATCCTGAGGAGCCCCTGCTTCCATCCCTTGTCCCACACTGTCCCCATTTCTTGGGATGCACCTTGTCCTCCTCTCATCCACTCCTGTCTGTCCAAACTTGGCTGTTCTTTACGTCCTGGTTTAAATCTGCCTGACACATGCCACCTTTTGGATAGCATATCCTCGTGTACATTGGGTGTGGGTGCAGCTCCTTGTCCTTACTAGACCATGAATTCCTTGAGAACAGGGTCTGTATCTTAGTTAGCGTCCACCTTTTTTTTTTTAACTGCACCGCACAGCGTGCAGAATCTTAGTTCCCTGACCAAGGATTGAACCTGCCCTCTCTGCATTGGCAGAGCCTTAACCACTGGACTGCCAGGGAAATCCCTTCTTCTTTCATTCATTCATTTAGCCCATATGAAGGGTGACTGTGCGTGATGACTCCTGTCCTTGTTTCTCTAATGTAACCATCACTGCATGATATTCTCTTGACCAATGCTGGTCCAACAGATGATGCTGCAAGTACGAAGTCTCGAGGTGCAAGTCTCTACGCTGTGGGCATTCTGAGGTGAGGGAGAGCAGGGAAGGCGGAGTTGAGGGGAGGGCTTCCAGGAGAGCTGAGCCGTCTCTGGAGTGGACAGGTGGAGTCTGGAGGGTTGGGACATGGAGATAAGGGCAGGGCAGGAGCCCTGAGCATCCTGACCCGAGCCCAGGATTCTTGCTCCTGGCTCTCACGACCATGCCGGTGTCTAGATCTGGGGAGGGCGCTGAGGAAGGAGGCTTGAACCGTGCGTGGACAGAGTCCTTCTGAAGGCCTGATCCATATGGTGAAGCAGGGAAGACAGAGAGACAGCCATGGATCTCTTGCATGTTGGGTCAGATTTAGGCACAGGAGGGCTTGGGGAAGTCGTACATTCATTCATTCAGCCTTTATTTTTAAGGTTTAAAAAATTATAAAATGAATACTTGCTCAGTATGGGAAATTTGGACAATACACAAAATAGGAAAAAGCTAGAAAAATCGTGTTACCACCCAAAGACAGCCTTAGTTTACGTTTTGTAAGCCTTCTCTCTTTATTATTTAAATAATTGCCCTGCAATTATTTAAGCAGCTATTTAAGTAATTGTTAATTTTGTATTTAATTTTTAAGGAAAAATTCATTAACCTGAATAGTAAGGAATGTAATTGTGAAAGTAAAACTTTATAAACAACTTCATTTTAAAAACACCTTATAGACAGGAAGAAAATAAAGGTGCCCCACCCTCCAACTTTCATCCCCTGGGGAAAACCAGTGTTAAAGGCTAATATGTATCCTCTGAACTTTTTTTTCTGTGTATATACACTCAGTTTTATTTTTTCAAAATAAGATTATAGGATACTGTTCATATGCATTTATTTTTCTTTTTACAAAGTTAAGATCATTTTGCACTCAGTGTTGCATATCCTTTTAAAAAATTTTTTTTTATGCCACATAAATTTAAATAAGGATCTGACATTATAACAAAACAAATCCATACTGTTAATGCATTACATATGATACAATTATAGGTTGTAATTTATAACACTGTTTGAAAATATGGAATAATTTGCTTGAAAACACAGAAATATCTACTTTGTACTTTTCAGAACATGATTGAAATAGCCCATTGATTAATCAAAATGATTTTATTTTTGTTTCTATTTTTTTTTTTGGCTGTGCCACCAGGCTTGTGGGATCTTAGCTCCCCCACTGGGATCAAACCCATGCTCCCTTCAGTGGAAGCCTGGAGTCTCAACTTCTGTACCACTAGGGAAGTCCTGATTTTTTTTTTTAGGTAGGAAATAGATTTATTTAGAGAGAAACACACTCCAGAGAGTGTGGGCCATCTCAGAAGGCAAGAGACTCAAACCATTTTAAGAAACAGCTTTTTCTATGTGAACATGTAGATTTTTGAATATGTATGTAACTGTCCACCCATATGTTATTCAGAATCCTCACAGACGTTTCCTAGGCTCTGTGCTAGGCCCATGAGACAAACTCGCTCTCTGGAGCTCCCAGGCTGGTTGAGACACCAACACTGTGCTGCTTGCAACGGAAGCTTGCAAGAGGTGGGGGTCAGGGTGCCATCAAGGAAGGCTTTATGGAGAGATGACTTTGCTACGCTGGGTCTTGACGAGTGGGAGGTCCCACAGGCAGAGGCTGGAGGACAGAGTGCAGGGCCCCAGTAGTGCTGTGACTTATTATCAGCCATCCTCCCGGCCCCAGAGGTTTCTTTCTACTTTTCCTTTGGACATGACAGATTCTGCAAACAAGGGCTCCAGCTGTTTATCTGGGGCCATCCCAGGGCCAGGGGCTCCCACTCCCTGCTGCAGAGGCTGTGGGGCCCTGATTAAGGAAACAGCTGAGGCAAAGGACTCGGGGCAGAGGGGGAGGGAGAACCGGAAGGAAGGGCCCTGGAGAGCCAGGGTGAAGGACAGGAACGAGCAAACCGTGCCTCTCTGTGCTGCTAGGGTGGGTCCCTGCCTTCCTTCACCTGGTAGACCCTGCTCCCTCAAGGCCCCTTCCTTTGGCACCTCCTCTGCGACTCCATTCATTCATCACGTGCGTCCCGATGGCGTCGATTAGAACTGATTCCTCTCTTGTGCTCACTGAGCAAGTCAGCCTGTTACCATTAACGAGTGTGAACTTTGGAATCAAGAGTCATAGCCGGAGTAACTAACATGTATGAAACGTTTCACATAGGTTGGACACTGTGGTGAGGGATTTTTTTCTTTTTTGACAGTGCTGGGTCTTTGCTGCAACGCATGGGCTTCTCTAGTTCTCTAGTTGTGGTGCACAGGCTTAGTTGCCTTGAGGCAGTTGGGCCTTAGTTTCCAACCAGGGATGCAACCCAAGTCCCCTGTGCTGGAAGGCCTATTCTCAACCACTGGACCACCAGGGAAGTCCCATGTGATGAGAGTGTTTTGAATCTATTTTCTCATTTAATATTTTCCAATAGTCAGTGTGGTGGGAATTATGATCCCATGGAGTAGAAGAGGAAACTGAAGGCCAAAGGGGTTAGTAAGTGTGAAATATAACAAAGAGTCACACCCCTGTATGAGTCTCAGTTTCCTCATTTATAACACAGAAAGGAAAATAGTACCTTTTCCCCAGGACACTTATAAGAACTAAATGAGTTAATACATATCAAGCACCTGGTATACCCAATAAATGTGGTCTCTCACCCCCTCCTTATAGCCTTTACCACTATCATTCTGGATCATCATTCTTTGGGTTGGGGCTAGTTTGAGCTTATTTAACCTGGTAGAGGTCTTAAGAATATCCATTCTCGATTTGGGCTGCTTGAGTTTAAAATCTAGGCTCAAGGGGACTTCCCTAGCCCAGTAGTTAAGAATCCACCTTGCAGTGAAGGTGACTTGGGTTCAATCCCTGGCGGGGAACTAGGATTGCTACATGCTATGGGTTGATTAAACCCATGTGCCACAACTACTGAGCCTGCATACTCTGGAGACCTCGAACCACAACTAAGACCCGTTGCAGCCAAATAAATAAAGAAAAAAATCTAGGCTCAGATCCATGACCGAACTCTATTCCGTAAATGGCCTTGGCCAAATTAATGTCTTTGAGCTCCAATTTCTTCATCTATAATACAGGAATGATAATGGTACTCTGTGTGCATGTGCTGACATTAACTAGGCTGGAAACTTCCTGAGGGCCGGTAAGGTATCATCTGAGTTCTCACTGCCTTGATGAGGCTATATGTGGGGAGTAATCCAGATAATGGTATGACAACAAGAATAACAAGTAGCAATATGTTGATCTTCCTCTCCCTATAGGAGAAATACTTGCTCATTGTAGACACTTTGAAAAATAAAAAGAAAAAATAAACCGCGATCCCACTTCTCACAAATAATCACTGTGGTTTTTTGTTTTGTTTTCTGCTGTGCTGAGTGATTGTTGTGGCTTGTGGGGTTCTGTACTTGTGAGCTTTGTCTCCCCATGGCATGTGGGATCTTAGTTCCCCAACCAGGGATCAAACCCACGTCCCCTACATTGGAAGGTGAAATCTTAACTACTGGACCACATAATCACTGTTAACATTTTGGCATATTTCTTCTCTGTCTTATTTCTACATAGGTAGCTATCATCCTATAATTGGAACCGTTGGCTATCTTACTGACCATGTGCTGCTACGTTCTGTCTCCCACTGACATGGTTGTCTATCAAACGAGCCTTTTCAAATGCCATCAAAATATTTTTTGAAATAGTATTAATGGTATTTCATTTTATTTTGTTTTGCTGATCCAAAGACAATACACTGAGGGAGTTGATGAATAAATAGATACTGTTCTGGAGGAAGGGAGGTCTGTCCCATTGCATATTTTCACCAGTGACTTGGGAGATAACATGAGTGGCATGTGATCAGCTGGCCTCTTGGTGTCTTATTCGTTGTGATGTCACATACATTCCTGGGTCCTGAGCAGTTGTTCTTTCATTCATTCTGCAAATATTTATTTCGTATCCATTATGTGCCAGGCATTGTTCTATGTACTTTGGGATACATCAATGAACAAAACGGGCAAAAATTCCTTCCCTTGTATAGCAAGGGGCAGGATTGGTAGGGCAGAGAGCAAACGCTACATACAAGCGATAAGCTAGCTTACAGAGCTCTTCGTTGTTGTTGTTGGAGCCCTAATCCCCAGTGTGACTCTATTTGGAGGTAAGGCCTTGTTTGGCTGCTCCGAGTCTTAGTTGGCGGTGTGCAGGATCTAGTTCCCCAACCAGCGATGGAAACCGGGTCTCCTTCATTGGGAATGCAGAGTCTTAGCCACTGGACTGCCAGGGAAGTCCCACCAGTCAGTTAGTTAATACAGTCGCTCAGTTGCGTTCGACCCTTTGTAAACCCATGGACTGCAACACGCCAGGCCTCCCTGTCCATCACTAACTCCCAGAGCTTACTCAAACTCAAGTCCATCGAGTCAGTGATGCCATCCAACCATCTCATCCCCTGTCATCCCATCTCCTCCTGCCTTCAATCTTTCCCAGCCTCAGGGTCTTTTCCAATGGGTCAGTTCTTCGAANTGTCCATCACTAACTCCCAGAGCTTACTCAAACTCAAGTCCATCGAGTCAGTGATGCCATCCAACCATCTCATCCCCTGTCATCCCATCTCCTCCTGCCTTCAATCTTTCCCAGCCTCAGGGTCTTTTCCAATGGGTCAGTTCTTCGAATCAGGTGGCCAAAGTATTGGAATTTCAGCTTCAGCATCAGTCCTTCCAATGAATACTCAGGACTGATTTCCTTTAAGATGGACTTGTCCAAGGGATTCTCAAGAGTCTTCTCCAGCACCACAGTTCAAAAGCATTAATTCTTCGGCACTCAACTCTCACATCCACACATGACTACTGGAAAAATCATAGCTTTAACTAGACGGACCTTTGTCAGCAAAACAATGTCTCTGTTTTTTAATATGCTGTTTAGCTTGGTCATAACTTTTCTTCCAAGGAGCAAGCATCTTTTAATTTCATGGCTGCAGTCACCATCTACAGTGATTTTGGAGCCCCCCAAAATCTCGCTGTTTCCATTTTTTCCCCATCTATTGGCCATGAAGTGATGGGACCAGATGCCATTTCTGAATGTTGAGTTTTAAGCAAACTTTTTCACTCTCCTCTTTCACTTTCATCAAGAGGCTCTTTACTTCCTCTTCGCTTTCTTCCATAAGGGTGGTGTCATCTGCATATCTGAGGTTATTGATATTTCTCCTGGCAGTCTTGATTCCAGCTTGTGCTTCATCCAGCCTGGCATTTCGCATGATGTACTCTGGATATAAGTTAAATAAGCAAGGTGACAATATATAGCCTTGACGTGCTCCTTTCCTGATTTGGAACCAGTCTGTTGTTTCATGTCCAGTTCTAACTGTTGCTTCTTGACCTGCATACAGATTTCTCAGGAGGCAGGTCAGGTGGTCTGGTATTCCCAACTCTTTAAATATTTTCCACAGTTTATTGTGATCCACACAGTCAAAAGCTTTGGTGTAGTCAGTAAAGCAGAAGTAGATGTTTTTCTGGAATTCTCTTGCTTTTTTGATGATCCAGCTGGTGTTGGCAATTTGATCTCTGGTTCCTCTGCCTTTTCTAAATCCAGCTTGAACATCTGGAAGGTCACAGTTCACATACTGTTGAAGCCTGACTTGGAGAATCTTGAGCATTATTTTGCTGGCATGTGAGATGAGTGCAATTGTGCAGTAGTTTGAACATTCTTTGGCATTGCATTTCTTTGGGATTGGAATGAAAACTGACCTTTTCCAGTCCTGTGGCCACTGCTGAGTTTTCCAGATTTGCTGGCATATTGAGTGTAGCACTTTCACAGCATCATCTTTTAGGATTTGAAATAGCTCAACTGGAATTCCATCACCTCCACTAGCTTTATTCATAGCGATGCTTCCTAAGGCCCATAAGTCCTATAAAGTGAAGTGAAGTGAAGTGAAGTTGCTCAGTCGTGTCTGACTCTTTGCGACCCCATGGACTGTAGCCTTCCAGGCTCCTCTGTCCATGGGATTTTCCAGGCAATATACTTGAGTGGATTGCCATTTCCTTCTCCAGGGGATCTTCCCAACCCAGGGACTGAACCTGGGTCTCTTAAAGATCATTAAAAGGTGATAAGCATTATGGACAACACAAAACTATGGAGCTGGGTAAGGAGGATAGAACTGGAGAAGGGGGACATTTTGCAGTTTTAAGTAGGATGACCATTGTCATCCTTCTCATCCCTTACTGAGAAGGAAACATTTGAACAGTGACATAAAGGAGAGGAACTGGTAATATAACTATATGGGAGGATGGGTACGAGTGGGGAAGGGGTTCCCCAGCAGAGGGTAGAGTTAAAGTAGAAATCCTGGGAGTGTGTTTGAGCCTCTTAGAGTGTTTGAGGAATAGCAAGATCAATGTGGCCGCAGTGAAATGAATAACTGGATACTCAGAGGGGTAGCCAATATGCTGGTTAAGAGCCAGGAATTAGATCTCAACCGGCTGTAACTAATGATACAAATGTAATAAAATATAAACAAGAACAAAGTTTGTGGGATGTCCCTCGTGGTCCAGTGGCTAAGACTCCGAGCTCCCAGTGCAGGGGGCACAGGTTTGATCCCTGGTCAGGGAACTGGATCCCACATGGTACAACTCAGAGTTCACATGCCACAATGAAAGATTCCACATGCTCTAACAAAGATCGGAGATCCCGGGTGCTGCAGCTAAGAACTGGTGTGGCCAAATTAATTGATTTTTGAAAAAAAGAACAAATTTGCTCTGAAGTTAAAAAGTCATGCAAAGCAAGTCATCCCAAATCCCTCTTGTTAGTAGACTGGGTGTGAATGATAAATAAGTTACACAAGTATAGAAAAAGTGAGATATGGCTTATATGTTATAAATATATATATTCATTTCTTTGGTATGTATTTATTGAATATCCTCTATGGGTTTGGACCTATCTTAGGTGTTGGGGATTCAGAACAAGACAAAGCCTCTGCTTTCATGAATCTTATGTTCTAGTGGGTAGAAACTGATGCTGAGCAAACTCAGAGAGATGCAGGGTGATACTGGGTGGTGATAACTGCTGAAACCAAGAGCAGTGAACCATGGTTCACAAGAGAACTGTGGTTTGAGTCTAAATTCATTGAGTCAGCTGTGTGATGCAGTTGCCAAAAAGTCAATTTCTATCTGAGGCTGGGTAAACAGAATGCTCAGAACTAGAAAGGTTGTGTTTGCCCTGCTTCTGATGGTCAAGCTGGACCTGGAGTGTTGCATTTATATTCTAGAAGGACACTGACAAACCTGAATTTAGGATAGAATAACTAATAGATAGATAGGATATCTAATAGATAGATCTGTCTAATAGGATAGATCATGGGGATGGAGATGCTGTAACACTATCCAGAAAACAGGATCAAGATCAGTGGATACAGGTTCCAGAAGGTAGGTTTCAACTCAGCAAGCTGAAGAATTTTCTAGTGGTCAGAACTGACCAGTAATGGAATGGGCTGTGTGAGAGGATCAGAGTCCATTTTCCAAAAATGTTTTAAAAAAGCCTGGATTCACCCATCTCAGGACATAAATGAGGATATAATGAGTCCGGTAGGAACTTGGACTTAATCGGTATGGCTCCTTCGAGTTCCAGGTCTTAATGTGCATGAGAAGAAGGATTGTCTGCATATAACTTGTAACATAGGTAATTCCAACATCAACCACATATTATT
Organism: Neotragus pygmaeus; assembly: GCA_006410875.1. Lineage (NCBI taxonomy): Eukaryota > Metazoa > Chordata > Mammalia > Artiodactyla > Bovidae > Neotragus > Neotragus pygmaeus. Next base: position 127,329 of record SJYV01019756.1, read on the forward strand.
TCCACAGTAATTTCCACAATAGCCAACAACCACCAAGGGCGTAAGTAGAATCTCAACATGTAGAAATCCAAAGTATCAAGAACTCTTTCACTAATCACTTTAGTTTGGTGTCCAGGCTGGGGCTCCAGTAACTTCAAAGGATTTCTTTAAAAAGTTCAACAGGAAGGCCATGGAATAGCATGGTCAGTGGACTTTTCTCCCTTCACCTTTTTAGTTTGATAATTTCAGATAAAGAAAAATTGCAAGAATTGTACAGAAAATCCTCATATAGTCTACCCAGATTCCCCAAAAGTTAACGTTTTATCACATTTGTTTTGTCATTCTAACTCTCAGATATATGTATACACACACACACACACACACACACACACACACACATTGTTTGAATGTAAATTGAAGACATAACAATGTCCCTTTACTCCTAAACACTAGTGTATATTCTTAAAACAAGGTCTTCTCTTACATAACCCCAATGGAATGATAAAAACCAGGAAAGTAATACTGATACAATGCTAGTATCTAATCTACAGACCTTATTCAAATGTCACAATAGTCTCAATGATAAGTTTGTAGCCGAAAAAGAAAGAAGTCCCATATCCCAGGTTGTATTTAGTTGTGTCTGTGTAAGTTTCTTTTAACCTGAAGTGGTTCCTTAATTTTTCTTTGTCTTTCATGACTTCATTTTTGTTGGGTAGGCAAAGGACACTTTAGCAGTCTCTTTAAAAAATGAGCTGAGACTAGGTGAAGGTTTGGATATGGATCCTCAAGCTTCTTTGGTTTATTCATCAAGAATGACTTCCCTGTTCAAGATGCCACAGTGGTTCCATGTTGCTCACCACCAAGAATCCACATGCCCTCAGTATTCATTTCCTAGAGCTGATATAACAAAGGTCTACACACTGGGTTTCTTGAAACAACAGAAATATATTTTTCTCACAGTTCTGGAAGCCAGAAGTCTGAAATCAAGGTGTCAGCAGGGCCATGCTCCCTCTGAAGCCTGTAGGAGAGATTCCTTATTCCTTCCATCCTCTGTTAACCCCAGCTGTTCCTTGGCTTGTCGCTGGATCACCCCGGTCTGCCTCTGTCTTCACATGGCCATCTTCCTTCTCTTCTTATAAAGACACCGGTCATATCAGATATAAAGGCTACTCTACTGTGATATGATGTCATCTTAATTAAATCTGCAACCACCGTGTTTCCAAATAAGGTCACACTCTGAGGTACTGAGAGTTAGAAATGTCAACTACTGTTCTGGGGGACACAGTTCAAGCTGTAACACTTCCCCCCCTCATCTTTCCAGCCTAATCCTGCATTTCCTGATACATGGTCCCTCTGCTGCAGCCACACTCCTCATCCTCAGGGGACATTTCTGACACTTTCTCCCAGACTCAAGGCTTTCTTCCGGCCTTATCTGCTCGTCTCTGCCAATCAGACTTCCACTTTTTCCTAGTGATGACAGCTTTCATTTGCCTAGCACTTATCCTGTGCCAGGCAGTGTTCTGAACTCTTTACTCAGCATACACGTTTAGCGCTACCTGGTGAAGATCATGAGCCCATTTTACAGATGAGGAAATGGAGGCACAGAAATGTTAACTTGCTCAAGGCTCTCAACAAGAAGATTCTGACATTTTCCTGGCGTATTTCCCTCTTATTTTTGAGTCTTTGCTGGTTGCTGGAGAAAAAAGATCTCAGTGCTGGCGAGCCTTCTGGTTGGTGGCCTCCCCTTCTGAGATGGTCAGGGCCTCAGTTTACCTTGATCCATACTGTGTGTCCTCAGTTCCCGGGTGGGGATGAGGCATGGGATTTGGGACTTTTATGTTAACTCTATTCTCCCTTCCCACTGGATCCCCTGGACCCTTGTACCTTAAATCAAGCCCAAGTTCCTCAGAGTGGGGTCCAGTGTGTCAAATTGTGCCAAATTATCAACATCTTTCGTGGGGTGTGTCAAAAATATACAAGCCAGGACCTCACTCCAGACCTAACCAAATCTTTGGTGGGGAGACCCACAGCCTGCCTTTGTAATAAACTTCCCAGTATTCTTATAAGTTTGAGAATTGCTGTTGAAAACCCTCATGGGATGTTTACAAAATGATGTTTTGACTGACTGACCCATTGACTGCTTAGATGAACCTCAGCAGTGTGCGTCTATGGGGGACAGACAAAGAGGAAAGTTTAAAATTTTTCCTGCCAGTTTTCACCAGGTCAGTTTTTCTCTGCACCTAAAACTGCTCTAAAAAAAAAGCCTACTCTTTTTCTTTTAAATGAAGGTCGTTGCCCATAGAGTAACTAAAGAATGTCGTGGGATGTAGGACTGAAAAACATGAGGTATGGCTGGCAGGGACGATTTCTACTTAAAACCTCTCTGCAGCATGGCCCTCTTCAGAATCAGAGGGAAATCGGTAGGTCCCTGACCCGGTCTCACCACCCTCTCCTCACCCCTTGCCCGAAACTCCGAAGAGCCTGGGGGTGACAGGAGACAGTTGCTGCACCCCCCAGAGGAGCCCAGCTGTTTCCGAGCCCCTCGGTTCAGCCACCTGAACCCATTCACAGTTTTCCTGTCAGTTAACCCGGCCGCGGGGCACTGTGGGAAGGGGCCCCTCTAGACCGGGTGGGGCCGCGTTCCATTTACGGGCGTCTTTCCTCCCGCCTCAGCTGCAGGTGCAGGCAGAAGCAGCTGGGTGAAATGAGGACAGCCTTCCTCTCCTTTCCTTTCTCCTCTCCCTCCAGCTCCCTCCTCCAACCCAGCCACTCTGAAGCCACAACATCCCATTCCCTCCCCAACATTCAAACGCATTTCTTCCGCTACCCCACCATCCCCATTCATCAAAGGGCAGCACACCCTCCCCCTCACCGTGCGGGTGTCTGTGTGTGTGAAGGGGAGGGGTTGCTTTAAGCTGGGGTGGGGGGCGGTTCATGATCCAGGGAAAGTGGGAAGCCGTTGGTTTGCATTGCCACCTCCCCTTCTGTGCTGGTGGGCGTTGTTTTGTTTTTCAGGAAGATGGAGAAAGGGAAATGGTGTCTTAGGAACCAGGGCAAGGAGGGGAGGGCAGTTGCAGGCTCTGGGTCGCCGACTTTACCTATGGCCTCTCAGGCACTGAGAAGCCTTCGTTTTGAAGTTGGCCCACCTGCCTCCTTTGGACAGACTCCTCCCTGTCTCCTAAAAGAATGAGCGTGGGGTAGTGATGGGGAATCGGGTCCATAGTCACATTCACTAGAACAAAGGTACTCAAATTTGAGAGTACATTCACGTCTCTTGGAGGGCTTGTTCAACTGAGATTCGGACTCAGGACTGAGGTGTGGCCGGACAATTTGCATTTCTGATTTGCTTCCCAGTTGATGCTGCTCCTGCCGGCTCAGGGGCCACACCTTGAGAGCCACTGTTCTAGAGCTCCCGTTAAGATTTCTGGTACCTGGGCTCTGCAGAGACATCCCTGGGAGACCGGGTCACTCGAGGAAGTTGGGTCCCCAGCGGTGGCCTTATCACTCAGGCTCAAATCCCAACCCTTCCCCCTCGCAGTTCTGTGTGATTTAGCTCAGTTTGGGTGGGACTGTGGCTTAAGAGCACAGAAAGAAGACCCTCCTTGTGTGCTTTCCCCTCACTCCCATGGCCAGACCTCCTCCAAGCGATGCCTCCTACCATCTTGCATCTTTTGTTTCCATATCTTCTTCCCTGCCAGTTGTAGGGAAAGAGTTGCCCCTATATTCTCTGATGCTTACCCTTCAGCTATCTGCTATGGAATATTAGGCAGCTCTTCCAATCATGAATTTAATCTCTTATGTGGTGACTTTGGAGTGATCTACCATGACATATTGTGGAGTGAAACTGCTCAAGTATAGGCAGAAAACATTCCTGCTTTTGTAAAAAACAGCCAATTTATAAAGTTGTAAATGAACATATACATACTTACTTACATGCCCGCAAAGCAGAAAAAAAAAATTCTGGAAGGTCCCTTTCCAGATCGCCATCATAAGTTAGCTCAGGGACTTTCCTGGTGGCCCAGTGGCTAAGAATCCACATTCCAATGCAAAGGAATTCAGGTTCCATCCTTGGTTGGGGAACTAAGATCCCACATGCTGCGGGGCAACTAAGACCCGATGCAGATAAATAAACATTAAAAAAATAATTTAAAAATTATAAAAAAACAGCTCAGGAAGATGTGAAATTTCACCGTTTACTTTCTCTAATCCTGTGTTTTAGCAAGCCCATCTCACGCTAATTAAAAGCCAGTGGACTGAACCTAGAGGGGTGGGATGGGGAAGGAGGTGGGAGGGATGTTCATGTGGGAGGGGACATGGGTAAACCTATGGCTGATTCATGTTGGTGTTGGGTAGAAACCAATGCAATACTGTAAAGCACTTATCCTTCAATTGAAAAAAAAAACACTGAAAATAATAAAAAATGGTACAGCTCTGGAAAGCTGTACTGAACTATTAACAGTAGGGAGTAGGAAGTTGGAGTGTGGGGTCTGTCGCTGCACACACAAACACACACTGGACTGTTTGAATTTAAAAGAGTGTGTTAAAAGGAGGATTATTTCTGTCCCTTAATTAAAAAAAAAAAAAAAAGGAAATATAGGCCTTAAAGGAAATAGATGGCCTCCGCGGCTCCCCCATCCTTTCCCTGGCAGCTCTTGGCTCACCCGCACCAGCTGCTGCCCCCAAGCCCTCCACACTCCTCCAGCTGCTGGGCCATCTCATTCCTTCCTGTCACCGTCAGATTTCTCCACTGAGAGGCCTTCATTTGTTGCCTCCATTTCTTCAACAGCCATTCTCTTGATTTTAAAGAAACATCACATGTTTTTGTTTGCCGATGACCAGCATTCCAAAAAAGAAAAAAAGAAAAATCCCATAGCCTTCAAACAGCATCCACAAACAGGACTCGATCTGGTCCAGTCCTATCTGCTTCTCATTGCACCCTCATGCCCTTTCATCATTGTAATCTGCACAAGTACTATTTTGTGTCCTGAAATGTTTTTACGTCACCTAATTTTGTAAGCCTGTCTGTGTATGGACACAGCATCATTTCTTCTCTGAATGGAACTATGGTTATTTCACCAGACCTTGATTGTTAGGCCTTTGGGTGGTTTCCAGTTTTTTGCTATTTATTCATTCATGATTTCACCCCCTTCTTTTGGGCCCCGCCTCCTGCCAGCCTATAAAAACTGCCCTCTTAAAGGTCACTGCTTTCGGTCTTCCCTCCATATCTACCAGCTTCTTCTTAGTCCTTGACTGAGCCCTTGTCCTGATTTTAACTGGACTTGGCCTTGTTAACCATCTTCCCTGCCGCCCACCCACCCATCCATCAAACCCTTCCTGAAATTCCAGTCTCCCTTCATTGGCTTTTATTTTTTTCTTTCTTGTTTTCTTTTAAATACAGACCTTTTTACATTTTCATTATTTAAAAAAATAACATTAGTGAGTGGATACTGTGGGAAGTAAAAATGCATTTATTTTACATTTTTTGGTTGAATTATGAATTATATTTATATATTTAAATATATATATGAAATGTGAAAGTCAATCAGTCGTGTCCGACTCTTTTCCACCCCATGGACCATACAGTCCATGGAATTCTCCAGGCCAGAATACTGGAATGGGGGATAGCCATTCCCGTCTCCCATTCTTCCCAACCCAGGGATCAAACCCAGGTCTCCCACGTTGCAGGCACATACTTTACCAGCTGAACCATCAGGGAAGCCCATATATATATATATATATATAAGCAGAAATACATTACCAGTTCCATGGAAGCTTCCTGTGTCCCACTTTCTGGGTCATTCATCTAAAAAATGATAATATTCCACTGAAATACTCCAAAACTTTATTTTATCCTTCTCCTAATTAATTTTAAGAAGTTGTAAAATTGAAGGGGTTCTGGCTAGAGAAGCCTATCATCTACCCATAATGACATTGTTTCTTTCCAATTCTATCCCTTTATTTTCTGTTGGTTTCTGCTTTTGCTAGGACCTCCAATTCACTGTCAACTAGAAGCAGGAATAACAGACATCCCTGACTTGTTCCTGAATTGAAAGGAAATGCTTCTAATGTTTTCCCACTAATGATAAGGATTGCTCTACGTTTTTGGCAGATGCTGTTTAACCAGTTAAGGAAGTTTCTTTTTATCTCTAGTCTATTGTTAAATTTTATGAAGTGCTTTTTCTACTAATATTGAAATGATCTTATAGGTTTTCTCTTTTCATCTGCAAATGCTATAAATTGCATTAATCTTTTTATGTTAAACTTTCTTTGCATTTCTAGGATAAATTCATTTGGGACAAAATATATTATCTTTTTCATATATGGCTGAGTTGTAGGAAGATCTTAAAGTACTGATTTAAATTTTGTTTATGGTTATATGTAAAGTTGGAGAAGGAAATGGCCACCTAGTCCAGTATTCTTGCCTGGAGAATTCCATGGGCAGAGCAGCCTGGCTGGCTACAGTCCTGGGGGTTGCAAAGAGTCATATACAACAGAGCAACTAACATTACATTATGTATAAAGTAAATAACCATATGCAGGGACTTCCCTGGTGGTCCAGAGGTTGAGACTCCACAGTTCTCCTGCAGGGTACGTGGGTTTGATCCCTGGTTAGGGACCTAAGATTCTAAATGCCACAGAGTGTGGCCAAAAAAATAACCATATGCATCCTGGTTTTTCTGGGCTAGTATCAGGTTATACCTATTTCCTGGCATATTTGTTACTAACGCGCCCTTTCACTTTCAAAGATGTCTTTGTTCACATAATAAAGTATATGTAAGTATTCTATGTATGGGACTATGTAGGTTTTGGTTTTTCTACTTGAGTTAGTTTAGGTAGATCATATTTTTCTGTAATGTTGTCTAGTTTGTTTCAAACTTATTGGCATAAAGTTGTTCATGCATGTGTGCTAAGTCGCTTAGTCAAGTTCAGCTCTGTGGACTGTAGCCCGCCAGGCTCCTCTGTCCAGGGAGTTCTCCAGGCAAGAATATTGGAATGGGTTGCCATGCCCTACTTCAGGGGATCTTCCCAATCCAGGGATCAAACCTGCCTCTCTTATGTCTTCTGCATTGGCAGACTGGTTCTTTACCACTAGTGCTACGTGGGAAGCCCAAAGTTGTTCACAGTTTTTTCATTTTTAAAACTCTGATGCAGTGTTAAAAATCTCACATGTTGCTTATTTGCATCTTTTTTCTTGATCAATATTACCTAAGTTTTGTCTCTCTTATTAGTCTTTATGATATACAACTTTTGACCTTATTGATTTTCTCTGTTTATTTTCTATTTCATTTTGCCTTTATTCAGTTTTTGTTTTTCTACTGTATTTTTTTTTTCTTTCTGTGTAGTTGATTTACGATGTTGTATTAGTCTCGTGTGTACTGCAAAATGATTTGGAGATATATATATGTATATATTCCTATATATTTATATTCTTGTATATGCTGTGCTTAGTCGCTCAGTTGTGTCTGACTCTTTGTGACCTCATGGACTGCAGCCTCCGCCAGGCTCCTCTGTCCATGGGATTCTCCAGGCAAGAATACTGGAGTGGATTGCCATGCCCTCCTCCAGGGGATCTTCCCAACCCAGGGATCGAACTCAGGTCTTCCACATTGTAGGTGGATTCTTTACCGTCTGAGCCACTAGGGAAGCCCATATTTTTGTATATATATGTATGTTTTTCAAATTTTTTTCCATTATAGGTTATTACAATATATTAAATATAGTTCCTTGAGGTGTACATTAAATCCTGTTATTTGTATTTTTTATATAGTAGTGGATAACTGTTAATTCTGTGATGCTAATTTATCCTATCCTCATCTTGTTGTTTTCATTTTTCTTCTCTTTGGGTTTATTCTGCTACTCTTTGTTTAACTTGCTAATTTCTACCCTTGATTTATCAATTTTGAATCCTCTTTCTCGTTTCTATTATATGCACTTAAGGCTATATATTTCCCAATAAATGTTATTTAGGTTGCAGGATTCTCCAGGCAAGAATACTGGAATGGGGTGCCATGCCCTCCTCCAGGGGATATTCCCCACCCAAGGAATGAACCCACATCTCTTGCATCTCCTGCATTGGCAGGCATACCTATCATAAAAGGCACAGATCTTAATTATACAGTTTTGTGGGTTTGGGCACATGTAAACTTACATGTTAAAATCATCCAAATCAAGATCTAGGATATTTGCCTCATCCAAGAAAGCTCCATTCAAGTGGGGCCCATTTTGGATCCATCTCCTCTTCACCAGCAGAGTTAATCAGCATTAGAACTATACTTGGCTAGAAGTTCACCTTCATGAAATCATACCATATAGTCTCTTTTGTGTCCAGCTTCTTTCACTCAGCATATGTTGTGTGCATTAGTTAATTTGTTCCTTTTTACTGCTGAGTTTATTCTATTATATGGGAAGCTATACACTATTGTTTACCCATTTTCTATTGATTGGTGTTTGGATTATTTCCAGTTTTTGACTGTTGTGAATAAAATACTCAGACATAAGCTTGTTAATGGCATTATTCAAATATTCCAAATGCCTTTTGATTTTTGTCTATTTGATCTATTACTAAAAAAAGATTTATTAAAATCTCCTACCTGACTGATAAATGGTGAGTTTATCAATTTCTCCTTATAGTTTTGTCAAATTTGGCTTTATATATTTTGAACCTTAGTTATTGGGGATGTATAGGTTTAGAATTATCATGTAGCATTCTAGCAAACAATAAATTATTACTGTAGCAAATTTCTAAGTCATTCTATGGTGACTATCTCTTACAAAACTTTTTGCCTTAGAGCCCATTTTATCTCACATGAGTATTTGGCATCAACTTTCTTTAAGTTAGTATTTATTCAGTATATTTTTTCAACCATTTAACTTTCAGTTCAGTTCAGTTCAGCTGCTCAGTCATGTCCGACTCTTTGCGACCCTATGAATTGCAGCACGCCAGGCCTCCCTGTTCATCACCAACTCCTGGAGTTCACCCAAACTCATGTGCATCGAGTTGGTGATGCCATCCAGCCATCTCATCCTCTGTTGTCCCCTTCTTCTCCTGCCCCCAATCCCTCCCAGCATCAGGGTCTTTTCCAATGAGTCAACTCTTCACATGAGGTGGCCAAAGTATTGAAGTNCATGGGGTTGGAGGAGCTTCCAGGAGGATGAACACCTTCTCATACCAGGAGGGTGATGAACACCAGCTCTGCTCGGGACCCTTCCAGACCTCACCATATGTATCTCTTCATCTGGCTGCTCCTTTGTATCCCTTATCATATCTTTTAATAAACTGGTAAACTGAAGTAAATATTTCCCTGAATTCTGTGAGCTGCTGTAGTGAATGAATTGAATCCAAGGATGTCATGGGAACCTCTGATTTGTAGCCAAGTGGGGCAGAAGTTGTGGGTAATCTAGAGACCTGCTACTTGCAATTGGCATCTCCGTGTGGCAGTCTCAGGGGACTGAGCCCCGAACCTGTGGGATCTGATACTGTGTCCAGGTAGATTAGATAGTGTCAGAATTGAGTTTGGTAGATGTTCTTTTTCAAGTTCCCCCCTCTATTCCTAGTTTGCTGAGAGTCATAATTATTTTTTTAAATCATGAATGGGTTTTAGATTTCATCGAATGCTTTTTCCACACCTATTGATGTCCTTATGTTAGTTTTCTTCTTTAGCTCGTTGATTTGATGAATTATATTAGTTGATTTTGAATGTTGAACCAGCCTTGCACACCTGGAGTAAATCTTACTTGGTTATGGTGTCTAATTTTTGTACAATTCTGTATTAGTGTACTCAATCTGCTAATATTTTGTTGAGGATTTTTGCATCTATATTCATGAAAGATTTGGTCTGTGGGTTTTTTCTTTTTTGGTTATGCTGCTTGGCTTATGAGATTTTAGTGTACCAACTGGGGATTGAACCGAGGCCCTGAGCAGTGGGAACACAGAGTCTTAACCACTGGACTGCCAGGCAATTCTCTGAGGTTTTGTCTTCTTGTAATGCTTCGGTCTGGTTTTGATTTTAAGGTAATACTAATGTAATTGAATAAATTGCTGCTGCTGCTGCTGCTGCTAAGTCGCTTCAGTCGTGTCCAACTCTGTGCGACCCCATAGACGGCAGCCCACCAAGCTCCCCCGTCCCTGGGATTCTCCAGACAAGAACACTGGAGTGGGTTGCCATTTCCTTCTCCAATGCATGAAAATGAAAAGTGAAAGTGAAGCTGCTCAGTCTTGCCGACTCTTAGCAATCCCATGGACTGCAGCCTACCAGGCTCCTCTGTCCATGAGATTTTCCATGCAAGAGAACTGGAATGGGTTGCCATTGCCTTCTCCAATTGAATAAATTAGTACATATTTATTCTGTATCTCTCTTCTGAAAGAGATTGTAGAAAATTTTAATTTATTCTTTGAATATTTGGTAGAATTTACCAGTGAACACATCTGGGCTTGGTGCTTTCTGTTTTGGAAGGTTTTTAATTATTGAATCAGTGTTTTTAATAGATATAGAGCTATTAAATTGTCCTTTAGGAATTTTTTTAAGGATATATTTATAGAGGTAGGATTTCTTGTCAAGAGTTTAATGTGTGTGTGTGACTCTGAAAGTAGTATATGCTCATTGTTAAATAAATAAACTGGATAGAAATATACAAAGTAAAGAAGTAAAAGTTTCCTAACAACCCCCTTCAGCAGACAGACTCCACTGAAGTGATCACTATTAATGGTTTGCTGTGGATTTTTCCAAACTTTGTTTCTCCCCTTTGGCCACACCGTGTGGCCTGTGGGATCTTCAGTTCCCTAACAAGGGGCTGAACCTGGGCCATGCTAGTGAAAACCTGTTATCCTAACAGTCTGCCACCAGGGAATTCCCTTTCCAAATATCTTCTCTGCCTGGTTTGAATATTTTTGAAATTCTTGATATCTATTGATAAATTGCTTTCTAAAAGACCTATAATAATGTGTGAACATTTTCCAAAATATTTAATCATTTATTTATTTGACTGTGCTGGATCATAGCTGTGGCATACAAAGTCTTCTAGAGGTGGCTTGCGAACCCTTAATTGCGCCATGTGGGATTTAGTTCCCTGAGTAGGGATTAAACCTGGCCACCCTGCACTGGGAGCAGAGTCTTAACCAGTGGACCACCAGGGAAGTCCTTCTCATGATCCTTTCTAATAGGAGTGAGGTTTGCATTTTTTCCCCACTTTTTCCAAGTATAGAAATATAGCATATTATTTTAGACAATAAAGAACATTTTTAAAGAAAAAATTCAGATCACCCATAATGCTGCTATGTAGCAATGACATAGTAATGTCTTAGAATATTCCTCTCTGGGCATAGAACAGGAGCACAAATCACAGGTTGTCATGTGACATGCACAATGCACCAGATCAGGAGATAAAACATATCAGTGTCCCCCACCCCAGATCATGCACTGATACTTTATTATAGTCACAATCATCTTCCCTAGCCAAGTTTGTTTGTTTCCTTTTGTTTTTAACCATCTTAATCTTTCTCTACTCAATTTTCCCCCCTGAGTTAATACAGTGAATATTTTCCCCTATTTTCAAAAATTCTGCAGAATCTTGGGATGATTATCCTGTTATATGTAAATATTTGTATCCTTCTTTGGCTTCTTTTGACCAGATTCCTGGAAGAATATGAATGCTTTTAAAATGTTTGGTGCTAGGAATTCCCTGCTGGTCCAGTGGTTAGGACACCTTACTCCCATTGCCTAGGGTCTGGGTTCAATCTCTGGTTGGGGAACTAAAACTTCACATTATGTGGTATGCCCCCCCAACAAGTGTTTACTTATTGTCCATTTGCCTTCCAGAAACATATCAGATTTATACTATAGAGGTAATACTTTAATGGGGAGGAAGTGGCGGGGGGAGGTAGGGGATGGCTAACATATGGTCATTTATTCATGGTGGCTTCACTGAACCATGGCTAGCTTGATGGCTGGTGGCTCTTTCCAGCAGACCAGGGCCCTCAGCTTCATGGGTCCATGGCTTAAACATTCATTTATTCATTTAACCAATATTACTGAGCACTGTCTGCTTGCTGGACACTGTTCTAAGAGAACATACAGCAAAGAGAAGGCAAACTTCTTGCCCTTGGAGGGCTGACCTTCAGATGAAGCAGTCAGAACATAAGCATCTGAACAATGAATGTGTAATACGTCTGACAGTGAAAGAGTTTAAGAAAAAGAAACCTGGGTCTGGGCATGGAGAGCAACTGCCTGGGCATGTTGGTGCCATTCTAATTGGACTGGGTAGGGAGGGCAGAGGAGAAGGCAATGGCAACTCACTCCAGTACTCTTGCCTGGAAAATCCCATGGACGGAGGAGCCTGGTAGGCTGCAGTCCATGGGGTCGCACAGAGTCGGACACGACTGAAGCGACCTAGCAGCAGCAGCAGCAGGGAGCGCGGTAGCATTAAAGCTGAGACCTGAGTGAGGAACCATAGGAAAATCTAGAGCTGTCCTGAGTCTCAGTCCCGGCTGGACATGAGAACAACCTGGGGGAGGTTTGGGGAGTTCCCTGGTTGTTGAATGTGTGTACACTGTGGAGGAGGGTTCAATCCCTGGTCAGGGAACTAAGATCCTGAATGCTGCAAGGCGTTCCCTCCTCTCCTCTCAGATAAATATGCCAGGCACCAGGCTCTCTGAACATGAACCTCTGGAACCCAGGAACCTGTATTTTTTTTTAAGTTCCCTGAGTGATTCTGATGTGCAGCCAGAGTGGAGAACCAGTGGCTTAGGGTAGCTCTGACAATAGAAATGCAATTCAAACCGCATGTATAATTTTTTTAATTCACGCATTTTTTTTTTTGGACTGCACTGGGTCTTCATTGCTGTGCTCGGGCTTCCTCTAGTTGCAGTGAGTGGGGGCTACTCTTTGTTTTGGGGTGCGGGCTTCTCATTGTGGTGGCTTCTCTGCCTGTGGAGCAGGTGCGAGGGCTGCAGTTGCAGCTTGCAGGCTCTAGAGTTTAGGCTCACTATTTGCGGCACGCGGGCTCATTACTTTTTCCATGGCATGTGGAATCTTCCTGGACCAGGGATTGAAACCATGTCCCCTGCACTGGCAGTGGATTTTTTTTTGGCTGTGTGGGTCTTTATTGCTATGCATGGGCTCCTCTCTGGTTGCGTGGCGTAGGCTTCTCTTTGCAGTGGCATCTCTTATTGTGGAGAATGGGCTCTAGGGCATGTGGGCTCCTGTAGTTGCAGTATGTGGCTCAGTAGTTGCGGCTCCTGGACTCGAGAGCACAGGCTCAATAGTTGTGGCTCATGGGCTTGGCTGCTCTGTGGCATGTGGAATCTTCCCAGACCAAGGATTGAATCTGTGTCTCCCGCACTGGCAGGCAGATTCTTTACCACTGAATCACCAGGCAAGTCCAGGAGGTGGATTTTTATACACTGCACCACCAGGGAAGTCCCAAGTGTATTAAACAATCGAGTAGCCTTGTTTAAGGAGGAAAAGGGAATAGGTGACATTAATCATGGGCTTCCCTAATGGCTCATGGGCAAGGAATCCACCTGTCAATACAGGAGACGTGGATTTTATTTCTGGGTTGGGAAGATTCCCCTAGAGAAGGAAATGGCAACCCCCTCCAGTATTCTTGCCTGGGAAATCCCATGGACCGAGAAGCCTGGCAGGCTACAGTCAGTCCATGGGATCACAAAGAGTCAGATACGACTTAGTGACTAAACAACAACAAGGACATTAATTGTAATAACATTTTAATTTACCTAATACATTGAAAATATTATTTCGCCATGTGACCAACATAAAAACTGATTTGTGTGATATTTTACATCTTTTGTACTAAGTCTTTGAGACTCGGTATGTATTTTACATTCAGAAGTTCATCTCAGGACTTCCCTGGTGATCCAGTGGTTAAGAATCTGCCTGTCGGTGAATAGGACACGGATTCAGTCCCTGGTCTGGAAAGAGCCCACATGCCATGGAGCAGCTAAGCCTGTATACCACCGCTGCTAAAGCCTGCACGCCCCAGAGCCTGTGCTCCACAACTGGAGCAAGAGGAATACGTGCACAAAAACTAGCGAAAGGCTGCTCACAACAACGAAGACCCAGCACAGCCAAAAATAAATAAATGATAATAATAAAAAAAAGTGCATCTTAATTCAGACAAACCACATGCAACTAACTGCTCAGTAGAAGCTTGTGGCCACTGTATCGGCCAGTACAGAGGAAGAGTTTTCTGAGCAAAAGATCCAGACAGATTCTTGAGTTTTAGGTACAACTAGGAGGCAAGTGAGCTGAAGGGGAGTAAAGGAGGGTGAGGGTGGTAACACAGTCAGGGCCTAGCGTTTTGGATTTTATTTCTAAATGTGATGAAAAGCCGTTGGTCGCTTTTAAGGCAAGAAATGGTTTGCTTTAATTTACTTCTTTGAAAGACTCTTTGCTGCATTTGAAACAGTCTGCGTGGAGGTCAAAGTGCAGCAGAATGGCTCAGATATAGGCTATTACATTGACTTGGGTGGCAGATACAGGCAGCAGGGATTTAAGAGGTCTTGGGGCAGGTCCTGAAAAGTGTCTGGATCCCCAGTAGATTTGTTGTTGCTGTTGTCGTTCAGTTGGTAAGTCATGTCTGACTTTTTGCGACTCCATGGACTGCAGTACTCCAGTCTCATCTGTCCTCCACTTTCTCTCGCAATTTGCTCAAATTCATGACCTTTAAGCGGAGAAGGCGATGACACCCCACTCCAGTACTCTTGCCTGGAAAATCCCACCCACGGAGGAGCCTGGTGGGCTGCAGTCCATGGGATCACAGAGTCGGACATGACTGAAGTAACTTAGCAGCAGCAGCAGCATGACCTTTAAGTTGGTGATGCTATCTAACCATCTTATCTTTTGCTACCTCCATCGCCTTTTACCTTCAAACTTTTCCAGCACCAAGGTCTTTTCCAGTGAGTAGGCTCTTCACATCAGGTGGCCAGAGTATTGGAGCTTCAGCTTCAGTCTCATTCCTTCCAGTGAATATTCAGGGTTGATTTCCTTTAGAATTGCTCAGTAGATATTCCATTGCATAGCCCGTTGGAGTTGCTGATGGACTGGGTGTGTCACACATGAGGAAGAGAATAGTCAAAGATGACTTCAAGTTTTGTCATGAGCAAATGATGTGGAGCTAGATTTGGGGTTGGGGGTGGAATTGGGTGTAGGAAGAAAATAAGCTAAATTTAAGCATAGACCAATGAACATTGGATGTGTCCTCTAAAATCCAAAACAAAGATGTCAGCAAAGACCTGGGATATGCAGAAATGCAGGAAGTGTTCCAACAATGGAGATCCCGAAGGCAAGAATATGTATGTATTGGAGCAGATATGGAAAAAGTGAAATAAAACTCACTGCAATAGACTATAGTGGACCTTGAATGCCAGACTAAGGAATTTGAAATTTATTTGATAGGCATGGGGGGAACTATTGGAAAATTTTGAGTGATAACTAATATGATCAGAACTTAACATTAAAATGAAAATAAAATTATAAAAAAAAAACTTTACAATGACAATTCTATGTTTGAGTTCAGTTCAGTTGCTCAGTCATGTCCAACTCTTTGCAACCCCATGAATCACAGCATACCAGGCCACCCTGTCCATCACCAACTCCTGGAATTCACTCAAACTCATGTCCATCAAGCCGGTGATGCCATCCAGCCATCTCACCCTCCGTCGTCCCCTTCTCCTCCTGCCCTCAATCCCTCCCAGCATCAGGGTCTTTTCCAATGAGTCAACTCTTCACATGAGGTGGCCAGCGTACTGGTGTTTCAGCCTCAGCATCAGTCCTTCCAATGAACCCCCAGGACTGATCTTCTTTAGGATGGACTGGTTGGATCTCCTTGAGGTCCAAGGGACTCTCAAGAGTCTTCTCCAACACCACAGTTCAGAAGGATCAATTCTTCGGCACTCAGTTTTCTTCAAAGTCCAACTCTCACATCAATATATGACCATAGGAAAAACCATAGCCTTAACTAGACCTTTGTTGGCAAAATAATATCTCTGCTTTTCAATATACTATCTAGGTTTAGTCATAACTTTCCTTCCAAGGAGTAAGTGTCTTTTAATTTCATGGCTGCAATCACCATCTGCAGTGATTTTGGAGCCCCCAAAAATAAAGTCTGACACTGTTTCCACTGTTTCCCCATCTATTTGCCATGAAGTTATGGGACCGGATNGGACTCTCAAGAGTCTTCTCCAACACCACAGTTCAAAAGCATCAATTCTTCAGCACTCAGCTTTCTTCACAGTCCAACTCTCACATCCATACATGACCACAGGAAAAAACACAGGCTTGACTAGATGGACCTTTTTTGGCAAAGTAATATCTCTGTTTTTTAATATACTATCTAGATTGGCATAACTTTCCTTCCAAGGAGTAAGTGTCTTTTAATTTCATGGCTGCAATCACCATCTGCAGTGATTTTGGAGCCCCCAAAAATAAAGTCTGACACTGTTTCCACTGTTTCCCCATCTATTTCCCATGAAGTGATGGGACCGGATGCCATGATCCTCATTTTCTGAATGTTGAGCTTTAAGTCAATTTTTTCTCTCTCCTCTTTCACTTTCATCAGGAGGCTTTTTAGTTGCTCTTATACATACTCAAAGGCTGGTACTGATGATACTAAAGTTGACAAGAAAGAAAAACCAACTTTACTGAATGTATAGCTGATAAAGAGGAGGAAATAGAGGGGAAAACAGAAAGAAAACAAAAAGCGAGAAAAAAGGGGCAGCAGAGAGGGGAGAAAGTAAGAGACAGAGGTACTCAAATCATTGTAACTGTATTTTAACAATCTACAATAGCTTTATGAAGTTATTTAAAGCTTAATTTGGTCAAGAAAGTTAATTTAAAGAGTTTAATTGAAAGTTTAAATGAAAAAGAGTCTCTTGAAGAGTGTCTAAACCTTAAGATTGTTAAGTTGCAGAGGGTATTAATTATCACTGTATAAAGCATCTAAATGATCTGCTCAAGGCTATACAGCCAGAGAATGATACAACCAGGTCTGTGGCAAATTAAAATACAGAAAATAAAGAAACAGTATAAAGTAGTCTAGCATCTAAAGTTTCTATGGATTGGAATAACAGTTTTCTCAAATTCTTAAAATGTTTAACAATTCCTAAAAAAAGAAAGAAAGAAAGAAACTTTCTGGATGTATTCAAAACAACTCATTATAGCATTCATAATAATCTTTGCAAGGATTGTAGAGCAGCGAATAGCCAGGTCTCTGGAGGCTTTCTGTGCCTTTCTCCTGTTTCTTTTTTTCTCTTTCTCCTTTCCCTCTTCTGCTGTATCCATCTTCTCTTTACTTACTCCTCAAAATAGCTAAATAAAAATCATTTATTTATGATTTAGTAGCTTTACAAATATTCTATCCAATGCTGAGTATTTACATATAATATCTGTTCCCATCTCCAAAGCTATTCTATACTGGAACTTTTATTACTCACTTATAAACAAGGACATTGGAACTGAGTTTGGAATACTAACTCCATTGCTATGCTCTTTATGCCATATATTATACTACAATATTTCACAGTTGGAGTGAAAACTTCCACAGAGGTCAATACATGGAATATGCCAGAATAAATCAATGTTGATTTTTGCTGTAATTCTGAAAATTAGAGCTTGAGTTTGATAGTACATGTGACTAGGGCTTTACAAGGTAACAGGAAAAATATTTAGGATATTCCCTACAGTATTGTAGTCAGAGTAGGCAAACGTTATTTTGACTCTACAGAAGCCTTCAAAATTGTGTTTTAACCATGTCCACTGATGCAGGAAGAGAACAGATAAAGACCATGGCCATCTGAAAGACTAATCAAAAGTGTTCTCTTTGTGTAGAATAGCTGTGCTCTGTGTGTGTGTCAAGCGCTCAGTCATGTCTGACTCTGTGACCCCATGGACTGAATCTGCAGGCTCCTAGTAATAAGCAATACATTGTATAAATTAGCTACACACTGCATGAAGTTAAAAATGAACAATCTGGGGATACTTAGAAAATCAATATGAATAATTCTTGTCTCCAAATTGGGATTTTGAAAAATATATGTTAGGATATTAAATTTATTTTTTAGTCCTCAGAACAATATCTATAAGGAAGGAGAGTTTTTTTTTTTTTTTTAATTGAAGTATAGTTGATTTAGGGCTTCCCTCCTGGCTCAGGCAGTAAAGAATTTGCCTGTAATGCAGGAGACCTGGGTTCAATCCTGGATTGGGAAGATCCTCTACAATATTGTGTTTGTTTCTGGCATATAGCAAAGTGACTGAGATAAATAAACATATATATATATATATATATATATAT
>SJYV01019756.1:147142-165222 GCA_006410875.1 Neotragus pygmaeus
TCAACACCGAAATCAGATTGATTATATTCTTTGCAGCCAAAGATGGAGAAGCTCTATACAGTCAGCAAAAACAAGACCAGGAGCTGACTGTGGCTCAGATCATGAACTCTTTATTGCCAAATTCAGACTTAAATTGAAGAAAGTGGGGAAAACCACTAGACCATTCAGGTATGACCTAAATCAAATCCCTTATGATTATACAGTGGAAGTGAGAAATAGATTTAAGGGACTAGATCTGATAGAGTGCCTGATGAACTATGGACGGAGGTTCCTGACATTGTACAGGAGACAGGGATCAAGACCATGCCCATGGAAAAGAAATGCAAAAAAGCAAAATGGCTGCCTGAGAAGGCCTTACAAATAGCTGTGAAAAGAAGAGAAGTGAAAAGCAAAGGAGAAAAGGAAAGATATAAGCATCTGAATGCAGAGTTCCAAAGAATAGCAAGGAGAGATAAGAAAGGCTTCCTCAGCGATCAGTGCAAAGAAATAGAGGAAAACAACAGAATGGGAAAGACTAGAGATCTCTCCAAGAAAATTAGATACCAAGGGAACATTTCATGCAAAGATGGGCTCGATAAAGGACAGAAATGGTATGGATCTAACAGAAGCAGAAGAAATTAAGAAGAGGTGGCAAGAATACACAGAAGAACTGTACGAAAAAGAGCTTCACAACCCAGATACATGAAAAATGCCTGCGAGATAATTTTCACTAAAATTTTAGATATAGGCTGACTAGAACCCAGTATTTTTTTTTTTAATTTCATGTGTGAATAAAAAGGCTCATATATAAAAAAGGAAACTGGAAGGAACTTTATCAAAATGTTTAATACAGATGGTTTCAGTGGTTGGTAAGACTATAAATAGATTGGTTTTTTTTTTCCTTCTACTTCTCTATATTTTCCAGTTTTTAAAAATTGGCCTGTATAACTTTAATTAAGCACTATAACTAATTTTATAGTGAGAATAAGTTTAAACTAACAAATGTGTCCAGGATTGGAGGAGTATTTTGAACGGGGCAATTGAAGGTGGGGATGTGGGTTAGGTTCATTATAGGAGTCCAATAGAAAGGGAAGGGGAGGATGAACTGGGGCAAGGACCACAGGATGAGGAAAGTAGAAAATGTATTTTGCCATTGAATGGATATATATGGAAGCCTCACCTCAGACAAGCATAGTGGTTAAGAGAATGGGCCCTGGGGCCAGGCTGCTGGAGTTCGAGTCTGAACTTGCGTCATTTACTTGGGCAAATCACTCTCTGCTTGTTTACAATCTATAAGTTGGAATAAGAATAATTGTACCTACTACAGAAGACTGTTCTAGGAAGTAACTGAGTGAATACGTTTTGGCCACTTAGAACAGTGTTCAGCTTATGGTAAGCAATCAATACAGTAACTCTATTCTTGTTACTCCCAGGGTAGCTAAGCCTGTTACTCCCAACCTTGGTGGAATTAGTGCCAAAGGTGGGTGCAGAATATGTATTGGAGTGAAGTGGGTAGACAAAGGTTATTGAAGCATTATTCTAACAGCTTCATTTTTATAAGAATATATCTGTACATTATACATTATTTATTTTTATTTTTGGTCTTTGTTGCTCCAAAGGCTCTTCTCTAATTGCGGCGATCGGGGTCTCCTCTTCCCTGTGGTGTGCCGGCTTCTCATTGCTGTGGCTTCTCTTGTTGTAGAGCACGGGCTCTCAGGCAGGCAGGCTTCAGAAGCTGTGGTTTCCAGACGTTCCCAGGCTCTAGGGAACAGGCTCTATATCTGTGGCAAGCAGGCTTAGTTGCTCCTTTGCATGTGAGATCTTCCCGGACCAGGGATCGAACGTGTGTCTCCTACATTTGGCTGCCAAATTCTTTACCAATGAGCCACCAGGGAAGCCCTACCTTATACAATCTTTTAAAAATCGTAGTAAAGTTTTTTTGAAAATAGGTTGGGCCATCTCAGAAACTGTGAGTTCCCATCATTGAAGAAGTTCCCATAAGTACTACATAGATCATAGGGGGCGGGTACAGGACTGTGACTGCAAATTAGTTTTCATCAGAGGATGTACTGGGTTTTAATTTTTTTAATATATAACTAGATTCATTCCATTAAAGGTACTGTCCTCTATTCTAAGCCCTCTCTAAGGGTTTAGTGTTGACATATTCTTTATTTTATGAAATATGGTATATATAGACTAGGTTTTTCCCCTGATAACCTTGACAACTGTCTTACTTTTTGGTCTCCAAAATTTTGGGGGAAATTTTATTGGTCTTTGAAATGTAAATTTCTGGGAACTAGAGTTGTGGGGAAAATGAATGATTTGGTTAGGCTCAATGAGGTGCCCCTGACTCCCCTTCTGACCCTGAGATTCTGTCATTTCTAGGTCCTGGCTGGACCCCTCATCCAATGAGTCATTCTGCAAATGTGAGCTTTGAGCTGGGAGGATTGGGTAAGATGTGATTGGATCCACTCAGCTCTGCCCCTACAGCTGAGGTCTAGTTCTTCAGATATACCCCCCTGGCAGAGACTGTTCTGGGGACAGGTACCATGTGGCCCTTGATCAAAGAATAGCCTCAGACAGCCTCACATCTGAACTAGCAAGTGGGAGAGGAGGGCTCCTGGTGGGGAGACTCTGTGTGTTATGGGGCCAGGAGGTGTTGTCCAGGTCAGTCCAACAGGCTCGCCACTCCGCGGAGCTGACACTATGATACCTTTATGTGCAAATGACAGTTTTGTTTTCACTGCTTCTCAGAGCCTCAGTTTCCTCATATATAATATGAGAGTAAAAGTAATAATAATACAATTTAGGGAACTTCTCTGGTCGTCCAGCGGTTAAGACTCCAAGCTTCCAGTGCAAGGGTTGTGGGTTCGATCCCTGGTCAGGGGACTAAGATCCTACATACAGTGTGGCTAAATATATATATATATATATATATATATTTTTTTTAATACAGTCTAACAGCTTCAGAGATGCATCCCTCTCTACTTCCCTCACCTCCATCCAGAGCTGGAAAGCAGAATCAGACTCTGAGAGGTAGACATGGATAGAGCAGAGGTGTACAAAGTTACCTTAAAGAGACAGAACAGCTTCCAGGAAAACAAGGCCTAATTGTCATTGGACCAGAACACTAACATATCTACTTATTTTCTGAGAAAGGTCTGTTAGCCCTGGGGACTTTTTTATTCTATTTTTTCCTTTTGGCTATGCTGCATGGCTTATAGGATCTTAGTTCCCCGACCAGGGATGGAACCCAGGACAGCAGTGAAAAGTGCAGAGTCCTAACCACTGGGCTGCCGGCAATTCCCAGCCCTGGATACTTTTTAAAAGTGGCAAGAGGTCACTGAGTAAACAGGTGGCCTGGCTAAGCCTGGTGATTATTCCCTATTGTGGATAAGAGTCACCACTTAGGCTGTGTCCCCAACACTGAAACCCCTTCCCTTAGTTCACCCCCTCACTTGCCAAGTCCCTTCAGGTTCCCCTCTGCCTGCCCCTGGGGAAGAGCCTGCTGGGAGAAAATGTGCTGACCGGGGGCCCCTGGGTGCTTCTGTCTTGTTCACTCAGCAAACTGCATCTCCCACTGTCAGTTAATACTTGGCTGTGTGGGATGCACCGCTTCCTTGGAGTGCTGGTTCCCTGGTGTGCCCCCAGGAGTGGAGGCCCCTCTGGACCTGCTGGTTGGTCATATTTTAGAGACTGAGGAGCCAGGTCCAGGCATCAAGTGCCCTCGCTGAGGTCACGCTGCCCATGTGGCCTTGAAGCTGCCTCCCCAGGCAACACCCGCTATGTTCACCTCGCTCCAGTTTCTTCAGTTCAGCTCCCAGTGTTCTTGTGAAGATGAAGCCGATGAGTGGAGGAGAAAGCCCTTTCTAACATGGTTCAGCATTGTACATACGTAAACGGCGATCGTCACTTTAAAATGGGATCGTGTGTGCATACATTATGAGAAATATAATGTGCCGTATGAGTTACCGTGGTTCTGCTGGAAGCCAAGAACAGTGGGAAATTGACAGTTAAGCTCAAGAGCAATAGCAGATTGCCCCCCTCCCACCACCTCCCTGCCCCATTTTCAGGGTTGCATTGATGACAGGGCCTGGGTTTACCCAGAGGAAGAGCTAAGGTGGGAACTGAACCGTGCTGTGGTTCAGCAGGTGGCTGCCCCCCTGTGACCCCGGCCGAGTTGGGCTGTTGTTGAGGGTAACGAGGGCGCTTGGGACCCTTCATCAGGAGCCCGCTGCAGCCAGCCGGCGAGCTTCCAGTTCAGCTCAAGGGCAGCGCGTCCCATCACGTGGCTCACCAGACCCTGAGCTCAGGCTGTTGATTTTCCGGACTGAACCCCAGCAACCCCCAGCTGCTACTGTCAGAGGGGAAGGGGCGAGGGTTAGTGCTTGCTCAGCCAGTGCTGACGGATGATGGAGGCCCCTGCTAAGGCTCCGATGTGAGCTGGATGCTCGCTCATGCTGCACAACCGGAGAGCCGCATGTGTGCCTTTTTGAGGTGGCACCTTCTGAGCAACTTGGATGTGCATTTATATTTAGAAGTCACTTGGAGGGGCTTAGAAGTGGGGTGGGGGCGGGAAAAGACGATATCTGATTAGCTGTGCTGAGTACTATTCTAAGGGTTTTACATCTTTAATTTGCACCTCCCCAAATCCTGGTGGTAGATTTCATTTACAGTTGAGGAAACGGAGGCACAGAAGGCTTAGTTCACCAAGATAGTACTGCCGTTAGAATATGGCAGAACTGGGATTTAAACTGGGCAGGAAGTCCGACTGTGGAGTTGGAGCTCTTTTTTATTATTATTGTCAGTTTTCAACACACACCTAAAGGCAGAGAGAGACTTGTCCAGGCCACACAACTTAGGTGGCAGACATGGGGTCAGTCTATTTCCAGGGGTCACACTGGTAAATACCAGTCTATTCTACATCCACGGTTGATGTTCTAATATTCAACCATAATATATAGCACAATATCCTACTGTAGTAATAATAGTTTATTATAAGGTTATAACTCATTTAATGAATCCCCTATTGTTGGACATTTAGGCTGTTTCCATTTTTTAGCATTTTAAATAAATGCCAAGTTTTTTTTTTTTTTTTTTAAGAGAAATGGTAGGAATGTTGTTTGTTTTACCAGTTTATTTGTTTGTTTTAAAGGATTTAGAGCAGATGGGCTGAACTCCCTGAGGCTGAAGTGTTGGAGACTTTGAGTTGACTGCTTGAATGGAGAATGAAATTCTGATTAGGAATGGTGCCAGTGTGGAGAGAAGGAAAGAACAGACTCTATGCTTGAGCCCGGGGATTTGGCATTGCCTCCTGAGATAGAAAATTTGGAATGCATTTCAGAAATATCTGTCATTCCCACTTTGGATATTTTCATGTTCTGTAGCATTTTCCAGCCCAACATCTCGTTGATGTTGTGCAGACACCCGTGGGTGGGGCGGGCAGAGGGTGAGGCCCTTCTTTCCCCCAGATCAGCCAGGTGCAGCCATCCGGAGCCTCACCATCTGTCCGTCCCATGTCCCTTGCTCCTTCTCTCCCTCTCCAACAATTCAGTCTCCCTTCCTGGGTACTCCTTTCAGTGTCTATATGCATGCTCAATTGCTAAGTTGTATCCAACTCTTGCGACCCCCTGGACTGTAGCTTGGCAGGCTCCTCTGTCCATGGGATTTCCCCAGGCAAGAATACTGGAGTGGGTTGCCATTTCCATTTCCAGGGGAATCTTGCCGACCTAGGGATCAAACTCAAGTCTCTTGCATCTCTTGCATTGGCAGGCAGATTCTTTGTCACTGTGCCACCCGGGAGCCATATATCCCAGGTCAAAAACAGACAAGGAAGCTTGAGGGCATCACATACGGTAATTATTGTAATGGCCTTTATTGGTTGAGTCCTTCGTCTGGCACTGAGAGCTTTCCAGGCTCCATCGCTTTTATACTCACGTCAACTTTATGGGATAGAATCACTATAAAACCACCATTTTGTTTTTGTTTTTTTTAAATGTTAGCCACACCCCTCAACATGTGGGACCTTAGTTTGCTGATCAGGAATGGAAACCATGCCCCTGGCATTGGAACACAATGTCTTAACCACTGTACCCTGGGGAAATCCTGAGACCACCATTTTGTAGAGGAGGAAAAGGAAACTTCAAGAGGTTAAGGGCTTGCCCAAGACCACGTAGCCAGGGCCAAGGGCAGCCAGGACTAATCTAACTCCGCAGCCACATCGTGTTACCCACCATGTCTACTTTGTAACCTTCATGATGCTCTGTAAATAGAGGACACTGTATCTCTGGGAGGGAGGAATCTTCAGTACATCAGCAAGAACACGTTCACTTACCTGCATATGTGTACACCAGGTGGGCTCACTTGGAGAATGTTGGAATTGCAAAGGATCTTGGGAGTCTCTTTTCCTACCTTATTTTAAAATTGTGGCAAAGGAGATCCAGAGAGATCCACTGACTTTCCTAAGGGCGAGGTGGTAGCCCAACCAGATTAGAACTAGAGTCTTCTGATGCCTACCCCATAGCTCCTCAAGTGGCAGGCAGCTCTTAGCTCTACTCTGTTGGGAGGATTGGAGCAAAAGGATGAGTCAGTAGGCAGGTTGAAGGGAGGAGGGAGTAGTTTGGCACCACTGGGCAAGGCTGGGGTTCAGGGGCCCTGTGCAGGCACAGGGATTCTCTAATTGTCCATTCCTGCCTCCAGGACACATCTGAGTTTCAATTCCATTGTCCTGAGAAATATGTTCCCATGCGTGCTAAGTCGCTTCAGTTGTGTTCAACTTTTTGCGAACCTCTGGACTGTAGCCCGCTCACCAGGCTCCTCTGTCCATGGGATTTTCCAGGCAAGAATACTGGAGTAGGTTGCCTTGCCTTCCTCCAGGGGATCTTCCTGATGACCCAGGGATCAAGCCTGCATCTCCTGCGGCTCCTGCATTGCAGGCTGATTCTTTACCCCTGAGTCACCAGGAAAGCCAGCCCCCTGAGAAATACAGGAGGGCAAGTGGGGAGGAAGACAGCGTGGCCCGATGATGAAGAGCCTGAGCTCTGACGTCAGACAGACCAGGATTCACATCCAGGCAAGGTGCGTCACCTCTCTAAGCCTCAGTTTCTTTTTCCACAAAATGGGAGTAATAAGTATTTAGCGTATGGGGCCACTGTGAGAAAGAAATGAGATAATGCTGGTAAAGAAACTGGCACAAGTCTGTGGAAAAAAGAGAAGAATCTTGGGGTTGTCTGAGTTGGTGGAAAAAAGAGAACATATAACTGGTAACCAAATAAATATATGATTTCAACAAAAGGCCAAGTATTTCTTAATTTGATCTGATTCACGATTTCTTACAGGCAGTGTCAGAGGGGTGCTCATTCACCCCTCACATGGAGGTGGGTGGTGCTGGTGGTGAGAAACAGCTCTGACCTCTGTTTGGTGAAGAGGGATCGGTGAGAGTTTCTTGGGCTCAGGGATAACACAGGATTGCTTTTTACTTCCTGTCTTGAAAGGGGTGGGGGAGATGGAGAGGAAGGAGGATTGTTAATATAAACTTGAAATCAGATTTTTTTTTTTGTAAAGTACATGTCCTCAGCTGTGTGACCTCAAGTGAACCTCTCATGGTCTCAATTCTCTCTTTACCACAAGGTCATTGAGATGGCCACATAATCGCTAGTTTACATGCAGCATCGTATTTAATCCTTAAGACCAGCCTGAGAGGTAGATGTTACCATCTCATTTTAGATAAAGGAGAAAACTGTGGTTCGGGGAAAGTTAACTAATTTGTCTAAGGCCGCGCCGCACACAACCAACAAGGGGTAAGTCTGTGATTTAAGCCCAGGACTGACACCAAAGCCCATGTACTTTCTGCCCAGGGTAGGTTCAGATTTTTTTAATGTTTATTTTATTTATTACTTATTTATTTGGCTTCTCTGGATCTTAGTTGTGGCACATGGGACATCTGGTTCCATGACAAGGGATTGAACCTGTGCCCTCTGCATTGGGAGCACGGAGTCTTAGCCATTGTACCACCAGGGAAGTCCCTAGATTCAGATTTTGTTTGGCCTAAACCTTATATAATTTGGGGGGCCGGCTTTAAGAAAAATAGTACAAATATCACAAATATAAATGGTACAAAAGCAAATATTTATTTAGATTTTAAAATGAAATCTCAACATACTAGAACAAATGTGAAGGCTCAAAAATGTCACAAACATCACAAAATCCAGAAAAATAATAAAACATTTGTGTTAACTACTTGATTCTCCTCTACATTACTTTTCCTTACATCTTTTGGCTGCATTTTCCTTTTTTTGTGTCTTCTTATGACACTCTCCATAGAGAAAATAAAAAAGATAACCCAGTGTAATTTAGCACAGTTGATTGGAAGTTTTTTAAAATTATCAATAGTTTAGAAGTTTATTTCAGCATTACAAGTGACTGGTAATGTCGTATAAATGTTAGGATTCAGTTCAATTCAGTTCATTCTCTCAGTCGTGTCTAACTCTGCGACCCCATGGACTGCAGCAAGCCAGGCTTCCCTGTAGTTGTCACATTTGGGAAAGTCTCCATCAGAATTCCTGCCGTGTGTGAACCATATGATTTTAGGGCAATTTGTGTTTTCTGATGCAGTGATTTATCGAAAATAATCTTCAAATTAGTGATATGTTTTATGCCGTTTGCTGTCAGCTGAATGTTATCTTCGTCAGTAATCACTGTTTTATGACAAATCAGCAAAAAAATATTCTAATCTTTTTTAATAGCTTCCCCTTTCCTACTCCTTGAGATGGAATGAAAATTGTTTACATTAATAAAAGGCTCAAAAAAAAAAGGCTTATAATTAAACTTCTTTCTCCTAAATCTATGACCTTTTAAAGGGAATTCATTACAAAATACCGGATGCGAAAACATCTGAAGCATTTGGACGATCTGGTCTAGAAAGGGGGAAGGCTGGAGGAAGCAAATAAATAACCATCTTCAAGGATATGAACCTTAATTGTCAAGAGTTACCAGAGTGTGTCTGAGAATTTGATTCTGGGATCTGGGGAGGGGCTCAGGTTAACACATTCTGAAGGCACTTTGAGCAGGTGCCCTAAAATCGATACAGAGAGTAACCGAGGAATCTGCAAATGTGTGGACAGCTGTCAGCTACCTTGCCGTGGACTCAAAGTTTGACCCCTGGTCCCCAGTTGCTGGGGTTGCTGGATAGAAACGCAGGATCTGGACTGCCCTGGTGGTCCAGTGAATAAGAATCCGCCTGCCAGTGCAGGGGACACGGGTTCCATCCCTGGTCTGGGAAGATTCCCCCTGCCTCAGGGCTGTTAAGCCTCTGTGCCACAGCTACTGAAGCCCCTATGCTGAGAGTCCATGCTCTGCAGCAAGAGAAGCCAGTGCAATAAGTCCCCTCACTGCAACTAGAAAGTAGCCCCTGCTTGCCACAACTAGAGAAAGCCTGCGTGCAGCAAAGACAGACCCAGAACCGGCAGTAAATAAATAAAAATTAAAAGAAATGCAGACTCTCAGGCTCCACCCAGAACTGCTAATCTTAGTCCGCATCTTCACCAAGTCGTGGGTGATTCTGTGCAGGGGATTGTCTGAGAAGCCCTGTACCAGAGACTTTAGCAGAATCTTCCGGATCTACTCCCATCCCAACTTGGCAGCTGGTCTTTTTCCTCTCTGTGTCCTTCACTTTGGGACCTGGCTTGTCTTCTGGTACCCATCCGTTGTATTTCTATTCATCGTATTTCTATTTCCCTTCCCACAGGCCGCCAACTAGAGGGTTGTGGGGTATTCCTCTTTGATTTCCAACCCCTCTCAGTGCCTGGCACACAAGAGTTACCACTATGGGATGTCCACTGGGTGCCAAAAGCTTTGCCTGTCTTACCTCTCGTGGCCTTCTTCTTAAGCTTGTAGGCTGAAACAAATACCCCCCATTTAAAATACTTTTTTAGTTATTTATTTGGCTGCACTGGATCTTAGTTGCAGCCTGTGGGATCTAGTTTCCCCACCAGGGATCGAACCCAGGACCCATGCATTGGGAGCGCTGAGTCACCAGTGGACCACCAGGGAAGTCCCCACATACCCCCATTTTATGCATGAAGAAACTGAGGCTCCGTCACCTGTCTAGGGTCATGTGGCAGAGCTGGAAACCAAGGAGTGTCTGATTCCACGGCTTTCAGTAGGGGATCAGTAAATGTTACTTACTGACTTGATTATTCATTCAAGCATTTATACGTGTTTTAATTTATTCACTGAAGAGACTCAGGGGAAGACGAAGAAGAATAGCGTAGAAGCTACTTCCTCCTGGTGAACTATTTTTAGAACAGGTGCTGGGTGGTGTCAGCCTTCCAGGGGCAGGGAGTTGGGCTGCCCAGGAGGCCCCTGGCCAGTCCGGCCTTGGGAGAGAGGACATGCTACTCCACCACCGCCCCACCCCTTTCAATGTCCTCCATGACTCAGCAAAGAAACCATGGGTCTGAAATCAGAGATGAGGCCGAAAAACCCTCAAAAATGTTGTCTTTTCCTGGAGGAATGTCTTTTCCATGTTGCTCATTCCTCTGCCAGGGAATCCAGGAAGCCTTTGGCCTGCGGTCAGCTGTGACTCCCTGGTCTGATTTCCTGGGACTCGCCCCTCCTCCTCCTGACTTCTCCCCAGGCCTGAGGACAAGGTCAGTTCTCCTTCTTCTGTGGTCTCTGGTTTGAGGCTGCAGGGGGCTTGTCCAGTCCGAGTCTCCTTAGTTTGTCCTTGAATCATTAAATCCAGATCCTAGACGCAGATTCCTTGGGTTGAAATTTGGCACCCTCTTACTAGCTGTGTGACTTTGGGCAAGTCATTTCACTTCTCAGTGCCTCAGTTTCCTCCTCTATAAAGTGAGGATAACAATAAATTTGAGAATTGAGATAATTAATTTATGTAAAACATTTAGAACCACACTTAACATATAGTATATATAACTGTTGTTATCACAAATTACTGGAGAAGGCAATGGCACCCTACTCCAGTACTCTTGCCTGAAAAATCCCATGGATGGAGGAGCCTGGTGGGCTGCAGTCCATGGGGTTGCTAAGAGTCGGACACGACTGAGCAACTTCACTTTCACTTTTCACTTTCATGCATTGGAGAAGGAAATGGCAACCCACTCCGGTGTTCTTGCCTGGAGAATCCCAGGGACGGAGGAGCCTGGTGGGCCGCCGTCTATGGGGTTGCACAGAGTCGGACACGACTGAAGCGACTTAGCAGCAGCAGCAGCAGCGTGAATTACAAAGCAGATATTAATACCTGGAGCAGACGTGGATAAACTCCTGCTAAACGTCTTTTCTTTGCATTGGTTCTGATCTCACCTCAGATGTGTGTGAACTCTGTTCCATCCCTGAATCAGAAAGATCCCCTGGAGAAGGGAATGGCAACCCACTCCAGTGTTCTTGCCTGGAGAATTCCATAGACAGAGGAGCCTGGCGGGTTACAGTCCATGGGGTGACAAAGAGTCAGACACGACTGAGCGACTAATGC
Organism: Neotragus pygmaeus; assembly: GCA_006410875.1. Lineage (NCBI taxonomy): Eukaryota > Metazoa > Chordata > Mammalia > Artiodactyla > Bovidae > Neotragus > Neotragus pygmaeus. The sequence goes on from SJYV01019756.1 coordinate 158,613, forward strand.
AGAGAGCTACAGGGGGCGACAGTAAATGAGGGAATATGTGAATACATTAGAAAGCTCCGAGGTGACCTCTGAAAATGAGATTCTTGTAAATGGGTAAGAGGCATGATTCAGTGGATTGTTGGTTTGGGAATAACCACATTCATCCTAGGAGGGGGTGGCCCTCTTCTGAGAATGTCCAATCTTGGGAGACAGACCTACTTTCTAAGGGATAGTTCCCGGATCGACTGAGAAAGTCAGTGTGGAGGTATATTGGCATCAGGGGAAAGTGAAGTCGCTCAGTCGTGTCTAACTCTTTGTGACCCGTGGACTGTAGCCCACCAAGCTCCTCCGTCCATGAGATTCTCCAGGCAAGAATACTGGAGTGGGTTGCCATTTTGAAGAGAGTAATTCCTGGGTGAAGGGGGACTTGTGGCTCTCAGCCCGGGAGATGTTTTATAGCCACCTGGGGATAAGCATACAAACCTTGGCCCCAGGCCTAGAGATGCTGGTCTCCAGGTCTTGGAGTGGAGCAGGGGTATCAGAGTTCTTCACAAGCTTGGGACTTCCTGACAGTCCAGTGAGTGGTTGGGGTTCGGCACTTTCACTCCTGTGGCCTGGGTTCAGCCTCCGGTCAGGGAACTGAGATCCCAACAAGCTGTGCAGAGTGGCCAAAAAAAAAAAAGAAAAAGAATTCTCAAGCTCCCCAGGTGATCAGGTGTGAGGCCAAGCAGTAATCGGAGACAATGTAATAATGACAACGTATACTATAAACTGGACATCAGNGGGGTTGGGGGAGAAACTACTGAAAGTGGAGATCCTGACCTCTCCCCCATTATTCTCCAGGAAGCTCAGCCCAGGGCTTTGCCCCCTATAGAGCACCAGATGTGCGGGCAGAATAACCAAGCAGAATGGGTGGCAGCGGGGAACCCAGTCTGCTGATTTCTCCTTGAGTTCCTTTTTAAGAAGAACACACCATTTGTGGGATGAGTCCCCTGAATTTTGAGTTGCTTCAGGCTTGCTCCACCCATCGGTCCCTCCACCCATTCTAGATCAGATTTCCCTGTGTCAATAGCCACTAGAAGTTGAGGACTTTGAACATGGGCTTGGGAGGCTCCCAGCCCTCTTTCATGCATAACCTTATTTACATTACAACAAGTTTCCGAGGCTTTCTCCCAGGACACATAACAAGTTAAATGGCAGAGGTGGGATTCAGGCTCAGGTCTAACTCAAAAGACCTGTGCTCTCAATAATTCATGCTAAGGTCTCCCTAGATAAAAGGTGACCATATAATTTATTATCCAATCGGAAACACCTTTTTTTGGGTATCCATTTATTTTGGGGGGCTGTTGCAGGGTTTAGTTGCAGCACATGGGATCTTCAGTCTTCATTACAGTATGTGGGATCTTTTAATTGCAGAATGCAAGCTCTTAGTTGCAGCATGTGGGATATAATTCCCTGACCAGGAATCGAATCCGGTCCGCTTGCATTGGGAGCACAGAGTCTTAGCTAGCGGACCACCAGGGAAGTCCCTAGTCTAGAATGCTTTTTAAAAAAGTTTTATTGAGATATAATTTTCATATCATAGAATTCACCTATATAAAGTGCACACCTCAGTGGTTTTTAGGATATTTATAGACTTGTGCAATCATCGCTATAATCTAATTTTAGAACATTTTCATCATCCCCAAAAGAAATGCAGTACCCATTAGCAGTCAGTGCTCATCAGCACCACCACCCCAGACCTAGGCCGACCACTGATCTATTTTCTGCCTCCATAGATTTGCCTATTCTGAACAATTCATATAAATGGAATCATACTATGCATGGGGCTTTTGGTTGGCTTCCTTCTCTTACCATAATGCTTTCAGAGTTCATTCATGTTGTACTATGCATCAGTGCTTTATTCCTTTTTATATTATGTTATTATTTATTTATTTATTTTTTAGCCATGCTGCAGGGCATCTAAGATCTTAGTTCTCCAGCCCTCACCCCCTGCAGTGGAAGCTGGCTTCTTACCCACTGGCCCACCAAGGAGGTCCCTTCATTCCTTTTTAGGAATGTCTCAGTGAATTTCTCAGTGATCATCCATCGTCTGAATACCACTCATTAGACCATTCTTGAATATGTTCATTATATTTGTTCATATGTTGATGGACATTTGATTGCTTACATTTTTTGGCTATCATGAATAATAATAATGCTCTGACATTTGTATTCAAGTTTTTTTGTAGATGTATGGTTTTTTCTTGGGCATCTACCTAGGAGTGAAATCACTAGGTTATATGGTAACTGTCTGTTTAACATTTGAGGAACTGCCAAGTTGTTTTCCAAAGTGGCTACACCATTTTATATTCCCATAGCAGTCAGTGTAGGAGGGCTCCACTTTCTCCATATCCTCAGCAACACTTGTTATTCCAATCTGGGGCACTTTTGAGAATGAAAGGGTGCACCATTTATAATTATACTAGGACAAATGCTACTAACTGGAACATAGTCTACTTAGATACAAAAAAATTTAGAAGATTCAATTCCTGATTTCAGAGAACTTTCAGGCCACACGATGAGTCAAAGCCCCCAAAGCCACATACTTGAGTCAATTAAAGAATCAAGTAAAGGTGAATTATTAAGAAGGAAAGCAAAGTACATTTTGTTTCCCCCAGGAGATTGTGTTCCCTTTAAGAGAAAAGAGCTGTCTTTTATTTGTTCTTGTATTGGTCGTGGCCTTAGGAGGTTCTTGGCATTTACGGGTGTCAGTGAAGATCTGTGGAATAAATGAATGAATAAGAGAATAAATGATACAAACACTCGTGGAGGAAGTGTTTTTAAAAAAAAAAGGAAGAAAACGTCACCTGGGGACTTCCCTGATGGTCCAGTGGCTGAGACTTCGAGCTCCCAATTCAGGGTACCCGGGTTCCATACCTTGTCAGGAAACTAGATCCTGCATGCCACAACTATAATTCGACACAGCCAAATAAATAAATAATATTTTTTAAAATGAAAAGTCACCTGGCTTGGATTTGTGTGTTTGGGGGAAGTATGGATCTTTTCTGCTCATTAACAACACTTGTTTAGTCACTCAGTCGTATCTGACTCTTTGTGACCCTGTGAACTGCGGCACACCAGGCTTCCCTGTCCTTCATTATCTCCCGGAGTTTGCTCAAACCCATGTCCAATGAGTAGGTGATACCATCCAGCCCTCTCATCCTCTGTTGCCCCCTTCTCCTCCTGCCCTCAGTTTTCCCTGCTGCTAAGTTGCTTCAGTCGTGCCCTACTCTCTGCAACCCCATAGTCGGGGGCCCACTGTCCCTGGGATTCTCCAGGCAAGAACATTGGAGTGGCTTGCCATTTCCTTCTCCAATGCATGAAAGTGAAAAGTGAAAGTGAAGTCGCTCAGTCGTGCCCGACTCTTCACGACCCCATGGACTGCAGCCTACCAGGCTCCTCCGTCCATGGGATTTTCCAGACAAGAGTACTGGAGTGGGGTGCCATTGCCTTCTCCCAGCATCAGTCTTTTCCAGTGAGTCAGCTGTTCGTATCAGGTGGCCAAAGTATTGGAGCTTCAGCTTCAGCATCAGTCCTTCCAGTGTATATTCAGGAATGATTTCCTTTAGGATTGACTGGTCTGATCTCCTTGCAGTGCAAGGGACTCTCAAAAGTCTTGTCTAACACCACAAGTTCAAAAGCATCAATTCTTTGGCACTCAGCCTTCTTTCTAGTCCAACTCTCACATCCACACATGACTACTGGAAAAACCATACCTTTGACTAGATGGATCTTTGTCAGCAAAGTAATGTCTCTGGTTTTTAACATGCTGTCTAAGTTGGTCATAGCTTTTTTTCAAGGAGCAAGTGTCTTTTATATCATGGCTGTGGTCACCATCTGCAGTGACTTTGGAGCCCAAGAAAATAAAGTCTGTCACTGTTTCCATTGTTTCCCCATCTATTTGTCATGAAGTGATGGGACTGGATGCCATGACCTTAGTTTTTTGAATGTTGAGTTTTAAGCCAGCTTTTTCACTTTCCTCTTTCACCTTCATCAAGAGGCTTCTTAGTTCCTCTTCACTTTCAGCCATAAGGGTGGTGTCATCTGCATACCTGAGGTTATTGATTTTGGAATCTTAAACTGGATTTTGCCAGTGTAAATGACTGACAAGAGGTGGAGGAAAGGCCTGCCTTCCACACAGGGGAGTTGCCTGAGCAGAAAANTCTTAGTTCCTCTTCACTTTCAGCCATAAGGGTGGTGTCATCTGCATACCTGAGGTTATTGATTTTGGAATCTTAAACTGGATTTTGCCAGTGTAAATGACTGACAAGAGGTGGAGGAAAGGCCTGCCTTCCACACAGGGGAGTTGCCTGAGCAGAAAATCTGGAAGCACAGCCATGTCTTTATCCTACAGGAGGTTAACAAACTTTAGGAATAAATGTGATACCTACTCCCAGGAGTTTCCAATCTTTGGGGAATACAATGAGCACAGTTTGTTCAGTTCAGTCGCTCAGTCATGTCCAACTCTTGTCCAACCCCATGGACTGCAGCACACCAGGCTTCCCTATTAATCACCAGCTCCCGGAGCTTGCTCAAACTCATGTCCATCGAGTCCGTGATGCCATCCAACCATCTCATCCTCTGCTGTTCTCTTCTCCTCCTGCCTTCAATCTTACCCAGCATCAGGGTCTTTTCCAATGAGTCAGTTCTTACATCAGGTTGGCAAAGTATTGGAGCTTCAAGTTCAGCATCAGTCCTTCTGATGAATATTCAGGAATGATTTCCTTTAGGATTGACTGGTCTGATCTTGTTGTCCAAGGGACTCTCAAGAGTCTTCTCCTGCACCATAGTTCAAAATCATCAATTCTTCAGCGCTCAGCTTTCTTTATGGTCCAACTCTCACATCCATACATGACTACTGGAAAAACCATAGCTTTGACTTTGTCGGCAAAATGATGTCTTTGCTTTTTCATATGTTGTCTCGGTTTGTCAAGCTTTTCTTCCAAGGAACAAGCGTCTTTTNCGCTCAGCTTTCTTTATGGTCCAACTCTCACATCCATACATGACTACTGGAAAAACCATAGCTTTGACTTTGTCGGCAAAATGATGTCTTTGCTTTTTCATATGTTGTCTCGGTTTGTCAAGCTTTTCTTCCAAGGAACAAGCGTCTTTTAACTTCATGGCTGCAGTTGTAACACCCTTTTACCGGTTGTATGCCTGGGTGTCATCAACCTTTTTGGCTCAAAATTCCTGTGAATCTTTCAATCTTACAACCTTGGAAGTTCCTGGAATTGGTGAGCCAAGAGCTAGGCCTTAAAGTAAAGAGGTAGATTTGAAGGAAGGAGCAGGATGCCAGTGTTGGGTGATAAGGCTCTGAGGTGGACTGGAGTGCTCCAGCTAAGATAAAATGGGATAGGGTGCCTTGGCACTCTTGAAGAACTTTAAAAGACAGGCTGGTTGACTTTTAAATGTGACTGATAAGCAGGTCCTTGGACTGGAGATGAAAGGTGTGTCTGTGAGAGATTAATCTGATGGCTCTGGGCCATGGGTCCTGAATCTACCTGGAAGCAGGGTGAAGACCTAGAGCCTCTGAGGGAGGCTTCTGTAATTGTAACGTAGCCCTGGCCTTTCAGAAGAGGGTTTGAAACTCCTTTGGGGTCAGTCTTATGATGTGTATCGCTTCCATGGAGTTTCATTTTCCTTAACCATTGATAATTTAAACCATTATTTTTATATTTTAGCAATTATGACTGTATTATGGAGCTCATGCCAAATGTACATACATTTTAAAGACAGCGTGTTAGACTTTGGGGTTTCCTGGTGGCTCAGTGGTAAAGAATCCACCTGCCAATGCAGGAGACTTGAGACTCGGGTTTGCTCTCTAGGTCAGGAAGGTCCTCTGGAGGAGGAAATGGCAACCTGCTCCAATATTCTTGCCTGGACAATCACATGCGTAGAGGAGCCTGACCGGCTACAGTCCATGGGGTGGCAAAGAATCAGACATGACTGAGCAACTGAGCATGCATGCATTAGACTTTCAGGTTTGCAGAAAGCGATTTTAGATTATGCAAACGGATTCTTCAGAGAGATGAATTCTCTCTGCTGTGAAGGGGGTTTGCTTTGGGTTTTTTTTTTTTTTTTGAATGTGGACCATTTTTAAAGTCTTTATGGAATTTGTTACAATGTTGCTTCTGTTTTAAGTTTTGTACTTTTGGCCCTGAGGCATGTGGCATCTTAGCTCCTCAACCAGGAATCAAACCAGCACCCCCTGCATTGGAAGGAGAAGTCTTTTCTTTTAATTAGTTAATTAATGTATCGGCTGTGCTTGGCCTTTGTTGCTGGGAGAGCGCTCTCTCTGGTTGGGGAGAGCAGGAGCTGCTGGCTAGCTGTGATGCATGGGCATCTCACTGTGGTGGTCTTCTTTTGTTTCGGAGGAACACACATTCTAGGGCGCTCGAGCTTCTGGAGGTGTGGCTCCTGGGCTCCGCAGTTGCGGCTCTTAGGCCCTAGAACACTGTTAGGCTCAGTAGTTGTGGCGCAGGGCATAGCTGCCTCGAGGCCTGTGGGATCTTCCTGACCCTGGGATCGAACTCATGTCCCCTACATTGGCAGGCAGATTCTCAACCACTGGACCACTAGTGGCAAATTT
>SJYV01019756.1:181167-208516 GCA_006410875.1 Neotragus pygmaeus
CCCTGACCACGGTCTTTCATAACCCTGTGGGGAGCTGCTGTCACTCCTGTGGTTTGGGAAGTCGCTCCCTGGGCCTCTTGCTGGGAACTTGGGCTGGGCTCTTCCCGAGGCAGGGCAGGGGAGTCATGGTTCTCTTTCCCCACTGAGCCTGGAGAGGTGGGGAGTTGCTTGGATTTGGAAGAGATTATCTGGGAGCGTGCAGATCATCTCCCGGGGGACCCAGGGGAGAGGGGTGAGCTGGCACCTTCCTCCACCTTGCTCTACAGCGGTCGAGTCTTCTCTTGACCCGAGAGGCGTCTCTGGGCCCCATCTCCCGGGGAGGAGGGCAGCGTGCTGGCTGCTGTGATTGGCTGGCCGGGAAAGCCAGGGTACTGGGGCCCCTGAGTGCTGCTTGTCGGGGAATGGGATTCCTCTTCCTGCCAAGTAGCTCTCGGAGATGGGAGTAGGAGGCCAGAGTTGGGAATCTGGGAGGCTCCACAGCTCTTTGTGATGAATCTGGTAGTTTTGGGCAAGTCTGAAGGTGAAGCTGGTTTCCAGGGCTAGAGAGCAAAATGTTTCTGAAGGAGTTTGGGCTGGTGGAAGGGGACTTCGTTTTTGTGAAAAGACGAGCATGGGATGTGTGCCTTTATGTGAGGGCAGTTTTTCAGAATAGGCCAAAAGTCCTCTCCTCCCACTCCCCCTGCCTGAGCTGGGGGTGGAGCATGCCGATCGATGGGTTCCTAGAAGGTCAGAGTTGGAAGAGACATCAGAGAGCTCCGGTCAGTCCAAATAATCCTTGTGCCACAAAGAAGGTGGGGGCCCAGAGGAGGAAGGAAGGGTCCTGGCTCAGTGCTGCACTGAGGGTGATGTGATCTTGGGCTCAGGTGGCCTCAGAGGTTAGGGTTGTGATGGAAGCTGCTAGGGGGGTGTTCTCTGTCAAGGGAGGACTGAGATTCTCAGGAGATATTCTGCCCAGATGGAGGGTTGGTGGCCACCTTCCCCCGACGCAGGACTCTATGCGTCCCCACTCCGAGCTGCCTTCCAGATGTTCCTTGGATCCTGGATGCTTTTTGTTGACTTCTGAGTTAGGAGTTTGACCCCTGGAATAAGCACGGGGAGTAGAATGCTAACTTCTCTGCTCAACTTCTTCTGGCTCCAGGCCAGGCTGATTTCTGTGAGGTTTTGTGAGAGGCTGAAGATCATGACACCTAGGTGGGGGCCAGGAGAGGGGCAGCTGTGACAGAGGGCCGAAAAGAGATTGGGTGGGGTTGCCATTTCTACCCCACTAAGGGTCAAACCCGTGAGTTCCTTCCTGAGATAAAACAATGAAGAAATCCTCCTGTGTGCAACTCAGAAATAGGGCCAGGGCTGGGAACCCTGGGTGGGGCTCCCAGTCTCCTTCCAGAACCCAGCAGTAGTAGGGAGGCTGGGACTGATGGACAGATGGTTTGGTCCCTCAGGGATCATCACCTGGACCCATCCTGTCTGCCTTGACCTCCACTTCTCCCCCTGAGACTCAAATGACACTAGGCACTGGGTTTCAGCCAGAGAGGTGGAGTGGGGTGCTCTATTTCAGCCCCTAACCCCAGTGTCCCCCCAAGGGGATGTGGGTTGGGTTGGGCAACCTCCACTTTGAGGAACCTCAGGGTTGGCTCAGGGGCTGTGTCAGAGGAGGAAGGGCCTCACGCTCACCCCAGTTTCTTCAAGAGGTGTGGACTTGGTGGGCATGCTGAGTTGCGGGAGTGGCTAGTGATCTCCCCTTTCACAAATCCTTGGGATTATGGAGAGTCTTTCTGCTTCACGCCAGAAGAGCCTCCAGTTCCTGGTGATGGTGGTCTGCAGACTTTTCTTTCAGCTATGACTGGAGGCCTCCTCAGAGCCTTGCAGGAAGTTGAGAGAAGGCCTGGACAGTTGGACCCCCAAAAGATAACCCAGCAGGATTAAAAGAGGCAATTTATGTAAAGCATGTAGTTCTGGAATCTAGGAAGCTGGCCAATAGATGCTCAAAGCAAGTGCCCCTAGCTGTTCCCTGCCCTAGACTCCCCATTCCACAGTGCCAGTCCTGAAGTTCAAAAGCAGACCTGGAGTCTTGACCTTCAAGTGTGATGGGCTTCGCTCCCTGTGAGACTTCCACTTTACTTCCTCCCCTTCCCTTCTTCAGCCACTGACCCTGCCCTCTTCCTCTGCCTCCAGGATTGGGAGGTGCTGGTCTTGGGGAAGCTCAAGTGGGACCTGGCCGCAGTGATTGCCCATGATTTCCTGGCCTTGATTCTGCACCGGCTCTCTCTGCCCCGCGACCGACAAGCCTTGGTCAAGAAGCATGCCCAGACCTTTTTGGCCCTCTGTGCTACAGACTACACCTTTGCCATGTACCCGCCATCCATGATTGCCACAGGCAGCATCGGAGCTGCAGTGCAAGGCCTGGGTGCCTGCTCCACGTCTGGGGACGAGCTCACAGAGCTGCTGGCAGGGATCACAGGCACTGAAGTGGTGAGTGCTGGGCAGCTGGGCAAATCGCCTCGGCTCACGAGGTAGCACTTTCCCCTGAGCTTCCAGCAGAGGGTGCTGTGGACCACTCCCAACCTGGTCTCCACTCCGGGTTTCAAGTGCCCCACCTTCGCAGCTTCTGTGGTCTTTTATCTCCTGCCTTGGTCTGGAGAAGACCAAGTGTCGTGGGCCGAAAGGCACTGCCCCTGGGTACCCTTTTCTTGCCAAGCAGTATGCAGGAGTGGGGGTGGGGGGTTCAGTGTCAGATGTCAGGCCGCTCTCACACCATCTTGCCACATCCTCTTGCCAGCTTCTGAGAACTGAAGGCTAATTCCTGGGGTTGGGCTGTGGCCTAACCTCCCCAGACTTCCCTGTGCTGGGAGGTGTCCTCCTGTACCTGCTGCCAGATGCTGGTGGAGGGCGGAAACCGGGGGTGGGAAGCAGACCTTCCTCACCACTCCCCCTCGTCCCCAGGACTGCCTGCGGGCCTGTCAGGAGCAGATTGAAGCTGCCCTCAGGGAGAGCCTCAGGGAAGCCGCCCAGACCTCTCCCAGCCCAGCGCCCAAAGCCCCCAGGGGCTCCAGCAGCCAGGGGCCCAGCCAGACCAGCACTCCCACAGACGTCACGGCCATCCACCTGTAGCCTTGGAGAGGCCCCCTTGAGTGGCTGCTGACAGCAGGAGGGGACCCTGCCAACCCCTCCCTGGCTGCAGGAACGGAATTATGCCACAGCTGAAGCCTGAGGGGGCTCCTTCCCCTTGCCCCTCACCAGCCAGAGGGGTCAGGTCCTACCTATCCCTGCAGTGTGCACTAAGGGGCCTGGCCGGCCACGGCTGGGGGCCAGTCCAGCTCCTCCTCCTGCCTGCATCCAGCCAGCTCAGCTCTCCTGAGGGTGGGCCGGGCTGGCCAGAGATGACATTGAAGTGTAATATATGTACCAGCATTCCTTTCTAGGGGCTCCCTTATCTCTGGGGCTCTCAACTGCCAAAACTGAACCCGAGCCCCTGGCAAAGAAAGCTCGGAGTCCTAACCACTGGACCGCCAGGGGATTCCCTAATTACTGCATTTGGATTGGGGTCTTTCTGAAGAAGCCTCAGATGTTCTAGATACACATGAGGGGCAAGAGTGGACATCCCTCTCCAAGCACTTGGAGGCCCTGCATAATGCTAGCTGCTCCTAGGAGGTGCCCCAGCCACCGTCCAGGGGCAGGAACCAACCTCCTATGCTTTGCTTTCTGCTCAGCTTCTCCTGTGTGATTGGGGGGAGGGGGGTGTCAGTGCAGAAGGAAGTTGTTTTAATTTATTAATTACTTTGAGTACAACTGTATGAGGGTGTGGTGGGGCCCTTCTCCTCCCGCCACAGGGGTGGTAACCCTGGTGGTTGCTGTATTCCTCTCCTCTGCTACTCGCTAGAGGATTTTTGTGGCCCAGGAGCTGCTATGCCTGGAGTGAGGCCATGCCCTCCTCTCCCTTTGGCCCTCTGCCCCATCCTCCAGGAGCTGGGGGCATTGCAGAATGAAGCAGGGGATGATCTGGTGATGACCAAGCCCCCTGTCCGGAGAGGGAGGCAGGCCCTGTTAACACAGGTCTTTCCTGAGGCCACAAGGTCCAGGCTGGTGGCTGAGGACCATCATGCTACCTTTATAATAAAGATTCCGGAATAAAACTGACTTTGGCTTCTTGGATTAGAGGGCAGTCTGTGGGAAAGCCTATTTCTAGACTGCATGGGGTAAAAGAGGGCAGAAATCAATGTCTGGAGCAGGAGTCGTCCCACCTTTTCTGTCTCGGGCCAGAGTAGACACTTCAGGCTTTGTGGGACATATGGCTTCTGCCTGTGTTATCCGAAGTTCTGCTGTAGAACCTGATGTGCACATTTCTAAAAAGCACTGCACTATGCAAAACTGCACAATTAAAGCCACATGGCTTATGGGGAAAATGGGGCTTGAGGCCCAATACTCAAACACTTAATGAAGGATACTTTTCTTTCCCCAAAAGATAGTGTTTTTACACATTAAATGGCTAAGAAACACATACTGTAATAAATATGGCCCTTGATCTTGAAAAACAAACACCTGAAGTTGGCTGTGGAAGCAGAGGTCGGAAGGATGTGGAAGGCAGGCTGTGAGACCAGATGTGGGTGTGGTGCCAACCCAGAAGGTGAGCTGGGGGCGTTGGCACAGGTCTGGGCACGTGCATTTCGTGTCTCATCTGGCTTGGCCCCGTGGGGGTAGTTTTTTGCTTTCATCTAGTGTCTCAAAACTATAAATGAAATTTGCTTTATGACCAAATAGAGTAATTAGGTTGGAACAAACTCATATTTGCAAAAGCAAGTAACAGGGTTCTATCCAGGCTGCACTGGTCTCTGCTGCAGGGGCACTGAAAGTAGTCACAGGACATGGAAGTGGATGGATGTGGCTGTGTCCCAATAAAACTTTATTTAGGGACACTGAAACTTAAATTTCATATAATCTTCACCTATCACAAAATACTGTTTTTCCTCTGCCTCCCCCAACAACCATTTAAAATGTAAAAAATCACTCTTCTCTCATGGACTACACAACCCTGATTTGCCAACCCCTGGTTGAACGCTTTCATTGGCTAAGAAAGTTAGAAAGGGAACTGGTCTGGTGGTGACCCTGGGTCTGACCTTTCTCGTCCTGAATTTCCACCTTCCTCTAGGTGCTTTCTTCTAGCTCTTCCAACCAATCTGAGACCTTCTCGTGTTCGAACAACCTCCTGGTTGCTGGCATTCTCCCTAAGTAGCTTGTGTCGGGGGAAGGCAAAGGCTGTGCCCTCTAGGGGCTGGCAGAGTGGGTACAGCCTAGAGAGTTGTAGAATAAGGTGGGGGAAGTGCGTGGCTCCCATGTAAATAGGTAAGAATCCACTGCTACACATAAGGGGGAAGCAGTGCCCGCCTCCAGTGAAGCAGTGCTTGCTTCCAGCGAAACAAGGAAAGCAAAGATCTCCATCCATCACATCAAAACACTGAGGTTCAATAAATACCTGCTTTTTGTCTTTATCCACCTCCCATCCTGACACACCAACCTGAGAGGAAGTACCCATTCCAACCCTAGCTGGGACCCAGGAGTGCTGGGCTGTGGGACCTCAAGTCAGGTCCCAGAACTGAGCAGGGATGCAGGCCTAGAACCCAAGAGGGAACCAGCTCTACTCAGGCCCCCCCTGTTGAGAACTGGGGAGTCAGAGGCCAGCGACCTGTCTTGACCCTGATCCGGGTCTTCAGCTGTCAAGGCTCGGAATCACCTCCAGTCACCAGCAAGGATCCTGGAGTCCTTCCACGCTCCGCACACCCGGACGAGCGCTGCGTCCTCACTCCATGGTGACAGGAACATCTTCTACATCTCGGGGGACAGCACTCTGCAACTCACGCCTGATCTCCAGGGACAGCTGGGGGTGGGGCTGCAGCCGGAGCAGTTCCAGGAGGGCCTCCTTCTGCTCTGTGGCCAGGTCGGCCTTGTAGCGCTGGACCAAAGTCAGGAGGCACTGGTGCCAGAGCACGGGCAGCTTGCGCTTCTCTGTCCGGAAGCCCAGGAAGTGGAAGACCAGGGCGTCCAGCACTCGGTAGGGCAGCGCGTACTTCTTGTCCAGCAGCAGCCGCAGGAAGATGCTGTTGGCCCCGCTGTACTCCATCTCTGCAATTTTCAGCATGGCCGCACTAGTGGGGAAGGGAGGCAGGGAAACGCTGGGGGAAAGCTTCTCCTTACCCCGGGCCCACCACGAGTCCCTAAACTGTGCTGTCCCTAAAGGGAAATCTCTGCATTCTTCTCCCCTCCCCTCACTCCCTCGACCTGTTACCCAGGCTACGCTGACTCGGGCGAAATCCCCACGTCTGGCTCAGACTGCTTCTGTCTCAGAGTGTGTCCAAATGTTTCTGCCCCAACCTACTTTCTTCCTGTGTTCCCCTCTCTCTCATTCATTCAACTCTTTACTGAGCACCTAGCATGGGCCAGGCCCGGGGACCTTGTTCCCTTGGGACTGACACTCTTGTGGAGTTATGATATACCCATCGACTTAACTGCAAACCCAAGGGCTTATGCTTGACTCCTTCCCCACGTGTCCCCACTCTGCCCCAAGTCCTGGGATTCTGCTGTCGAGATGGGCCAATCTGTGGTCCTGCACAGCGCACAACACTACCTGGAGTGCAGCACGGGGATGGAGCACTTGGTGATGATGCTGCCCACGATGATGGCTTCCCGGAGGGTACAGGTGCCCGACTCGCACAGCGGGATCAGGATGCCTGGGGAGGGGCAGAGGGGCATGGTCACTAACAGTCCAGAGTGAGAGAAAGGAAGTCCTACAAGAGCTCCGGCCCTGCCCTTTCTTAATCGCCTCCTGGGTCCCCACCTTTAAACCAGGCTCCAGGTTTGAACAAGGCCTTCTTCAGGGCCATGTAGAGGTGGAAGTTGAGTCGTTTGTACTCAGCGATGTCATCTCGTACCCGGGGGAGCAGAACCAGGTTATAGAAGCGCTGGGCCATCCGTTCCTTTAGGTTAGAGGCAAAAATCCTAGTGGTTTTGGAAAGGAGGAAGATCCCAGGTCGGTTGACAGAGCTGGCCCTTCAAATATCACTGTGGATGGTATTTGCATGCAAGAGATCTGAGGGTCCAGGGAGGGAGCTGGGTGTGTGCAGCACCCAGGTCAGATTAGAGAGGGAACAGGAGGGGCTGCAACATGTACCTGAATGGGGGTTGAACACTGTCTGTCTGAAGGCAAGCCAGAGCTCTGCAGACTTCACCTTCACCAGCTGTTCACCTTCCCCTCCCTATCAGGGGTCCCCTGTACCCTGCTGTGACCAGGGACCTGCAAACGCCTGCGGAGCTACAGACTTTTGAGGCCACCCTGACACCGCAGGGCTGTGTCCCTGTAGTTAGGCGCCTCTCCCCTAGAAATTCATCACAGGACGTTCTTAACAGGACCTTGGCCCCAGAACAGGAAACAGGAAAAGCTGGGGAAGTGATGCCATAAAGAAGCACAAGAGAGCTCTGGGAGGGAATGTAACGACAAAGAGAGGGAAAGCCTGTCCTTCCCACACCCAGCCCGCCCTACAGACCCAAGGCTGCCCCACTCCCATCAGCTCTACCGGGTGGCCTGGTACATGGCAGCAGCGGTCCAAGCCTCAGGCTCTGTGACGTAGAGGATCTGCTCCCAGTTGGAGAGGGCAGGAATGATCTTAAATGCCTTGGGCAGTTTCCCACTGCGGTACTTAGACAACACCTGCGCAGGAGGGAACAGAACCATCGTCGTCGCTGCTTGTCGGGCACCCATCTGAATTCCTCGCGTCCATTAACTCCCTCAATCCTCACAACCATCCTGTAAGGAGGTTCTAGTATCATCCTCATTTTTCAGTGGGGAATTGAGCCTAGAGTCATAAGCAGGGAGAGGGACCCCAAGCCTGCCCTCGGGCCTACAAGAGATGTGAGCCCCCAGAGCCCTGGTGGGGGTGTCCCGTCCTGGCTCTCCTCTCAGTCCTTACCTCCCGAACCCCCCTGTAGACTTCTAGGACGCGGGGGTCCAGCTGGGGCACAGGGAAGCCTGAGACCTCGGACATGACCGTTTCGACTTCCGTCTGCTTCTCAGTTAACTTCTCCATGATGATGTCAGCCAGGGTGCGCCTGGGGGAACAGGAGGGAGGGGGCACGCTCTCAGTCTGGGGAGCTCTGGATGCCCCTCGCCGTCTCTCGAGAGCCCGATAAACTTGCAACCTTGCTGGGATGCGTGACCTCAGCCCCTGCTGGGCCTACCCACCCAGCAAAGAATCTCTGCAGAGCAGTCCTTCAGCTGAGGATGGAGCTTCGAGTTGCATGGAGGGGAGGAACCTGGGCTCTGAAGGCGACTGCTGGGTTCAGGTCGTGGCTCCTCCACTCCCTGTGTCACCTTGGGCAGGCTACTCTGCCTCTCTAAGCCTCAGCTCCCTCCCCTGTAAAACAGGGATGATAACATACCTACCTGCATAAAGTTAACACATGGAGTAAAACTCTTCTCTGACCTCTTCAGAGTGCCAGACACACCTCAGTGATATGCTGGGAGCTGGGATCATTAGGGAGAAAGCATGACATACCCCCTCCCGTTTCAATTTATTAAAATTGATGGGGAGCGGTCCGAGATGAATGATCTCTTTATCCCAGCCTCCTTACACACAATCTGACTGTGATGATTCAGAATTATTACATTGGGCTTCAGTACGATAAGGGCATCTTCAGGGGCTGCTGAAGTCTTTTTAAAACCACTCCTGTCTTTGGAGGGCAGGACTTCCCAGATGTCCCCTTCCACCACAGCATTTTAAAGCAATGTATGGCAGAAGCCAGACATTCCCTTGTACCATCTATGCGACAGACATGGTTACTGACAGAGGGGTCAGTAACCCACCCACGGTCTAGAGCTCTCGAGTAGGGGAAAGAGTCAAATCCTGGTCTTTCAAGGTCTGAAGGCCAGGTACCTTACAGTATCTGCATGCCCCCCAGCTAAGCGGCCTCTGACTGCTGAGTCCATGTGGGTCTAGCCGGCTCTCTGCAGACACTGGCTGCCACCCGTCAAGACTGTCAGGAGCCCCTGTTCCTAGCCGTTTTACTCTTCTGTTGAAAACCATCCCGCCAAGCTCATCAGAATGAGCTGCCAAAGCAGAGGGACAGGCGCTGAGTGAGACCCTGAGAGGCTCTCTGGAGAGACCAGCACACGTTCTGTGATATCCACTTCGGATCCTGGGTGGCAAGCTGGTAGAGGGACTCATGCCTTCATGGCTCAAATACACGACCGTGGAACTTGCTGATCAGCCCCCCTGTCTTTCATAGCGTTAACAGCACTGATACTAGTATACTAATGATGCTAGCGTGTGTTGAACCCACAAACAACCTGAGGAACCAGGAACAGTGTCATCACAGCATCAGAATGAACTGGTTGAAGCCCTCATCGGAGGCACCTCTCTCCTGGGCCAAAACCCTGGGCTCTGGAGCCTGACCGTAGGAGCTTCAAAACCTGCATGTTTTTGACCCAGCATAGTGGTTCTAATTGTCCTCATCTGGGGGATGATTCGGTCCCTTAGGGGACATCTGACAGCACCTGGTAGTATTTCTGGTTATCACAGAGTGGGGGAGGGGGTCACTGCTGCTGTCCAGTGGGCACAGGTCAGGCCTGCTGTTTAACAGCTTCCACAGAAGAGAACGATCCAGCCCCAAATGCCAGTGGTGCAAGGGCGGGAAAACCCTGGATAAAATGACAGTTAGGGTGTGAAAGAGATGTGGCCAAAGAAACCCAGCTCACTGCTAAGAAAACTGAGCATACCAAGACCAAATGCAATGGGGTCGATTGCCCAGAGACAGAACAAGGCCTTGCAGCGACGTCACCAGGCAATCCAGGCACTTCTGAGATGGGTGGACAGAGGCGGGGAGCTCTCTTGAGTCTGCATCATTCTCATTCAGAGCGGTCCTCAGAGGGTGCGCCACTTTTGTCAAGGTGGCTCCCCAAACTGGCAATGAATGCTCAGGCCCTTCCTAGAGATGGGGACTCAAAACTCCACCAGAGCATATGCTTCTCTGCATCTCATGCTTCTTTCCTACGTAGTTGCTACTAGGACCTGCTCTCCCAAATCCCAGGCCGTGCCAGCCCTACCTGGCAGGAGGGTTCTTGTTCATGAACATCTCAATGGCACGCTCATCCTCGGGGTCCACGACCACCTCCGCCTGATAGCCCGGCCCTGCCATTGTGGCAGCCTTCTCCAGGGTGGGCCACTCCTCATCATCTGATCCATCCTGCGGCACTCCTGGACCTGGAAGAGGGAGATGAAATGGGTGAGCAAGGCCAAGCAGTGGGTGAAGAATTCAGAGGTCAACTCAACTTTAACCATTATGGATATGGTCCAGGCCTCACATGCTTGTAATAAATGCACGTTACCTTCCAGACCCCAGGGGTGTGCAATCCTGCTTGAGAACCAAAATGTACATGTATGAACCAATGAGACAGTGATAGCCGTAAACAAGAGCAAACACACAAAACTGTTATATAACATACATAACCACCATGACCGTAAGGAGTAGGTACTATTATTATACCCAGTTTCAGATGTGGATGCTGAAGCACAGAAAAGTTGACTGACTTGCCTACTGCAGGCAGTCTGGGTCTAGATTATACATTCACCACCTCTCTCTTACATGCATGGCAGGGCTCGACTAGTGTCAAAATGAGTGGCAGAAACGATGTGTACCACAGGCACTCAGAAGAGACGATGGATGCGAAGGATGCCTAGGCTCTGGATGGGCAGTATGGGAACTGAAGGAATGTGTTCTAGACCTGGGTAACACCGGCAGGAGGGTTTGTTGGGAATCCCAAGAGTGTCTGCTAGGAATTCTCTGGTGGTCTAGTGGTTTGGACTCTACGCTTTCATTGCAGTAAGCGAGAAGTACAATCCATGCCATGGTTGGGGAACTAAGATCCCACAAGGCCTGAGGTGCAGTGCGCGCGTGCGCGCACACACACACACACACACACACCCCGAGATACTGTGTGATAAAAGTTAAATGAAGGGGGAGGGTTACACGTACCAGATGTTCTGTCTCCACATGCTAACAACTCCCAAATCTGTAACTGTAGGGTTACAATCTCTTTGCTCCAGACCCTAACGCCAGCTGCCTCTTGTACAGCTTGTTCATGGATGACCCACAGGCACTTCAATCTTGGTCTGTCACTCCCATGCCCTCCTAGATCTACTCTCCGTGTTCTACATCTAAGTAAATGGAACCACCATCCAGTCAATGCTGAACCGGAACCTAGGCAGCAGGCCTGCCTTGCCCACTAGCCCCCCAACTCCCAACACCCAATCAACTACCAAGTCTTTTTCCACGATCTCTCGCAAAGCTTTCACAGCCCTGTCAAAGCCTAGGTCAGTATCACCTCTTGTCTAGATAATTCCACAGTCCCCTAACTGGTCTCCTTAGTCTCTATTTGTTTCCCACTCTTCAGGGCAGCCACTGAGACTTTTGTAGCTTTTGCTCTTATCTACCTCACCACCATTCAGCAAACGCTGAGTGCTTACTATATGTGAGGCACTGTTCTGGGTGCCAGAAATATATTAGCAAATGAGAGAAAAACATTTTGTCCTTACAGAACTTACGTTCTAATGGTGGACACAATGAACTAATATGATGTACATTATGTTAAAAAAACACAAATGCCGTGACAAAGAAATACAGCCGAGTAGAGAAGTTGTGATGTGGAGACAGGGGTGATGTGTTGTAGTTTTTAATGGGGTGGTCAGGATAGGCCTCTCTGAGCAGGTGAAGAATTAAGGGAGGAAACCAACAGGAGTATGAGGACAGAAGGATCCACCAGGGTGAAGGCCCTGGCCTGCCATGTTTAAGGAGCAATGAAGCCTATATGGATGGACTTGAGTTGATGACACCATCCAACCATCGCATCCTCTCTCGTCCCCTTCTTCTCCTGCATTCAATCTTTCCCAGCATCAGTCTTTTCCAATGAATCAGCTCTTTGCATCAGGTGGCCAAAGTATTGGAGCTTCAGCTTCAGCACCAGTCCTTCCAATGAATATTCAGGACTGATCTCTTTTAGAACTGGCTGGTTTGATCCAGATGGAGAGAAGAGGGCAAAGGGAAATGAGCAGGAGGGGTCAGACTGACAACAGGTATAGATCATATAGGTCTCTGTAGATCAGGTAATCCTGAGTTGCTGAGTGGAGAGTAGACTGTGGCAGATATGGGATTCTCAGTAAGAGGCTAGTGCAGTCATCCAGGTGAGAGATCACTGTGGTTTGAACAGGATGGTGTTCCAAGATGGTGCCAACTGATCTGATTCTGGATATATTTATAAGGCAGAGTCAACAGGACTTCCTAACTGATTGGATATGGAGCGAGAAAGACACAAGTCTTGAGTTTTCTGTCTGCAGTAAATGGAAGGACATCGTGTCATTAATTGAGATGAAGTAGATTGGGAGTGGAGCAGGTTTGTCATGATGGTTAGGGTTTCTGTTTTGGACATGCTAAATCTGAGATGTTTCTTAGACTTTAAATTGGAGAAGCTAAAGAGAGAGCTGAAATATAAGTCTTTGGGTTTCATGGAAGAGATCGAGGCTGGAATATGAACTTGGAAGCAGTTACCAAAAAGACAGTATTTAAACCTTGACCCTGATGACAGCACCAGGGAAGTCATCAGAGGTGAAGAGACTAGCTCCAAGGATGCAGCGCTGCGGCACTACAGGAAGAGGCTGGCAACAAACGAGGAGTCAGCAAAGGGAGCTCCCTGGTGGCCTAGAGTGAGGACTCCGGGCTTTCACTGCTGGAGCTCAGGGTTCAATCCCTGGTGGGGGAACTGAGATCCCACCAGCAGGTGTCGGGAGGGGGAGAATAGGAGCCAGCAAAGGATACCGAGAGGTGCGTGCATGTACTCAGTCGTGTCTGACTCTTTGTGACCCTGTGGACTTTTCCTGACTGTAGCCTGTCAGGTTCCCCTGTCCATGGGATTCTCCAGGTAAGAATACTGGAGTGGGTTGCCATTTCCTTCTCCAGGGGATCTTCCTGACCCAGAGATTGAACCAACATCTCTTGCATTGGCAGGTAGGTTCCACCACCTGGGAAACCCACTGAGGTGAAAAACTAGCAAAACNATTCTCCAGGTAAGAATACTGGAGTGGGTTGCCATTTCCTTCTCCAGGGGATCTTCCTGACCCAGAGATTGAACCAACATCTCTTGCATTGGCAGGTAGGTTCCACCACCTGGGAAACCCACTGAGGTGAAAAACTAGCAAAACAGGGATGTGATGTCTTAGAAGTGAAGTAAAGATACTGTAGCAAGGAAGCTAGTGTTTGTGAACACCGCTGCTGCTACTGCTAAGTCGCTTCAGTCATGTCCGACTCTGTGTGACCCCAGAGACAGCAGCCCACCAGGCTCCCCTGTCCCTGGGATTCTCCAGGCTAGAACACTGGAGTGGGTTGCCATTTCCTTCTCCAATGCATGAAAGTGAAAAGTGAAAGTGAAGTCGCCCAGTCCTGTCCGACTCTTAGGACCCCATGGACTGCAGCCCATCAGGCTCCTCAGTCCATGGGCTTTTCCAGGCAAGAGTACTGGAGTGGGCTGCCATTGCCTTCTCCGTTTGTGAACGCAGCTCACAGACAAATGAAAGATGAGTGTTGAGAAATGGATTAAGCAACTTGGAGGTCAACACTCTCAGAGTAGTAACAAGAAAAATGACCATCTTTTAAATAACCTCGCTTCCTTTCTAGACCCTANTCCGTTTGTGAACGCAGCTCACAGACAAATGAAAGATGAGTGTTGAGAAATGGATTAAGCAACTTGGAGGTCAACACTCTCAGAGTAGTAACAAGAAAAATGACCATCTTTTAAATAACCTCGCTTCCTTTCTAGACCTGAAACAATATTGTTCTGTGCTCAGAGCACTCCCCACTTTTCAGTTCTCAGCACAACGGTCATGCAACCTGGGAAACCTGACTCCCAAGACCAATGCTATTGTCGTCAGAGAAACTATACTTTATCACGAGTGCATTATTCTAATTGCTTACTTGATTCTCTCTCTCGGGCTACAATGGAAGATCCTGACGTTAGGTATACTTTTACCCCGTTTACAATTTTTTACCTAAACCAGCTAAACTCCTAGCACGGCGGGATGTGCGTAGTAGACATTTCATGATTACTTACAAAACACATAAATAAATGCCAGGAGAACTTAGCAGCGTGAGTAACCACTTCCTGCTGGCCTAACTTCGGTGATGCCTACAAGAGTGCCACTGTAAGGAATGGGCGTGGAGGGCTCCGGTAACCCTCAATCTGCCCCAGAGCTGGGTCTCCCAACCCCATTACCTTTGCCAAGGGCCTCAGTTTTTGTTTTTGTTTTTTAATTCCAAGCTATTCCCCTGCCGGACACCTTTCAGCCGTCCGCCCCGGCTACCCACCCTCCTCCTCGTACCCCCTCCCCGCCACTCACCCAGCCGCGTGGTGCGCTCCCGCGGCACCGCGGGCCTGTCCCCGCTCCCATGCTCGGCCTCGAGCTCCTCTTGCTGCTGCCGCGCTTGCTGCAAAATCCGTCGGGTCAGCCGGGGCCCCACGTACTCTTCCTCCTCGTCTCCGGTTCCGCGACCCCGCCGTTTTTCTCGGGCTCCTGCCCGCACCGCGTCCCCAGCCAGGATCTGCTCGGCCAGCGGCGCATGCTTTTCCAGACNGTATGCGGCGAGCAGTTGGGAGGCTGTCTCTTATACACATCTGTCCTGGAGCTGGGTCCTCCCAAATTTAACGTTGTCTTCTCTAAGTGGTTGTAGTCCGAGTTACACTTTCCTAGTTTCATGGATCTGGGTCCAGGGTGCCCAGGCGAATGGGAATTTCCTGAGCGCCGAACCAGGGGATGGGGGGCGGGGCGGAGTCGGACAGGGACCTCACCGAAGCACCTAGACACGCCCTTCCTCGTGGGCGTGTCGACTGGGCGCTGTGTTTTTACGTAAGTTCCGGAGCGCCTCCCTCCGTCGGAGCTCGCTTTAGCGAGGTGGTTTCTCCTCGTGTGGGCTGCTGGAGCGTGCCGCATTTCAGTTGTTTGATCCTCCCATCCTCCTGGCCCGACACCATGGGAGTGACTTGGTAGGACTTCAGAGGATTGGGGCGGGGTTTGGGGACTTGAAGGCCCATGGAGCCTCGAATATACCCGGGAGGAGGATCCCGACCAGAGTCCGCAGTCCCCCGGAAAATGAGCAAAATGTCCTCGGATTGTGTGGGTGAGGGGGGGCCACCGCGAGGGCTGCAGAATCTGCAGGCCCCTTTCCTCGGAGATTCACCCCTTCTTCTTGGAAGACGGCAGGAAAAAGGGTTTAAGAAACCGTTAATGATCATGTACCTCCTTCCTTTTTTCTTGGTACAATTTCTTGACCGTGAAGCCCGGGGTAGAACTTTAGGGTTGAAAGTAGTATGTCGGGACTCAGACCCGTCTGCAGGCAGGGCTTGGATGGGTTAGGGGATAGGCAACAAGGAGATAGTATCTTTTTTAGGTTTTTGCCTGCCCCTTCTTACAGCCACGAAATGCAGTTAGATCAGCATGTATCTGGTTCTAGTTTGGCCTTTGTAAGATCTTGAGTCTGGAAGGAAAAAAGGAGCTGTTGGGAATTAGGAGATAGGAATTACAGGCACGTCACCTCTTCAGGGCCTGTTTCCTATTCTGTTTAATTACATGGTTGGTTTAGTTCCTATGGACTTATTTCTAACATGTTATAAGTCAGTGTGGCAGGGAAAGGTATGGGCTTAATTCTCTTGGAGTCATTTAGTTCCTAAATGCTAGATTTCAGCGCTTTAAAAAAATATATATCTTGAGCATCTCTCCCAGAGAGGGCTTAGCGGCCAGGTTATCTGAAGGCAATGGCTCTAGGCTTCTCATGTAAGAGCCTGTGGGAACTCCTGCTAGCCCAGGTCTTGCAGGTTTGTCAGTGACTGCACATTTGCTTCCTGAAGTTGACATCATGAGCCTCCTTCAAAGTCCTGTAGTGTAAGAGCGGTGTGAAGAATGGGAATGAAAAGTTTGCTAGGGTCTTTCATGGGAGTCCAGTGGTTAACACTCCACACTTCCACTGCATGAGGCACCTTCTACTTCAGGGGGCATGGGTTCAATCCCTGATTGGGGAATTAGATCCTGCATGCCTTGTGGTGCAACTGAAAAAAAAGCGTGCTGCAAAGAGGCATGAAACCCTGGAAGTACCTGTTCCCTCAGGGCAGAAGGCAAGCAGGGAAGGGGCTCTCTGTTGGGGTGCTTCTCAACTTTTTCAGGCTTCTAGGACTTCTGACCCTGGTAGCATCACCTTAGGGATTCTCTTATATTTCAAAATAAGGCGCATCATCATCATTACTTGTTAGTACTTTTTCTGATGGAGATTAGAGACAGTTCTAGTAACAGTAGGACTCCGTAGCTTCATTTAGTTGATTTTGGTTGATCATAATGTAGTGTCCCCCAACATTCAGCCACGTATGATTCTACTTAAGATTTTTAAATAGCCATGTAGCACTTGAACTGTTGTTTATTAATGTCTTCTTTTAATTCTCTTTCTTTTCCTTAAAAGTATTTACAGCTGTATTCCTGGGGAAGCATTCTGGTAGAGTTAAGAGCAGGGACGTGGAGCCAGCTTGCCTGGCTTTGACTCTTGGCCACACCACACCAAGCTGTGTGACCTTGTGCGAGTTATTCAGCCCCTGTGTACTTTTCTTTCCTCATTGGTAACAAAGAGATAATTGTATATCTTATGGGGCTAATCTGAGGATTCAGAGAGTTAGTTCATCGAAAGGTCTTGGGGCACTACCTGTCACATCGATGGTCCTTGGTGACTGTTACCTGCCTCTCTGTAAAGGGGGAGCCAGTTTCCCTCACCATAGAAGGAAATCTTGGAAACGACTTTTTGTTTCATTGTTTTGGTTAAATTTGTGTACATGCTGTTGCCTTTCACGTCCGAGAATTAGAAACTTGAGGCTTGCTTTCTCTTTGGTCCCAGGATCCTTAAAACTTTCTGCCTTGATGGAAATGTTCTGTATTAGCACTGCTCTCAGCCACTTTGTGGCTGTCAAGCCTTGAAATGTGGGTTTTGCAGCTGAGGAGTTGAGGTTTTAATTTTTAATTCGTTTAAATGTAAATTAGTCGCATGTGGCTTGTGGCACACTGTGCTGGACAGCTTGCATGCAAAGTGTTAAAGAGAGTAATAATAATTGGAATAATAATTCCAAGTTGAGGCTTTCTTTTTGATGTAGTCAAAACTGAAAGAAGCGCAGAAGAAATCCCTTTCTTATTGTATGACTGTGTTACTGAATGCTCAATCTCTGTGCCACCTAAAATCTTCTTTTGAACATTGGCATACTTGCCACACTCCGTAAACGGAGGTGCTCTAAACAGGAAGTTCAAAGCACTGGTACGCATCCTGAGACCTGCTCTGGTTCTTAGTGGAGTTCTCAAGAGACTATGGGCCTCTGTTTCCTTCTTTTTAAACTGAGAAGGTTCGGGTTGATGGTGTCTGTGCACATACTGGCCCTGATGAGCTGTGATTCTGCAGGCAAGTGAATGACTCATTGATGATTTTGGTCCTTTTTTTCTAGTGTGTCTCAGATGCCTGTGGCCGAGGGCAAGAGTGTCCAGCAGACTGTGGAGCTCCTCACCCGGAAATTGGAGATGCTTGGAGCAGAGAAGCAAGGAACATTTTGTGTGGACTGTGAGACCTATCATACAGCTGCCTCTACCCTGGGCAGCCAAGGTCAGTGAGAGATGGTTCTGTGGATGGCTGGAACCTGCTTTGGAGTTAATAGACATTCATGTTCATTGGAATCTTTCTGCTCGTCTGCTGAGGGTGGTGTTCTTGGATATGTGGTATATATGTTTCTGAATTCATTAATTTTTTTCCTTCATCTCTTAGTCTGGGCCTGTGTTGTAGTCTTTTTGCACTTTTAAAGCACTTTTCATTTCTCAAAGTGTTGGTCACTAATCTCAGAATCATCTGGGTTGCTTGTTAGAGCTGCAGGTTCTTGGCCCAGCTTACAGACTCACTGGTAATCAGTCATAATCTACATTATAGTAAGTTTCACAGGTGATCTTTATGCACTCCAAAGTTTGAAAAGTCTCCTTTTAAGCTCAGAAGCCTTTGTATATGATTCTGTTGGAGCTTTAAAAGTTTTGGAAACTTTCTGTAGAAAAGCTTCCTGTTTCCCACACCTAGCCAGTGGCCTTGGCTACCACCTTAGCATAACCTTGATTGATGAATTAACTTTTGTTTAAATGTATTTCAAATTGAGATCCGTTGTGGCTGATGGTGGTAGGGAGGTAAAGAGTATCTCTGAATAGGAATTAGGAAACTTGGCTTTAGTCTTGTCTGTTCAGTAACTTGACTTTGGATGATTCCACAGCACAGTGAAAAAGCCTAAATCATGGAACCGGATAACAGAGTCCTGCCTGCCACAACTAACTGCATCCTTAGATAATTCTGCAGTCTGTGACTGTTCTGTGCCGGTCACTTGCCTATTTCCCCAGGGATTTATTCTCTGCCCTGCTCCTGTGAACTACATTTGCCTGGCCCCCATTTAGTTCCCTTTGGCCAGTGAAAGGCATTGGTAAAAATTGGAGAGAGGAGGAAAGAGAGAGACAGCCTCTCTCCCTGTCCCTCTGCCTCAGGCTGTGTCTCTTCCTTAGTTCTACCTCCTGTAGGCAGCCCTTGTTCCTGGCTCTCAGAACAGCACATCTGCCCTTTTTCCTTCCAGCCCTAGGGATGGTAGTGGCTCCCTGTGTTACTAATCTTTGGGTGACCTCACCGTTCCATTTGATTTTTCAGTTCTACCAACCCCTGTACTTCGTTCCCTGTATGAAACCCCCTCTAAAGAAACTTACCTGTGTGGGCTCCGTTTTGTACCCTTCCCAGTACAGTTATCTGCAAGATGAAGATAATTCCAGTATTTATCTCCTAGTTAAATAAGTTCGTACACACAAAGCTCTTCGAACCAAGGTTGTCATGGAATAAATAGCTAATAAATGGTAGCTTAAGAGCTGTACTGAATTTCACAATCAGTGCAATTGCAATGTTAACATTTGTTTTGCCTGCAAAAGGCAGAATATAAGAATCAAAAGAGAGAACAGTTATGAAAGCATTTGGAAAACAGAACACTAGTATACAGATGTGGAGAAGGCAATGGCACCCCACTCCAGTACTCTTGCCTGGAGAATCCTGTGGACAGAGGAGCCTGGTGGGCTGCAGTCCATAGCGTAGCTAAGAGTCAGACACGACTGAAGTGACTTAGCAGCAGCAGCAGCAGTATACAGATAGGAGATGACATGCTACTTCTGTGACACTCCCTGGCTTGGTCTCTGTTTTCCTGATCAGACCTTTGCTTTCAAGGAGTACAGTCTAGTTGGAGAAACAGCAGGTTCTTGGTGGGCTTTGGTGTAAGATGGAAGGAGGTCAGGACGCCTGGATTAGAGTTCCAGTTCTGTCGCTTACCGGCTCTGTGCCTTTAAATCAGAAGTTCTCACACTGTCTAGCTTTAGCATCACCTAGAGGGAAGGCTTGTTATCACACAGATGGATGGGTTCCCTTCTCCTCCCCACCCCCGCAGAGTTTCTGACCCAGTGGCTGTGGGGTAGGGTGAAGAATATACATTTGTAACAGATTCCCAGGTAGTGATTGGGTGCTGGCTGGTCAGGGACCAAAAGCTTTTCAGATTTTTTTCAAGAGAATAAAAACACTTCCAGACTCCAATAATATGAATTAAGTATGTAATCACAGTGAGTCTGCATGAGAACAGAATGACAGATCGGCTTTGGATGTCTTTATTGGAGGATTAAAATGTTAGGAACTGGACTTCCCAGGTGAAAGGTGTGAGTATGCGGCGAGCAGTTGGGAGGGTGTGGGGTGAGGTTGGTGCGGAGCCGATGGTGTTCAGGCAGTGGCAGGGCAGTGGAGGCCTGCAGAGGCCACACCACCTGCACTTGTCTCTGCACTCATTCCCTTTGCTGCGCTCTCATCCCTGCCTGAATCCTACCCACTTTGTATCCTACTTCAGGTCCTATTTTTTCCATGAAGGTTCTTCCAGCTGACTCTTGCTACTTTGACCACTTCCTTCCCTGAAGTCTTTCCTTCCCTCCAAAGACTTCTGGTCTATCATCAGGCAAACACTTTGGTTTCATTGTCTTCTAAAAAAGTTTTCCACCTATCTTCAGTGAAAGTGAAAGTTGCTTAGTCATGTCCGACTCTTTGCAGCCCCATGGACTATACAGTTCATGGAATTCTCCAAGCCGGAATACTGGAGTAGGGAGTTGTTCCTTTCTCCCTCCAGGTGATCTTCCCAGCCCAGGGATTGAACCCAGGTCTCCTGCATTGCAAGCAGATTCTTTCACCAGCTGAGCCACAAGGGAAGTCCAAGAGTACTGGAGTGGGTAGCCTATCCCTTCTCATCCCAATCCAGGAATCCAACAGGGGTATCCTGCATTGCAGGTGGATTCTTTACCAACTCAGCTATCAGGGAAGGACAATAACAGTCTTCAGTGAGATTGTCAGCTTCTTGAGGCCAGGAGCTAAGTCCTCCACTTACATGCCTCTTCAGCCCTAGCACAGTGTTGGGGCTAGTTTAAGGACTTGGAAAACTCACTTCTCAGGGACTGGAACCAGTAAGCCAAGATTTAAAACTGGATCTTCTGATCTAGATTCCAAGTTCTTTCTACTACGGTTGTACTGTACTGCTTGCTTCCTAAGTCAGCTAGATGTCTTAAAATTCTCCAAAGCCACCCCCCGCCCCCGCCCCCCGTTGCCTTCAGGATGAAGACTAAGCTTGGGCACAGAAGACAAGGCTCTGGCCTCCTGTCCAGCTTCGTGTTCAGATTCTCCCCCGTGCTGCTTCTGTGGGGCCACTTGCTCTGTTTCAAAGAGGGCGGAGGCCAAGGAAGGGAGTGAGGGGCAAAAAGGAGAGCAGCTGCTCCGTGTGGTGTGCTCAAATGCTGTTACTTTTATTTTCCTTGTTATGTAATATATGACTATAGAGAAGACCATATGTAAATCTTGAGTGAGTTATTAATCATCGTCTTTAATCATCCATCTGTGAGCCCCTCCCTCACCGTGAGAGTTAAACCAGGGACTTCCCTGGTGGTCCAGTGGTTAAGACTCTGTGCTTCTACTGCAGGGGGTGCAGGTGTGGTCCCTGGCCAGGGAAATTCCAGATGCTGTACGGTGTGGCTAAAAGAAAGAGCAAGAGAGAAGAAAAAAGAAAATAGGAACTAAAAACTAAAAGGCATAAGAACCAGAATGCAAAAATGCAGGGCTGACTACAAATAATGGGGTGCAAAACTTACTCCCAACTATCAGAAATAAATATAAAAGCTGGAGAAAAAAGTGAAATAAACCATTATCTGGACCATCAGAAGTTCCAGTGTGCCCATCATCTTTTTCTGTAGATTGGGTGGGTTCTGCCACATGCTGCCTGGCTGCTGGTCTTCTCTGGAAAGGCTGTTGGTGAGGGCCTTGCCTCCATGGCCCTCCAGGACTGCTGGGGCGATGCTGGATTGCCTTCTGGCCCCATTCAGCACTTTGGCCTCTACTCTGGGATGTGCTGAGGAAGGTCTTGTCGCTGAGCAGGATCTCCGTCCCTTGCAGGTCAGGCCGGGAAGCTGATGTATGTGATGCACAATTCTGAGTACCCTTTGAGCTGCTTCGCCCTCTTTGAGAATGGCCCTTGCCTTGTTGCCGACACCAACTTTGACGTGCTCATGGTGAAACTCAAGGGCTTTTTCCAGAGTGCCAAGGCCAGCAAGATCGAGACCCGGGGCACCCGTTACCAGTACTGTGACTTCCTAGTGAAGGTGGGCACGGTCACAATGGGGCCTAGTGCCCGAGGCATCTCCGTGGAGGTAAGACCTCGGTGAATTAGAGCAGATGTGAAGGGCCTGGCTCTGCAGGTTCCCGCAGGCAGATGTGTCTGCCTCCCTGATTCCTGTCTGCAGAGCAGCTACGCTTCCTTGCCCTGCATTTTTTACCCTTTCTTTAATCACTGAGGGACACTCTAGCCCAGGATGGGAATGAGGAGCTGGATTCGCAGCAGGTAGAAAGCTTAGGAAGGCTGGCTTAGGAAGGAGAAGAGGAGGAATGGTCAAGGAGGGGCAGATGAACTGTTACATGGAGGAACCAATCAAAGTTTTGAAGCAAAGATGTGCCCTTCCCTTTGACATGCTGTCCACTTTCTTTCATGGTGTGTGTGACAATTTCATCTATGACATATATTGAAAATGACAAAGATGGAGTGTGACAGTAGCTGGCTTTGGGACCAGTGAGAGTCTGCACAATCTAACACAGTCCCAGCACTGTGTGAGATTAAAAAAAAAAAAAGAATAAACTGCAGGGCCTTCCTTTTGAGCATTTATGACTTAATAAGAGAGCCAGGCCTAAACACGCAAGCTGTTTTTGAAGTTAGTCTGTAAGAAACGCCATAAAGGAAGCACAGATTGCTCTGGGAGTTCGGGGCAGAGAGCACTGCTGACTCTGGGGACTGCGATACCTCCTGCAGGATTAGCATTTAAGGGGAGAATTAAAATGTGGAGACCTGGGGATAGGTAAGTCCTCAAAAGCGGGACAGGTGGAGAGAACGGTGTTAGTGGTCCTGACTGCTGCGACACTCCAGAGACCTCTAGAGCTAAGATGTCCTGACTCTCTTCATTCATAACACACACAGAATTTGCCAAGACCCATGGGGAACTCACTGTTTATCCTCCACGTTTTCAACTTTGCGGCACACACACCTAGCAGTTTCTTTACTTATTTCTCCTTGTACTTGCCAGTAATTTCCCCTGCCATCTCTCCAGTGAAAAACTGGGAGAGGAGAATGTGCAAGCCTAAGATCGGTATCCTTCAGCCCCTGTCACATGAGTTGGGAAATTATTTCTTAGGGTCAGAGCCCAGGTTATATCTACCTTGGGAATAACGGTTGGTCTTGAAGTGACTTACGGGCCTATATGTCATTTTGCCCTCTTGTCAATTCCCCCAACTCATACACACTCGCAGACTCTTTCTCCTGCTCTTCGTTTTCTCTCATAGAATTTTCCCAAGCTGTCCATGAATCTACACCCATCATAGCTGGGACTATAAAATTCTGAAATAATTTAAAGGGACCGAGCTATGCCTCTGGGTCTTGTGTGTAGGGCTGTGAGTTGATAATCCCAAGATGAGAATGTTTGAGCTTAAAGGGTACAGTGCTGAGGGTTTCAAATTCCTGGTGTTTGAGCTGGATATTTCCTGCAAGGCCACTCTGGGTTGGAAGGTTTGTGTCCTGGTCTCCGGGTTGGGGAAGATGGATGCAGAGGGCAAATGACCTGTCCCTGCTCTCACTCACCCTCCATCTCCCTTCTCTTGGTCCCCAGGTGGAGTATGGCCCCTGTGTGGTAGCTAGCGACTGCTGGAGCTTGTTGTTGGAGTTTCTGCAGAGCTTTCTAGGCAGCCACACCCCAGGGGCGCCCGCAGTGTTTGGGAACAGACATGACGCTGTCTACAGCCCAGCAGACACCATGGTCCAGTACATGGAACTCTTCAACAAGATCCGCAAGCAGCAGCAGGTGCCGGTGGCGGGGATTCGTTAGCTACTGGCAGCTGCTGGGCTGAGCTGTGTCACCGGGGGTGGGGTGGGGGGACTCCACAGAAGGAGCAGGCGCTGCACCCTCAGGCCTCTGGAACCCGGAAATCCTGGGGAGATGGGAGGGTGTCCCTCCCTGTCTAGTTCCCAGCTGTGGCTTTTGTTCTGGGGCGCTGGACTCCCCTCCACTGAGCCTCACACACAGTCCCTCCTGTGCCTCCCCCGCCACAGCTGTTTCAGCCCCCGCCTTGCTGGGCTTGGTCCTCAGGAGCAGTGATTATTCAGAGCAGAGACGTCTGGAGCTCTCCTGCTTTAGGGAAAGAGGTCGGATGGGGGTGTCTTTGCTGAGTGTCGGTGGGAAGGCAGTCTGTGTTACCAGCTCCTGAGGATTTGGTCCAGGCACACAGTGGACAGGCTATGTGTTGCGTTTGGGCTTCGCTCAGAGGATGTGGCTGGGCCTTTCCTGGGGAAGAAGCCAGAGGCCAAGCTTATTTGATGGCTGTCATTTTCTGACCTGTTTGCTGAGGTAAATCGTGAGTTCAGTTTTCTAGGGTGTTGCCTGAGTCCTTTGAAGTCTCCCCTCTGGCCATCTTTCCCTTCTGTAGTGAATGATATTAAAGCACAGGCTGAGTGGCTATAAGGAGAAGCTAAAGTACAGAGGCTCTTAGAAGTTTATTTTTCTCTTCTCTAATAGTACAGAGGTAATCAGATAGCCCAGGGCAGCCTTAACTCCACAAGGTCATCAGGAACTTGGTTTCCTTTGAGCTTGTTGTCCAGCCACCCCTGGGGTGTTGTCCTTGGGCAACTCAGAGCATCATCAGCTACATGTCCAGTTCCCCTGGGGTAAGAGAGAGAGAACAGTTTTCTTTTCTAAAGGCCATGCCTTGGAGTTGCTCCAGTCACTCTGGCTACACCTGGCTGAGAGGAGCTCTGGGACAGAGAGCCTCTTATTTGGGTGGTCATGTGCCCAGTTAAAATGCCGGGGGCTCTGCAACTGAAAGGTGAAGGAGAAAATGGATGTGGGGGCCCAGTTAGTAGCCTCTGCCCCAGGGAGCTCAATGGACATGCCCAAGACTATTCTTGCTATTTTGCAAAGAGCACCCCTGTAAGTAAGCCATTTGTTTCTGAGTTGGATTGGGATGGGGCTGATATCAGAGCCACTTTAGCTGGATTATTCACATGGGGACGTCACTTCTGCACCCCTTGAGTCAGTCTCAGCATCAAGACCTCTCCAGTTCTCGAGTGCCCAGAGCTCGGGGTTAAACAGTTGACCTGAGGCTCACACTGCGCTTCAGGGTGTCCTGAACTCTTACTCCTCGTCTCATGGGAGCCTCCAAGCTGCTCACTTGACCTCCATCGCCTGCCCCTACCTTCCTGCTTCAGAGATGCTCAGTCCAGCTAACCCTGAGGTCACAGTCAGAGCTGGTCTTAGGAAGCGAGTACATGTTATGTACTGTGGGTTGTCCTAGGATCTGTCTCTCATCGAAACCCCAGGAAGAGGAACCGTTTTCAGATCTAAGTGCTTAGATCTAAGGCTCTGTAACAAGAATCAGGTGGTGGTCACGTTTCCCTTTTAACTTTGGCTGGCAGGACGTGCAGTTCAGCTTTCTAACTGGAGAATCTGTCATCCATGTTTTCTGTTCTCACCTTCCCCTGGCTTCATTTGTTCCTTCTTTTTTTTTTTTTACATTTTATAATGGAGATATGTTTTAGATGTTAACTTATACATAATAAAATGCATAGTTTTATTTTTGTTTTTGGCCTTCTGATTTATGTTGGCTCTTGTCCAGACTTACCCGTTTGTATTTTGCTGTAGACTGCTTTAAATCTTCTATGAGATGAGATAGCGTTTTGAGCATAATGTATTCCTGAAAAAAAACAGAAATCGAACGTGGTAAATATGACTCTAGGCTTATGCATTATAAGGAGGGATTTCTATTGCTAACTCCCTAACTGTGTCTTTTAGATACAATCTTGGCTTATAAATTTCCAGAAAGTCTTCACTTTTGTTCTTTTCCCTTATTTTGAGCATACATTTGACCAGATTTAAGTCCAGTGAACACCAGATCAATCTATTAGAGTTGCCACCTCACGTACTCTTATCCATCTTTGTCCTTTGTGTCAGTTAAAGAAAGCTTATTACTTAAAAAAAAAAAAAAGGCAAGTAATACAATACATTTCTTAATTTAACTCCACTAGCAAAGTTGCCAAAACTGAACTGATAACTAGTGGGAAAAGCCCAAATGTCATCCACCTTCTGTATGTACATCTGAATGGGACTTTCAAGAGTTAGTTTAGTATGGTTGGCATATAATTTTTGAAAGATGAGGTTGAGTGAAAGTTAAGCTTTTGAATAAGGGAAAGAGGGGGCGTGGTTGCTGCTAAGTCGCTTCAGTTGTGTCCAACTCTGTGCGACCCCATAGACGGCAGCCCACCAGGTTCCCCCATCCCTGGGATTCTCCAGGCGAGAACACTGGAGTGGGTTGCCATTTCCTTCTCCAATGCATGAAAGTGAAAAGTGAAAGCGAAGTCGCTCAGTCGTGTCCGACCCTCAGCGACCCCATGGACTGCAGCCTTCCAGGCCCCTCCGTCCATGGGATTTTCCAGGCAAGAGTACTGGAGTGGGGTGCCGTTGCCTTCTCCAAGGGGACATGGTTAGCCTCATTTTAAGATTAAAAAACTTACACTCAGCAAGAAAGTGGGCATTTGGGTTCAAGCCTGATATTCCTCCTACACCAGACTGCCTTCTTGTCCCTCCCTCCTCTTTCCCTAGATGCCTTGCCCCTGTCGCCATCTGTATCTAACCCCAAACGAGCACAAACCAGGACGTTTCTAGGATCCTGCTAACATGTCACCTTGGTGGGTACCTTTGCCAGTCACAGAGAAATCCGCTAACGTGTTGGAGCCATGCAGGGCAGCATTAAGATTTACCTGGTTCTCCTTCACTATAAGATGGGGGGATCATGCTGAGAGCTCGTGAGGCTGGAGTCAGGACCAGACTTCAGACTCGGGACTCATGGCTCCCAGCATGTGTCAGAGAGCGGCACCTCTGTGGGGCCAGGTGATTTTAAGTGGAATGTGGGATACATTTTTATTTTAATACTTATGCCTTATTCTAATCTATATTAGAAATATAACTGGCACTTTTGCCTTATATGATGAGGATAAGTAAGTTTTTTAAAAAGAGTCTTCTTAAAGGGAGCTAGTAAGTTATACTACAGGTGATGCCTACAAGAGGCAGAATCTGGAGGAGGAAGATGCTAGAATTTGGAGAAATGCTGTGTTCTCCTGTGCGTCGTCCGCTGCTTGTATCCCTTGGTGGTTCCTGCCCTTTGCTCCTGTGCTGTGCTCGCCCCCGTCTCTCCTGTGCTCACCTCCGTCTCTCCTGTGCTGTCCTGACTCTCTGTCCCCCCTGTTGCCACGCTGCCTCCTGCTTGCTTTCTTTTCTTTGGTCTTGAAGGACCAAGTCATCCCATGTCCCCCCTCTGTGTTTGAGTGTCACTGCGTCACTGAAGGAATACCCAGGGATGGGTCACTCCTTCCTACCGCCAGGTCTGTCCCAGCCAACTGTATCCAGTGGTCATTCCTGAGGCTTCAGGATGAGAGGGGTAGTGAGAAATTTTCTCCCCAAATCCTAGAAGGTGAGGGGCTGCTACTGCTGCTAAGTCGCTTCAGTCGTGTCTGACTCTGTGCGACCCCATAGATGGCAGCCCACCAGGCTCCTCTGTCCCTGGGATTCTCCAGGCAAGAGCACTGGAGTGGGTTTCCATTTCCTTCCTCAAGGAGTAAAAATGAAGT
>SJYV01019756.1:208562-242906 GCA_006410875.1 Neotragus pygmaeus
CTCCTCGTCTCATGGGAGCCTCCAAGCTGCTCACTTGACCTCCATCGCCTGCCCCTACCTTCCTGCTTCAGAGATGCTCAGTCCAGCTAACCCTGAGGTCACAGTCAGAGCTGGTCTTAGGAAGCGAGTACATGTTATGTACTGTGGGTTGTCCTAGGATCTGTCTCTCATCGAAACCCCAGGAAGAGGAACCGTTTTCAGATCTAAGTGCTTAGATCTAAGGCTCTGTAACAAGAATCAGGTGGTGGTCACGTTTCCCTTTTAACTTTGGCTGGCAGGACGTGCAGTTCAGCTTTCTAACTGGAGAATCTGTCATCCATGTTTTCTGTTCTCACCTTCCCCTGGCTTCATTTGTTCCTTCTTTTTTTTTTTTTACATTTTATAATGGAGATATGTTTTAGATGTTAACTTATACATAATAAAATGCATAGTTTTATTTTTGTTTTTGGCCTTCTGATTTATGTTGGCTCTTGTCCAGACTTACCCGTTTGTATTTTGCTGTAGACTGCTTTAAATCTTCTATGAGATGAGATAGCGTTTTGAGCATAATGTATTCCTGAAAAAAAACAGAAATCGAACGTGGTAAATATGACTCTAGGCTTATGCATTATAAGGAGGGATTTCTATTGCTAACTCCCTAACTGTGTCTTTTAGA
The DNA here is from genome assembly GCA_006410875.1 of Neotragus pygmaeus. Classification (NCBI taxonomy): domain Eukaryota; kingdom Metazoa; phylum Chordata; class Mammalia; order Artiodactyla; family Bovidae; genus Neotragus; species Neotragus pygmaeus. The sequence continues at coordinate 209,218 of SJYV01019756.1, forward strand.
TACAATCTTGGCTTATAAATTTCCAGAAAGTCTTCACTTTTGTTCTTTTCCCTTATTTTGAGCATACATTTGACCAGATTTAAGTCCAGTGAACACCAGATCAATCTATTAGAGTTGCCACCTCACGTACTCTTATCCATCTTTGTCCTTTGTGTCAGTTAAAGAAAGCTTATTACTTAAAAAAAAAAAAAAGGCAAGTAATACAATACATTTCTTAATTTAACTCCACTAGCAAAGTTGCCAAAACTGAACTGATAACTAGTGGGAAAAGCCCAAATGTCATCCACCTTCTGTATGTACATCTGAATGGGACTTTCAAGAGTTAGTTTAGTATGGTTGGCATATAATTTTTGAAAGATGAGGTTGAGTGAAAGTTAAGCTTTTGAATAAGGGAAAGAGGGGGCGTGGTTGCTGCTAAGTCGCTTCAGTTGTGTCCAACTCTGTGCGACCCCATAGACGGCAGCCCACCAGGTTCCCCCATCCCTGGGATTCTCCAGGCGAGAACACTGGAGTGGGTTGCCATTTCCTTCTCCAATGCATGAAAGTGAAAAGTGAAAGCGAAGTCGCTCAGTCGTGTCCGACCCTCAGCGACCCCATGGACTGCAGCCTTCCAGGCCCCTCCGTCCATGGGATTTTCCAGGCAAGAGTACTGGAGTGGGGTGCCGTTGCCTTCTCCAAGGGGACATGGTTAGCCTCATTTTAAGATTAAAAAACTTACACTCAGCAAGAAAGTGGGCATTTGGGTTCAAGCCTGATATTCCTCCTACACCAGACTGCCTTCTTGTCCCTCCCTCCTCTTTCCCTAGATGCCTTGCCCCTGTCGCCATCTGTATCTAACCCCAAACGAGCACAAACCAGGACGTTTCTAGGATCCTGCTAACATGTCACCTTGGTGGGTACCTTTGCCAGTCACAGAGAAATCCGCTAACGTGTTGGAGCCATGCAGGGCAGCATTAAGATTTACCTGGTTCTCCTTCACTATAAGATGGGGGGATCATGCTGAGAGCTCGTGAGGCTGGAGTCAGGACCAGACTTCAGACTCGGGACTCATGGCTCCCAGCATGTGTCAGAGAGCGGCACCTCTGTGGGGCCAGGTGATTTTAAGTGGAATGTGGGATACATTTTTATTTTAATACTTATGCCTTATTCTAATCTATATTAGAAATATAACTGGCACTTTTGCCTTATATGATGAGGATAAGTAAGTTTTTTAAAAAGAGTCTTCTTAAAGGGAGCTAGTAAGTTATACTACAGGTGATGCCTACAAGAGGCAGAATCTGGAGGAGGAAGATGCTAGAATTTGGAGAAATGCTGTGTTCTCCTGTGCGTCGTCCGCTGCTTGTATCCCTTGGTGGTTCCTGCCCTTTGCTCCTGTGCTGTGCTCGCCCCCGTCTCTCCTGTGCTCACCTCCGTCTCTCCTGTGCTGTCCTGACTCTCTGTCCCCCCTGTTGCCACGCTGCCTCCTGCTTGCTTTCTTTTCTTTGGTCTTGAAGGACCAAGTCATCCCATGTCCCCCCTCTGTGTTTGAGTGTCACTGCGTCACTGAAGGAATACCCAGGGATGGGTCACTCCTTCCTACCGCCAGGTCTGTCCCAGCCAACTGTATCCAGTGGTCATTCCTGAGGCTTCAGGATGAGAGGGGTAGTGAGAAATTTTCTCCCCAAATCCTAGAAGGTGAGGGGCTGCTACTGCTGCTAAGTCGCTTCAGTCGTGTCTGACTCTGTGCGACCCCATAGATGGCAGCCCACCAGGCTCCTCTGTCCCTGGGATTCTCCAGGCAAGAGCACTGGAGTGGGTTTCCATTTCCTTCCTCAAGGAGTAAAAATGAAGTCGCTCAGTCATGTCTGACTCTCAGCGACCCCATGGACTGCAGCCTACCCCAAGGCTCTTCCGCCCATGGGATTTTCCAGGGAAGAGTACTGGAGTGGGTCACCAGTGCCTCCGAAGGTGAGGGGAGTGGTTAGAAATTCCCACCTAAGCGTGTCCTCCAGGTGTCAAAAGTTAAGACTTAAAACTCCCCCCAAGGCGCGTTTCTGCCATTGTGTGGAGCATTCCAGAATCAGTCTCTTGGGTTACAAGGGACCCTTGAGGTCACACGGTTTGACTGTCATTCAGTACTCACAACTTTACACCATCCCTCCCAGCAATCATGAAGCCTTGACTTGACCTCATCTAGAGAAGTCTCTTCCCTGTTTATTTCACTTTTGTCACTACCTCTGAGACAAAAATCAAAACCTACCTGTTCTTTCCCTCCCAGATTGTGGACACCATCTGGTGCTTAATGAAGGAATTGATCATTAATTGTTGCTGGAGTATGAGTGGACTATGGTTCTAACTCTACTGCAGGTTCTCAACCCCTAAGAGAGCCTCAGGAAGCCTAAGATGCCTCAAAAGTGGACACAGCTTTGTGGAGAAGTGCAGTTCTCTGGGAATAGGATTTATAGGGTTCATTAAAGTATCTCAAAGATCTGTGATCCACAAAAAAGAATCTCTGAAGGGAGAGCATCCTGAAAGGAAAGAACAGGAATGCGAAGATAAAGCAGGTGTGAGATACATCCAGCTGACTTACCACACGCGAGAGCTTCCCCTGCCTTTCGGACCTTCGTCTCAGGTCCACCCCCTCCAAGGTTTTCCCTCGCTCATTTTTTATAGTCCTTCCAGCCTTTCTGTCAGGTTCTGGGAAGCTGCACTGTGCCCCTGCTCTTTTCTCTCCTACAGGTTCCTGCTTCTCCTCTTTTCTCTATGGACACACAACCTCTTAGAAATGAATAGGAGGAATTATGTCAGGAGCAAATTTATAGCCCACTTTGTGGCCCAGGAGTTACTCTTTTGTGTGACTCAGCCCATGGGGTCTGAAGATTACCCTGTTGCAATGGCATCTGGCTTCATGAGTGTATTTTCATTTTTCAGGATGCTGTGATTGATGAGGTGAGAAATAGTTCATCACCTCTGAAATGAAATTAGTGAGTTGAAAAGATTCTTGGAACTCTGAGGGCAAAGATCCCTCATTCTCTTGTGGTCTCTGTTTTATTTACCAGTGCAGCCCTGCTGCGTCAGATGGCACAGACCTGTTTTTCAAAGTTAATATGAATTCTACTGAATTTTTTCTTTGGAGGCTTTAAAAAAGAATTTAGGGTCCACGTATGTATATTCTAGATTGTATAAAGGTAGAATTCAATATTGAACATCTTCTGTCATGTGGGAAAGGCAAGGCTAGGAATGTGGAGGTGATGGGACAGATGTTCCGAGGCAGCCTCCTAAAGGGAAGAGAACATGGCTTTAGGAGACAGACAGCTACGTGCTTGCCACAGTACCGTCCCTAACCTGCCAGGTAGCTTCAGTCACGTTGGCCTTTCTGGGTCTCATCTGTGTAGTGGGAGTGATGATGCCCTTTGTGTTTCATAGGCTTGTTGAGAGGCTCAAGGGAGAAGAGGTGTGAGAGTGTCTTGTAGGCAAGTGATGCTGCCTCTGCTCCTGCAGCTTTTTAATGGCACCAACGGTACTGTGTGTGGTTAGGATGTTGAAGATGGGAAGCTACAGGGTCATTACTATTTGGTAGCAGGTTAAAATTCTGCTCCAGTGCAAAGGAAATAGTTGTAATAGAGACCAAGCAATGTGGGGAGAGGGTCCAGAGAAAGTGTCTATCACACAGGTGTATTTTTATGACCAGATCAGTGAGCATAGTTGTAGGGACTGTAATATTCATTCATAGGGTTGAGATGTTTACTTGTTCTCCTACAGGTTAAAGGAAAAGAAGCTGAACTAACAACAAAAAAAAGGCGGGGGGTATAGAGATATATAGAAATCACTGTATCTTCTTTACACAATACACCCATCCCTGTTTCTCCTCAGTTCCCAAGTCTTAGTTGTGCCTGCTTCTGAACTGTTTCTGATACGGATGTATGTGGTGGCTTTACTTGCAGCCAGTGGTGGCTAAGTTCAGTGTTCCCGATTGTGTTTTCCATTCCTCATTGATGAACCACCTAAGCTGTTAACTCTGAAGCAATAATAAAACCTTTTTGTTAGCTATCCTACGTAAGCTTTTCCTATTTTACTTATCTAAAATAAAATAGCCTTTTTATTCTTTCTGCTTCCATCTGATGCACAGTTCTCAAACTTGTTGGTATCAGGATTCCTTGATGCTCTTAAACATTAACTGAGTACCCCAAAGAGCCTTAGTGTGGGTTGTATCACTGATAGTTAATTAAAACTTATTTATAATGAAAAAGCATTCATTCATCTAAAGGTAATAAACCCATCACATGTTAACATAAATAAAACATTTTAATGAAAAGTAACTTTTTTCCCAAAAGTTTAGAAGAATGGCATTGTTTTATATTTTTGCAAATCTCTTGACTATCTGGCATAGTCAAAGACAATGGATCCTAGTGTCTGCTTCTTTAGTCAGTCTGTTGAAATTTGTTATTTAGTTGAAGAATGTGAAGAAATCCAACTTCACACATTTTGGGGCTTCCCAGCTGGCTCGGGTAGAGAGTCCACCTGCCATGTGGGAGACGGAGGAGCTGCAGGTTCAAACCGTGGGTCAGGAAGATTCCCTGGAGAAGGAAATGGCAACCTGCTCTAGTATTTTTGCCTGAGAAATCTCATGGACAGACGGATCTGGAGGGCTACAGTCCATGGGGTCACAAAGAGGAGTCAGATATGACTTAGCGACTAAACCACCACCACCACAGTGATACTGTCTTCCAATAATTGGGGATGTTCTTTGATACTCCATCACAACTCTGCTAAAGGTTAGTTGCAATGTGGTATCTCAAATTCTATCAGTGAGCTTTCTGTACTGATATATTAACATTGATTAGTTTATTTTGCACTGTGAAGGGCTCTTTTAACCATACACGATTTTGTAGCATGTATTGGTTGTTTGGAAAATACTGCAGATCTTTTCATTGTTGACACATTTCATTATACAATATCAAAAAATCATATTTGTTAATATCATCATCAATCTCAACAGAAAAGTCTTGGGAAGCTATTACGCTCACAGTGGTGGATATATTTTCAAAAATCCTAAGTTTTGCTTGAGAGTTTGAGTTTGATCATTACTAATAAATGCTGTTGGGCTCAATTTGTTTATTTCTGAGGAAGTATCTATTAGATACCCAAGGCTGAATGACTGTTAGCTGTTCTTCCAAGTGAAAATGGTATTGCATGAATTGCTAATTCAGCTCAAAATTCAGAGAAATTGAACAAGTGCTTTTCCTCAAGAGAAACTTTATAAGGCACCAAAGTGCTTTATGTCTCTGCTTAATCACATAGAACAGTATTATTGGAAAAATAAGTTCTTACATAAAACAAAGTTTTTATTTTAGTGTTTCATCAAGCACTTCCTTAAAGTGACAAAGGTGTAATTCTTTTTTCCTGTGACTGGATGGCAGTGAAGACTGCGTTGACTGCTAGTACAATTTAGTGCCATTTCCTGGATTTGTGTTATGGAAGCAGCAATTTTACCCATTGTTACTTTTGTATCATTAGCGCCAATGTCATCACAGTGACAAAGGCAAGTAGTATCTTACTACTATGAAAACAGTTTTGATTTCAGGGATCCTCCTGAAAGTCTTTGGGTCACCAGGGCTCCACAGGCCACACTTTGAGAACCACTGGTCTAATACTTAAATTGCTTTTTGCAAGCCAGCCCTTCCTTCAGAAGTTTTAAGTGACTCCAAAATCCTTCACTCAAAAAAGCACCTATAAATGTGTCAGGAACTTTGTTAGAGAAATAACATTGAATAAAATACGATCTTTATTCTCCACAAATTTTCTTGAGGGTTTGGGGAGCAGGAGGAGAAAATAGATAATTGAGGAGTTAAAATGTAAGATACGAATTCCTTAAAATTATGTTAAAGGTATTAGCAAAGGGAGTGCTAAATTTTAGATCTTAACTTGGGGGCTTCCCAGGTGACTAGGAGATGGAGGCTTGATCCCTGGGTGAAGAAGATCCCCTGGAGGAGGAAATGGCAACCTATTCCAGTATTTTTGCCTGAAAAATCCCAAGGAGGGCTACAGTCCATGGGGTGGCTGAGGGTCACACTCAACAGGAACACTGAGCTCTTGAACCACATGGCAAATCCTCATCAAATCAATTAATCAATCACTAGGTTTTATCGCTTCATCAGAAGTTTTTAAANTGAAAAATCCCAAGGAGGGCTACAGTCCATGGGGTGGCTGAGGGTCACACTCAACAGGAACACTGAGCTCTTGAACCACATGGCAAATCCTCATCAAATCAATTAATCAATCACTAGGTTTTATCGCTTCATCAGAAGTTTTTAAAGTGTAAGTTAGTTACCTTTGGAAATTTCACAGAGTTGACTCCCGCCGTTGTAGATTCATGCTTACCCTTCCCCCTTCTTATTTTGTTTGTTGTTCTTTGGCTTCTCTTAATTCTCTATTTCATATTTACAAGTGTGTAGCTTTGAGCCAGTGTAGATAGTAAGGAATGTTTCTTTCCCTTGCGCTTACATTTAAACGTAAGCCTTTACCTGTTTCAGCCTTGCAGTTGGGTGATGTAACAATGTTGGTCTTATTTGGAGGAACTCCCCGCCCTCCACCCCGCCCCAACTATGTCAGGACAACGCACCCAAGAGGCTACTCGGGAAGGAAACTTTATGATGCTGAGAAGATTTATAAATAGCCGCAGTTCTGTTTCCCTGGGGTCTCCATCCCCACCTTCTGCTGAACTTTTTCAGTTTACAGCAGCAGCGAACCACTTCCTTAGGGGAATTTCCATAAAAAGGCGGAATCCCGACTGGGTCATCAGTGGCAAAAGTCAGACACTTGCTCAATCGCCTGGGAACCAATAGTAACTTCTACAAAAGCTGACTCAGGATCTTTCGGACACCGTGAAAACTGATAGTCTTATTTTTAACAGAACAAAACAAAAACCTAGACGGTATAAGGAAGAACGCCTTCCCGCTAGGCAGTGGGAAGAGATGTTAAGGACGCTCCATCCCAAAGGAGTGCGCCGAACTACCGTAAGATTCCTTTACAGTTCCGCAGGCTGAAGGGCTGCGGAGAAGGGGGCGGAGATGGGCTGTTGTGAGTCTCTGGTCCTTTAAGGAGGAGGGACGGCCGTAAGACTCTGTACCTTTAAGAGTCTCTTTGTCTGGAAACCTCCTTATTTACCCTCCTGTGCTTCAACCAAACTTCGACCCGCGATTCACAACGCCCCTCTACGCTACCGCCCCTTACGCCAGGCTCAAGTCGGCCGCGCTTCGGTGGCTAACCCTAAACTTCGCGGCCNAATCTATTTCTCATTTCCACTGTATAATCATAAGGGATTTGATTTAGGTCATACCTGAATGGTCTAGCATATAAACCTTATTTTTCTGTGAATATTAGATGATTTCTCATGCTTCCTAGTAAAAACACATGGAATAATTTTTGAAATAATCAAATGTTATGGGTTTTGAATACACGTGGATGGCAATGCTTGCAACACAGGAATGAAAATAAGAGAATAATGATCTGTATTGGAGGGGGCATCACTTTCTAAGATATAACTGAAATCACAGTGTACAGTAGTTAAGAGAGTTAGTGAACTCTCATATTTAAGAAGTGAGCAAGGAGGGAAAGGCTAATAAAGGAGGATGATCTTGATTTTTTTAAAGTCATTTGTTTTAACATACAGGATATTTACTTACTATTAAGTCAACAATTCATTTGAGCTTAAATCAGATGCATTGTCTAGGTGAATGTGTCTCAGAGTCCCTCTCATGTGACTAAGTTACTTGAAAATTTTGGAAAACTCACAATCATTTTATGTTTAAAGGCAAATAGTATAACAGGCTCCAGTTTCATCTACCTCATTAAAATTAACTCAAATGTGTTCGTTTTATAGCTGAGTAATATTCAATTGTGTATATGTACCACAATTCCTTATCCATTCATCTGCTGATGGACATCTATGTTTGCTTCTATGTCCTAGTTATTGTAAACAGTGCTTCAATGAACACTGGGGTACATGTATCTATTTCAATTCTGGTTTCTTAATGCTTATGCCCAGCAGTGGGATTGTTGGATCATATGGCAGTTCTATTTCCAGCTTTTTAAGGAATCTCTACACTGTCTTCCTTAGTGGCTGTACTAGTTTGCATTCCCATGAAAAGCATAAGAGGGCTATGACCCACCTCCCAGAGTAATGGAAATAAAAGCAAAAATAAACAAATGGAGTCTAATTAAACTTAAAAGCTTTTGCACAATAAAATAAGCTATAAACAAAGTGTAAAGGCAGCCTTCAGAATGGAAGAAAAATAACAGAAAATGAAACAACTGACAAAGAATTAATCTTCAAAATATACAAGCAGCTCATGAAGCTCAATATCAAAAAAATAAATGACCCAATCAAAAAGTGGGCCAAAGAACTAAACAGACATTTCTCCAGAGAAGACATACAGATGGCTAACAAACACATGAAAAGATGCTCAACATCGCTCATTATTAGAGACATTCAAACCAAAACCACAATGACACACATCCCACATCAGTTAATTAGCCTCCAATTAAAATAAATAAATTAATTTTAAAAAGCAAACAGTAGTAATAGGTTATTTTTATATCACTTAGGGAGAGTATAAAATATACAGTTGACATGAGATATGAGATATGATATACTAAAACTATGTAAGCAAGATAGCCAATGGGAATTTGCTGTATGACTCAGGGAACTCAAACTGGGCTTGGTAACAACCTAGAGGGGTGGATGGGGAGGGAGGTGATAGGGATGTTCAAGTGGGAGGGAGCTTGGGTAAGACTACAGATGATTCATGTTGATGTTTGCTAGAAAACAATGCAATACTATAAAGCAATTATCTTTCAATTAAAAATAAATAATATTTTTAAAAAGAGAAACTGAAGTGTAAAGAATTCACTGATTCACACAGGATACAAGGTTGTATAACACAATAAGATGGTGAAAGGTAAATATTTCTGCCAGGAAATGAATTGGCCTTTCTTGGTACAGGAAAAGATTTAAAAAGTAGTGTCATGTTGAACTCTCTGAATTCAATAAGTCCTCAGAACTTTAATTCCACTTGAGAATTATACTTAATAGTACTGTTGTTATTGTTCAGTCACTCAGTCATGTTCACCTCTTTGCCACCCCCATGGACTGCAGCACACCAGGCTTCCATGCCGTTTACCATCTCCTGGAGTTTGCTCAAACTCATGTCCATTGATGCATCCAACAATCTCATCCTGCTGTCCCCTTCTCTTCTTGCTTTCAATCTTTCCCAGCATCAGGATCTTTTCTAGTGAGTTGGCTCTTCACATCAGGTAGCCACAGTATTGGAGCTTCAGCCTCAGCATCAGTCCCTTCTATGTATGTTCAGGATTTATTTCCTTTAGAATTGACTAGTTTGATCTTCTTACAGTCCAAAGGACTCTCAAGAGTCTTCTCCAAAAGCACACTTCAAAAACATCAATTCTTTGGCTCTCAGCCTTCTTTATGATCCAACTCTTACATCCATACATGACTGTTGGAAAAGCCATAGCTTTGACTATATACATTATACTGTTATACTTAATAGTATAATATATGAAAAATAGATTTAAAACATGAAAATTATGTTTTCTTCAAATTGATTTTAATGTCATACCTCAAGAACACTTCTTCTTAGCCTATATTTATACAAAATAGATAATCTAGGTCTTAAAATGCTGAAGCCATAAGAGAGAAGGATTGAAATATATATTTGAACTTACAATTTGGTTTTAATGAAATCTTCTGGCTGAGTGTAAAAGCAACATTTGCATCCTTGTCTTCTGTAGGAAGCTGCTGCTAATTTTTGTGCAGAACAAATAATAGGGTAATTAGAGTGTTTGATGAGTTGTTTTAAAGATATTTTAACTTCCCAAAAGAGAGCATATAGTTCTCTGATCAAATGTTGGGCAAACCTGACTTAATATCTGTGATTTTCTCCAAAACATTGAAACAACAGAAAAAGGAATTGTTTTCCATTTGTTCAAAATCAGTGTAATTACTATTGCTCTCTAGATGTTATATAAATAGTTTTTGGGCTAATACTTGTATGTGTTTATATTAAATTTATGGAGTATCTTGAGCACAGACTTTTTTCATTTTCATATTGGAAATGTATAGATTCTCATCAATCTGTTTTATTGACTACAACTGTATTGGTCTAAAACCGTTTCTGAACCTTTGCAGTTTCAACATTTTAGTCTAGGTAGTTCTTTGTAGACACGGAGCAGCCTAAGCATCATGGGATGGTTAGTGGTAGTCCTGGCTTTTACTCTCTACATGCCAGTAACTAGCCACTAGATGACAGTAGCAACTTCCCTCTCTTAAAGTTGTGATAAAACCATTGTTGCAGAAAATTCCAACTGTCCTCTAGGGGGCAAACATCAAATTAGTTGAAAATCAGTCCTAAATTGTGAACTGAATAACCATTTACATTTCAAATTCATTGTTGATTCATACATTTGTTGAGCTTACACTCTGTAACAAACATGGTACAATGATTTGTTGAATACCAGAGACAGATCACTGCTTTTGTTGAATGAGGGTTCTTGTACCATCTTTGCAACCTGTTTGTCAATCTAAAATCACAGAAAAAAAATTTTTTTAAATTCCCGTAAACAAAAAGGTCAGCTGTAAAAATGAGATGTACTCTACTGTGGACTAGACTTCTAGAATTGCCTATTGTATTTGCTTTGGTATTTAAATCAACTCTTTAAGGATTCTCATTCAATCATATTAAAGTGAATATCCATCACTCTGAAATAATAAATATATTTTTAAGACATGAATATGGCATATAAAAAGATATAGCATATTGACTTTAGGTAGAAATACAGGTAGGGGGAACATGTGGCAGAGAGATTACTTTTAGAATAAAAATCAAGCAGTAAAATTCTATAAACTTTATTTTGTCTAATTATGAAAAAATTAAATATAAAAATCTTACCAAGGCTTGAAGAGAAGTAATATGTACCCATTTTATTTTGGAGGGGTAATACAGATATCACTGGAAGAATAGCTATGAGAAACTTAGACAATGTATTAAGAAGCAGAGATATCACTTTCCTGATAGAGGTCCCTATGGTCAAAGCTATTTTTCCAGTAGTCTTGTATGGATGTGAGAGTCAGACCATAAAGAAGGCTGACACTGAAAAATTAATGCTTTCAAACTGTGGTATTAGGGAAGACTCTTGAGTCCCTTGGACTGCAAGGAGATCAACCCAGTCAATTCTAAAGGAAATCAACCCCAAGTAGTCATTGGAAGGATTGATCCTGAAGCTGAAGCTCTGATAATTTGGCTACCTGATGAGAAGAGCCTACTCACTAGAAAAGACCTTGATGCTGAGAAAGACTGAAGGCAAGAGAAGAGGATAACAGAGGATGAGATGGTTGGATGGCATCACCAACTCAAGGACATGAGTTTGAAAAAACTCCAAGAGATACTGTAGGACAGGGGACCCTGGCATGCTCTTTATGGGGTTGTAAGGAGTCTGACATGACATAGTGACAAAACAATAAAAATACAGACAACCTTATGATTATTACATTTCCACAATTTTTAATATGCAAAGTATGTGCGTTTCTTGGTATTCATGTTGGCAATTAGGTAGATAAGAGGGCTAAGAAGGATGAAGGGTGTAAGCATTACTTGGGAAAGCAAAGTAGTATAGCAGGGATTGCATTTGGTGTCAGAAAATTCTGGATTTATTCTGACCTCTGCTATCTAACAAGCTGAATGACAATGGAAAAATGTTTATCTCTTTTAATCATGCGTGATAGAGAGAATAATGGCTTCCTCAAAATGCTCACCTCCTCATCCCCAAAACCTGAGTCTATAACTTTACATGGCAAAAGTATCTTCGATCATGTGATTAAGATTTTTGAGACAGGAAATCACCCTGGATTTGGCTCGATAAAGGACAGAAATAGTATATTAAGAAGAGGTGGCAAGAATACACAGAAGAAGTATACAAAAAAGATCTTCATGACCCAGATAATCATGATGGTGTTATCACTCATCCAGACATCCTGGAATGTGAAGTCAAGTGGGCCTTGGAAAGCATCACTACGAACAAAGCTAGTGGAGGTGATGGAATTCNGACAGAGGATGAGATGGCTGGATGGCATCACTGACTCAATGGACCTGAGTCTGAGTGAACTCTGGGAGTTGGTGATGGACAGGGAGGCCTGACATGCTGCAGTTCATGGGGTTGCGAAGAGTGGGACACGACTGAGCGACTGAACTGAACTGAACTGAACTGAATGGGACCGGATGCCATGATCTTAGTTTTCTGAATGTTGAGCTTAAAGCCAACTTTTTCACTCTCCTCTTTCACTTTCATCAGTAGGCTCTTTCCTTCTTCTTCACTTTCTGCCATATGGGTTGTATCACCTGCGTATCTGAGGTTATTGATATTTCTCCTGGCAATCTTGATTTCAGCTTGTGCTTCATCCAGCCCAGTGTTTCTCATGACGTACTCTGCATATAAGTTAAATAAGCAGAGTGACAATATACAGCCTTGACGTACTCCTTTTCCTATTTGGAACCAGTCTGTTGTTCCATGTCCAGTTTTAATTGTTGCTTCCTGACCTGCATGCAGGTTTCTCAAGAGCAGCATTTAGGGCATTGCAATTATCATAAATATTATCTATGACATGACAATTATTTTTCTGAAGGATGGTACATACATAGTAATATAGTGCATTAGATACTAGAGGTACTAGAGAGAAGTACAGATAGACTATCAAAAGAGAAAGATTTTTCAACTGAAAATTCAAAATGTTATAGTATCTGGAAGTGTAAAAAAGAAAAAAAATCTGCAGAGTATTTAAGTAGTGAGTGATAATCATCATTTTTTTGGAATCAATTAACATAGAATTTTCATTGCATATTTTGGGGAAAGAATGACTTTAAAAAAAATACTAGGAGGAATTAATCATGACAATTTCAATGTAAATTTATAGATGTTGAAGTTAATTTTCAAACAAGTTCTAAAACTATGATGGTATTTTGACAAAAATAGATCTGTTGCATTTCCTTAGAATAACAGTATGTGATAAAATTAGACAATTTATACATGCAAAATTCATTTTATCTTGAAAGGAAATGAAAATTTGCAAGTTCATAAACTGACAGCTGATTGCTATATGAGTATGGAAATAGATTAAGTTAAAATAGATTTCTCTTCTTACTATATTAGATTTTCCATGTTTTCATAATATCAAACAACTCTACATCCACTGTTAATGTAAGATATTAGAATTAGCAGACATAATCCCATAGCTAAGTTTTACAAATGAACTTCTTTCAATTACTACTGAGATCTAGTCCTAAAATTGCAATTTTTCTCAATGTTTATCTTGCTATATAAGATTAATTGTGCCAAATATTGAATTAATCATTTTCACATACCAAATTTACTGAAAAAGATTCCATTATTTGTTTAGCTATCAAAAAAACCAAGTGAAATATCTTATTCTTAGTTTCATCTTTATCTTTTTCTATCTTGCAGAGGTAATTTACCATCTATCTAACATATATTTAATAAACTTGTAATAAAAATGCAGGAGAAAAATGGATCAGAAGAAGAAACATAGACAAATAAAAAGTAAAGAAAGATCTAGGTTCTTACATCATGAGTGTCTAGTAGCTACTAAGAGAAGTATTTGTTAATTTGACTCAAAGTTATCTCCCTGCTTTAATGGAAACTAAAGCAAATGTGAAGACCAGTATAATACTGAGATACTAATTTCTATTCTGTTTTCATGTGTTTCCCCCTCTCTTTTATCACAAGAAATGACTTATCTTTGCCGCTGGCTGGTTCTGTTTAATCACGCCTAACGTAGAAATTGTCTAGGGAAAATCAAAACACAATAAACAGCACACAAGCAAACAAAAATGAATCTTGCTTTGTTTTTGTTTTTAAAAATGTAATTTATTGAAGAAGTTATGGTCAGGGATACTATTAGTGAGTAAAGTTGTTCAGTTGTGTCTGACTCTTTATGAGCCCATGGAAAGGCCCATGGAATTCTCTAGGCCAGAATGCTGGAGTGGATAGACATTCCGTTCTCTGGGGGATCTTTCCAATGCAGGAACCAAACCTAGGTCTCCAGCATTGCAGGTGGAGTCTTTACCATCTGAGCCACCAGGGAAGCCCAAGAATACTGGAGTGGGTAGCCTATCCCTTCTCCAGGGAATCTTCCCAACCCAAGAATCAAACTGGGGTCTCCTGCATTGCAGGCAGATTCTTTACCAGCTGAGAGACCAGAAAAGTCCAGTAGGAATGAAAAGAATCAAGTGCTTATGAAGAATGGATAAGAAGATGGAATCATTAGAAGGTAATAGGGGCTATATAATAACATATATAACTACTAAAATTAATATATCTAATAATTAGTCAATATTCAAAATATGTAAGAAACTCGTACACCTCAATAGCAAAAAAATAAAATGATTTTCTTTTTTAAAACAAAATGAGTAAAGAATTTGAATAGATAAACAAGTGGACAAGTATGTGAAGAGATGTTCAATATCATTAGTCATCAGGAAGATGTAAATGAAAACCACTATGAGATAAAACCTTGTATCTGTTAGGATCTTTGTTATATATAAAAAAAGAAAAAACAAAGGATAAAAATTCTGGTAAAGATATCGAAAAATTGAAACTCTTGTACACTGTGGGTGAGAAGATAAAGTATAGACACTTGGAAAAGTGTATGATGGTTTCTCAGTAAACTAAAATAAACTCATCAAATGAACCAGCAATTCCACTTCTGGATATTTATCCTAAAAAACTGATATCAGAATCTTGAAGAACTATTTGCACTCCCACATTTATTGCAGCATTATATGCAATAGCCAGGATATGGAATAAATCAAAATTTTTATTGACTGATGAATAAAATATGGTATTTACACAAATGGAGTGTCATCCAGCTATGAAAAAAAAAAGGAATTCCTGTCATATGTAGCAACATGAGTCAAACTGAAGGACATTATGCTAAGTGAAATAAATTAATCACAAAAGGACAAATACTGAATGATTAATTGTATGAGGTATCTAAAAATTATCAAACTCATAGAGAATAGAATGATGGCTGCCAGGGTCTAGGGACAGAGGGGAATGGGGACTTGTTCAGTGGATATGAAGTTTCAATTATTCAAAATGAATAAATTCCACAGATTTGCTGAAAAACAATGACATACAGGCATACTTTTTTTTTTTGTACTTTACTTTTTTGCCTTATGCAGATACTGTGTTCATCAGAAATTGAAGGGTTGTGACAACCCCACCTTAAGCAAGTCTATTGACACTATTTTTCTAACAGCGTTTGGTCAGTTAATTTTTCTTTATTAGATTTTAGTAATTCTTGAAACATTTCAAACCATTTCATTATTACTATATTTGTTATAGTCTGTGATAGTGGTCTTTGATATTACTGTTGCAAAAGGATTATGGCTTACTGAAAGCTCAGGGGATAACTAACTTTTTTTTTTTAAGTAATAAAGTACTTTTCAATAAAGATATGTATTTTTTTATACATAATGCTAATGCACGCTTAATAGACAGCATGCTTGCTAAGTTGCTTTACTCGTGCCCAACTCCTTGTGACACCATGGACTATAGTCCACCAGGAACCTCTGTCTGTGGGGATTCTCCGGGCAAGAATACTGAAGTTGGCTGCCATTTCCTCCTCCAGGAGATCTTCCCAGGGATCAAACCAGGTCTCTTAAGTCTCCTGCAATGGTAGGTAGGTTATTTACTACTAGCATATGGGAAACTCTAGTAGACTACAGTATAGTACAACATACTTACATGTGCACAAGAAAACCAAGGAGTTCATTTGACTTACTTTATTGTGATGTTCATTTCACTGTGATCATCTGGAACTGAATCTGAGCTATATCTCTGAGGTATGTCTATAGTTAACAACTCAGTATTGTACTCTTGAAAATTAAGATCTCATGTTAAAGTCTCTTACCACACAAAAACGACAACAAAAAATAAACAAAAACATCTAAAGAGTAGGAGAATACTTTTGGAGGTGTTGGCTATGTTGTGGTGATGGATTCATCTGTGTTTGTATATCTCCAAACTCATCAAATTCTATACATTGGTCCATTTTTGGCATGTGAGTTATACTTTAGTAAAATTATCTAAAATTAAATCAGTGTGAGTGACAAGATAGGAATATGAATTAACATGGGTAGCAGGGATAGAGTTAAAGTGAGAAACCCATTCATTATCTAACATAAAAAAAAGTAAGTATAAGCAAGGGGAGATTCAGGTGCACAACTGAGGTTTTAAAATGAAAATAAAACTAGCCTCTCTTCTTTTAAACAAAAGTTTTCTATACTTCAGTTCAATTCCTTGGTTGGGAAGATCTGCTGGAGAAGGGATAGGCTATCCACTCCAATGTTCTTGGGCTTCCCTGATGGCTCACTCGTAAAGAATTCACCTGTCATGTGGGAGACCTGAGTTCAGTCCCTGGGTTGGGGAGATCCTCTGGAGAAGGGAATAGCTACCCACTCCTGTATTCTGGCCTGGAGAATTTCATCAGTCCATGGGATTGCAAAGAGTTGGACACAACTAAGCATCTTTCACTTTTTCTATAAATTATCATAAATTGTAACTACACTTCAGCAATGTCAATGCTTTCTTCTTAATTTCAATCTTATCAACTAATACAAGGCAAGGTTTTCTGTCTTAATTTTTTGCTTAAGACACAAATACCTCTCCTTGATGTTTCTTACTGGACTCACAAATTGTAGTTTCCTGTTTTTTAAAGTCTCCTCCATTAAATAACGAGTGAAACATTTCTCAATACTTTGATTTCTAATTCTTATACCCTTTTGCTAACACTAACACTTATTTAATTTGTTGGACCAGTTCAGTCCCCTTAGGACTCTCTTTCTGACCAAGAGCTCCTTCACTGGCATTTTATAAGACTCTCTACTCCAAACCTATATCTTGTAACATTGCCTTGGGAAAATTTTCCAGCTCCTACTTGCTTCAGAACTTATTTCCAGTTGCTGAACTTGGCTTTACTTCTTTGGATTGATTTATTTTTTGTACACTCCTTTATATATTAGCCAACTTCTGTATCTGCAGTATATCATACTACAGACCAGAGCCATCCTCCACTTCATCCTTACTCATCCTCACTCAGATGAGGATACCAGGTATTTTGCATGCTTAGCAGAAAGAAAATGCAATGTGCTGATCTACGCACCCATTTAAAAATGTACAGAAATAATCTGACTAGACAGAGGAATATCTTTTAATGTAAACAGTTTCTACAGCAAGAGGTGATGAGTTAGTTTTTCAATGTTTAATCAGTCTGTCAATATATTCTACTATTTCTGGATTCAGATTACGTTATTGCTTTATTTTTCTCCCATAGACACAGACATGAAGCAAGAGTTAATTTCATTTTTTAAATATAAATTTATTTATTTTAATTGGAGGTTAATTACTTTACAATATTGCATTGGTTTTGCCATACATCAACATGAATCCGCCACAGGTATACATGTGTTCTCCATCCTGAATCCCTTTCCCACCTCCCTCCCCATACCATCCCTCTGGGTCGTCCCATTGCACCAGCCCCAAGCATCCTGTATCCTTTATCGAACCTGGACTGGCAATTCGTTTCTTATATGATATTATACATGTTTCAATGCCATTCTCCCAAATCATCCCACCCTCTCCTTCTCCCACAGAGTCCAAAAGACTGTTCTATACATCTGTGTCTCTTTTGCTGTCTTGCATACATGGTTATCGTTACCATCTTTCTAAATTCCATTTATATGCGTTAGTATACTGTATTGGTGTTTTTTCTTTCTGGCTTACTTCACTCTGTATTACAATGATCCTTTAGAAGTTTAAGGACATGCACTTTAACACTGTCAAAACATAGCATCAAAGCTTGATCTTAATAATTTAACATATGTTGAATTCCTATTATTAACTACATACTATGCTGATTTGGAGGGAAAATTATGTTTAATTTTACCATAATCTCATGATAAAATATGTTATTGTGTTTATATATGATGCTCAGAAGGTTGAGGAACGTTTCTAACATGGCTATTTACACGTGTTTGTCTTGGAGAAGGAAATGGCAACCCACTCCAGTGTTCTTAGCTGGAGAATCCCAGGGACAGAGGAGCCTGGTGGGCTTCCGTCTATGGGGTTGCACAGAGTTGACCAGTCCAGGGAGGCTGGACACAGATGGTCCTTTACTGGGCCCAGGGGCAGGCCCTGGGCCTGGCAGGAAGCTGGCCTGCAGGACCTTGGGAGGGCTTGTGCTCTCATCCTCAGGTAGATTGGGGGGCCTGAGCCTCCCCAGTGAAGAGAGCAGAAGCACAAAAGCCCCTTATGCCAGCTGGGGCCCTGCACATGCTCTCCTAGCCGAGAAATGGAAATTCAGGATGCATTGCCATGTGCAGCTGAAACAAACAGGAGGCAACACCCTACATCAACCCTGAGTTGGGCTGCAGGGGTGGTGGGCGGGCGGACCCTCTACTCAGGGAGGGGTTAGGCTGACCCTGCCCCCCAAGTCCTGAGGGGGATTGTCTCTGCCACCCCACCCACCCCGCTATCACCTTGGAATAGGCAGCCAGCTCACCACACGCAGAAAGGAGCCCTCCTGGCCCTGTTGGGGGCAGCGGCGTGGCCGGCAGGCACAGCAGTTGGGCCAGGCGGCTTGCCTGGGCTGGGGGAGAGGGTGGGGTGCCGGGCCGGTGGCCTAGGTGTAGAAGATGACTTCGGTAATCTGGCCGTCCTCCACCGACATGCCATTGTTGTTCCCGGCCGCATAGCAGAAGGTGAAGCAGGTCTTGGCCCCTATTGTGGGCAACTCGGGGGTCACCTTGTGCAGGCCCTTGGTGCCATAGTGGGAGTCCGGGCCCTTGAGCGTGGCACAGGCCGTGTAGTTGACTTTGGGCAGCACCTCCACCGGCTCCTTGAACGTGACTCTGAAGGTGCTAGCAGAGCCATCACAGCTGAAGCCGGTGTCGTTTTGGCCCAGGACCGTGTTACTGTCCGTGTGGATGATCTGGATGTTCACTTGGTAATCTGTGGGCCCGTGGATAGAGCCGTAGAGCCCAAAGCCGACCACGAAGATGTGACTGATGAAACTTAGCAGCAGCAGCTGCAGCTGAGACACTTGTCAGATGAAGGATTTTAGACTTACTCCTTAGACTCTAAAGACAATAATCTTAAATACTTACTGTGTTTACTATTCTCCCTTGAAGAAAGAATGTGACCTTGGATTTATTTAAAAAATCATTTTGTTGACTACCAAAATATCTATATTTACATTAAATGGTAAGCTTTCTAATTTCTTAGGGTTATTTTACATCTCAATGGAGAATAAGAAGATTATGAAACCTGATAGGTATCATATATTCTTATTTTAAAAATATATTCATTTATAACATGATGTGATGTTATGTTTTTCAGGAAAAGAAAGACTATAGCATCAAGTATATTCTTCAGTGTTTAGCTGTAACTCTGAACTGTAAGAGATATCAACAGAAATAACATAATACTGAACATAATAAAATCAAAGAGATAATGATCAATCTTGTAACATGTTTCTAAAGTCTGAAAAAAATGAAAATGTTAGTCGCTTAGTTGTGTCTGACTCTGTGACCCCATGGACTTTAGCCCACCAGGCTCCTCTGTCCATGGGATTTTCCAGGCAAGAATAATGGAGTGGGTTGCCATGGCCTTCTCAAGTTGATCTTCCCAACCCAGGGATCCAACCCTTGTTTCCTGAATTGCAGGCAGATTCTCTACTATTTGAACTACCAGCAATACTCTCTTTAACCAAACATTAGTTGGACTCCTCTGAACCCTCTTCTCAACCCGGCCATAACTTTGGCCCTTTTCCTTGATAAGTCTGCATTTTCCACTTCTAGCAAGAATCCTGCTAAGTCAGTCCAGAGAGAATTTCTCTCCTTGGATATTTTATCTCCCTGGATACCTGATCAAATTCCTCATCCACTGCTCCCCACAACCCTTGATATCTTGCACCTGCCTATCTTCAGTAAGAGTCCCTTCCCTCTCTTTTAACTTTTTAATTACATATTGGAGTATAGTTGATTAACAACGTGTTAGTTTCAGGTGTACAGAAAGGAATTCAGTTATACATATATGTGTATCTGTTTTTTTACAAATG
The DNA here is from genome assembly GCA_006410875.1 of Neotragus pygmaeus. Lineage (NCBI taxonomy): Eukaryota > Metazoa > Chordata > Mammalia > Artiodactyla > Bovidae > Neotragus > Neotragus pygmaeus. The sequence continues at coordinate 229,406 of SJYV01019756.1, forward strand.
TTTTTCCATTTAGGTTGTTACATAATATTAAGCACTGTTAACCTGTGCTATACAGTGGTTCTATGCTGGTTACCCATTTTAAGTATAGCAGTGTGTACATGAATCCGTAACTACCCTTTCACCTCCACAGGTCAGTTCAGTTCAATCGCTCAGTCATGTCCCACTTTTGTGACCCCATGGACTGCAGTCGCCAGGCTTCCCTGTCCATCACCAACTCCCAGATCTTACTAAAACTCATGTCCATTGAGTCATGTACGTGAGTTGTGATATCCAGCTCATGTTGGACATGGTGATGTCATCCAACCATCTCATCTTATGTCATCCCCTTCTCCTCCTGCCTTCAATCTTTCCCAGCATCAGGATCTTTTCCAGTGAGTCAGTTCTTTGCATCAGGTGGCCAAATATTGGAGTTTCAGCTTCAGTATCAATCCTCCAAATGAACATTCAGGACTGATTTCCTTTAGGATGGACTGGTTGGATCTCCTTGCTATCCAAGGGACTCGCAAGAGTCTTCTCCAACACCGCAGCTCAAAAGCATCAATTCTTTGGTGCTCAGCTTTCTTTATAGACCAACTTTCATCCATTGATGACTAGTGGAAAAATCATAGCTTTGACTAGATGAACCTTTGTTGGCAAAACAATGTCACTGCTTTTTAATCTGCTGTCTAGTTTTCTTTCAAGGAGCAAGCATCTTTTAATTTCACAGCTGCAGTGACCATCTGCAGTGACTTTGGAGCAAAAATAAATAAATAAATAAGTCTCTCATTGTTTTTACTTTTTCCCCATCTATTTACCATGAAGTGATGGGACCAGATCCCATGATCTTTGCTTTCTGAATGTTGAGTTTTAAGCCGACTTTTTCACTCTCCTCTTTCACTTTCATCAAGAGACTCTTTAGTTCTTTGCTTTCTGCCATAAGGGGGTGTCATCTGCATATCTGAGGTTATTGGTATTTCTCTCGGCAATCTTGATTCCAGCTTGTGCTTCTTCCAGCCTAGCATTTCTCATGATGTACTCTGCATAGAAGTTAAATAAGCAGGGTGATGATATACAGACTTGACATACTCCTTTTCCTATTTGGAACCAGTCTGTTGTTCCATGTCCAGTTCTACCTGTTGCTTCTTGACCTGCATACAGATTTCTCAGGAGGTAGGTCAATTGGTCTGGTATTCCCATCTCTTTCAGAATTTTCCACAGTTTATTGCGATCCACACAGTCAAAGGCTTTGGCATAGTTAATAAAGCAGAATTAGTGTTTTTCTCGAACTCTCTAGCTTTTTTGATGATCCAACAGATGCTGGTAATTTGATCTCTACTTCCTCTGCCTTTTCTAAAATCAGCTTGAACATCTGGAATTTCACAGTTCACGTATTGCTGAAGCCTGGCTTGGAGAATTTTGAGCATTACTTTGCTACCATGTGAGATGAGTGCAATTGTGTAGTAATTTGAGCATTGTTTGGCATTGCCTTTCTTTGGGATTAGAATGAAAACTGACTTTTTTCCCATCCAATGGCCACTGCTGAGTTTTCCAAATTTCACCTCTACACCCCCCCTCCCCCGCCAATCCTTTCCTTTTGGTAACTATAAAAGAATGAATTATCACGCTTAGAGAATGAACTTGTGGTTACCAGAAGGATCCTCTTAATATCTCCTCGTAGTAAATATCTGCCCACAAATGACCTTCTGTATATTTCAGGAATATAAAGTTATTTCAATATATAGTTTTTGACCACATTAACTAAATAGAGAAAATTCAATTACCATCTGCTCAAGAGGTATGTATTTGGTTACTTACTGCTACATTGCCAGCTACTCTGTGCTTTAGTTGCTTAAAGCAATACTTACTTCATTTGGTTCCTGTTCTTCAGTTCATGAACTCAGCAAAGATTTAATTCGATGATTCTTTTATTTATTTGGCTTCACTTTAGCTGGTTGAGGCTGGAATATCTACTACCATGATGGCATCATCACTCATATGTCTGATATCCAGATGCCCTTGTGGTTGTCTTCCAAGTGTCAAGTAGAAGAAACTACTGATAGGTAAATGGCTACCTCCATAATCAGCCATTATAACCACCACATCTTATTACACAAAGTGGTACCAAAATCTGCTCACATTCAAGGGACTAGAGAGATAATCTCTATTTGGTAAGATCACACTGTAGAAATCATGTTGGGTGGTAAATGTTTCTGCAGCCATTTTTAGAAGATGCAAAACAGATTTCGCAAAACTTCAGTGTAAAAGAAAAGCACGTGGCAAAAATAAATACCCATTTATGATTTTTAAAATATCAGTTAAATAGTAGTGAAAGAACAAATAGACCTATGTAGATGTTGTTGTTGCTTAGTTGCTAAATTGTGTGTGACTCTTTTGTGACCCCATGGAGCCCATCAGGCTCCTCTGTACATGGGATTTCCCAAGCAAAAATAGTGCAGTGGAAAAGTCACATTTCCTTCTCCAGGGCATATCTAGACTCAGGGATCAAATGGGTGTCTTCTATACTGGCAGGCAGATTCATTACTGCTGAGCCACCAGGGAAGACCAGATATTGTTTAGACATACGGTTTATATGACCACTGGACACCAATGGAAGAACTATTAAGAGTGTCTTCTATTTTTACACATATTTTAGATGCTAATGTGTCACACAAAAATTAGCAAACATATTTCTGACTGTTTGAAAACTCAATAGTTGTTTTTATATATATTTTTTGTGACTAACAGCCATTCAAATGATATAAATATGAAATATTTTGCCATTGAAAATCTTACTTTATAAAAAGAAACTATCTAAAAATAGTATTAGTTTCCTCTACATACAAGTCTATGTTAGAATATTACATTTTGTTTTTCTACTATTACATTCAAATATAATTGTGTTATACATATTAAATGAATTTATGAATACATTGATCACTAATAAATTGGGGTATTTATGTAACATATCTCTATATTTTGTACTATCTTACATTCAAATAAAATCATTTCCTTAAAATAAATTCTTTTATTATTCCGGATTACTTTGTTCCAGCCTCAGGATTCAATTAAAATTAATCTTTAGGGGCCAATACTAATATTTCTATTAAGAATATGCCTATTAAAGTAGGAGACATAAGAGATGTGGATTCGATCCCTAAGTTGGAAAGATCCCCTGGAGAAGGGCATGGCAAACCGCTCCAGTATTCTTGCCTGGAGAATTCTATTGACAGAGGAGCCTGGCTACAAGTATGACATGACTGAAACAACTCAGCACACATGCACGCACTAATATTTCTATTAGATAGATTTCTAATCACTTAATCTATTAATAATTGAATAATTATTGACTTTATCCTTAGGTGTTGAGAATGAAATTCTCATCAAGATGTTTCATAGTCTTAATAGTAAAGTCCTGATGATCTGCTGTAATGAAAATTCTTCAATCCACAGTTAATTCAAAGGTCTCATTTTCATTCATTTTTGCTCCTATGTTTTTAAAACGATTACATAATAGCTCAGTTCAGTTCAGTTCAGTTCAGTCGATCAGTCCTGTCCAACTCTTTGCAACCTCATGAATTACAGCATGCCAGGCCTCCCTGTCCATCACCAACTCCCGGAGATCACTCAGACTCACATTCATTGAGTCAGTGTTGCCATCCAGCCATTTCATCCTCTGTCATCCCCTTCTCCTCCTGCCCGCAATCCCTCCCAGCATCAGAATCTTCTCCAATGAGTCAACTCTTCGCATGAGGTGGCCAAATTATTGGAGTTTCAGCTTTAGCATCAGTCCTTCCAAAGAACACCCAGGGTTGATTTCCTTTAGAATGGACTGGTTGGATCTCCTTGCAGTCCAAGGGACTCTCAAGAGTCTTCTCCAACATCTCCAAAAGAATCAATTCTTCAGCGCCCAGTTTTCTTCACAGTCCAATTTTCACATCCATACATGACCACAGGAAAAACAATAGCCTTGACTAGATGGACCTTTGTTGGCAAAGTAATGTCTCTGCTTTTCAATGTGCTATCTAGGTTGGTCACAACTTTCCTTCCAAGGAGTAAGCGTCTTTTAATTTCATGGCTGCAGTCACAATTTGCAGTGATTTTGGAGCCCCTAAAAATAAAGTCTGACACTGCTTCCACTGTTTCCCCCATCTANTCTGTCATCCCCTTCTCCTCCTGCCCGCAATCCCTCCCAGCATCAGAATCTTCTCCAATGAGTCAACTCTTCGCATGAGGTGGCCAAATTATTGGAGTTTCAGCTTTAGCATCAGTCCTTCCAAAGAACACCCAGGGTTGATTTCCTTTAGAATGGACTGGTTGGATCTCCTTGCAGTCCAAGGGACTCTCAAGAGTCTTCTCCAACATCTCCAAAAGAATCAATTCTTCAGCGCCCAGTTTTCTTCACAGTCCAATTTTCACATCCATACATGACCACAGGAAAAACAATAGCCTTGACTAGATGGACCTTTGTTGGCAAAGTAATGTCTCTGCTTTTCAATGTGCTATCTAGGTTGGTCACAACTTTCCTTCCAAGGAGTAAGCTAATATTTGCTTATTTAAGTTTCCCAACTCCTCACAAGCCCTCTGGTATTAATAAGTAGCAAACTGATTGAAAAGTGTGCAATAGAAAGACAAGAGATAATGAAAATGGTAGTTCCAAAACTAGATATTTGAGAGTTAACAAATATTCCAAAAGCTGCAAATATATCTTTCTTTTCATTAAAAGAAAGCCTACCTGTTTCCCAAAGCATTTAAAATGCACTTTATTTGATAATGAGTACATGAAGAGTTTTATTAAATTGTATGTATGAAGACATAGATAATCTGCACGAATATTCTCACTAAAGAGATGAGAAAACTGAGATTCATTGTGGTTATATGCTCTTCTTACAATGAAGGTAAGCAGCAAAGTGACTGGATACGTTGCTCCTTCTCTGGACTTTTTAAACATGTGTCAACTTACTCTTTTTTAACAGATGTCTTTAACTAGACTTTTTCTTTTACTGCTTGCATTTTTCTTTGCTCTTTGAGGCCTTATATTAATTTTATTTAACATATTAATATCACATGTCACATTAAAATAAATTTTATAGTTTTATAATAATTTTTTAAAAAATAGGGCTTGTTTTGGCATCTTATAAACAGTGTATAAATGTTTTGTCTAAGAGTTGAGTGTTAGACAAGACTCTTGAGAGTCCCTTGGACTGCAAGGAGATCCAACCAGTCCATTCTGAAGGAGATCAACCCTGGGATTTCTTTGGAAGGAACAATGCTAAAGCTGAAACTCCAGTACTTTGGCCACTTCATGAGAAGAGTTGACTCATTAGAAAAGACTTTGATGCTGGGAGGGATTGGGGGCAGGAGAAGAAGGGGCCGAGCGAGGATGAGATGGCTGGATGGCATCACTGACTCGATGGACACGAGTCTGAGTGAACTCTGGGAGTTGGTGATGGACAGGGAGGCCTGGCGTGCTGTGATTCATGGTATCGCAAAGAGTCGGACACGACTGAGCGACTGAACTGAACTGAAGAGTTGAGAAAATACCAAAAAAGTAATCAAACGAATAAAGTATTTGAATATAGACATAGCTTTATCAATTAACTATGTTAAATATGCTTAATCTTCACAAATATTATAGAAATGTATTTCTATTAAGAAAGTCATATGTGTTAATTCTAAACTTATCTATCCACTACTAAACATAAGACAGACAACAAAGACCTACTATATAACACAAAGATCTGTACTCAATGCTTTGTAACAACCTTTAAGGTAAAAGAATCTGAAAATATGTATATATAGCTGAATCACTTTGCTGTGCACATGAAACTAACACAGTACTTCAAATCAACTCTATTTCTGTTAAAAAAAATAAAAATAAATTTTAAAAAGATAGCTGTATGTGAAACCAAAATGAACCTTTGAATGCTGTAAAGGTACTCAAATTCTTGATGAATTAATAATTTATGAACATTTGAAAATACTTTTTTAAATCTCTGGAAGTCTATGCTTCAGAAATATTTTTACTTTCTAAAGCATTACTTAGCACAAATGTTTATTCATTTATATGCCATTCTTTCTAGCTACAGTGAAAACCATGGAATTCTAAAATAAATTAAAAAATAGAAAACTGAAATATGCCTGGATATGTGTAGTATCCTTGACTCACAAAAGGAGCCTTAGAAATTATCTAGTTCAAAGTTCTGCTTACACTACAGCTTTCATGTTATGGAATCCCAATTCAGGAATTATTCAATCTCTGCTATGCTCCCAAGAACTCTCTCTTATCAAGTAACTTTTCAAATTTTTATATCAAAATCTGACTTCATCTCTCCATTATATATTTTGCATTAGTTCTAGACCTGATGTCTGGGTCGATATAGAATTTAATAATAGTCTTCTTACCCTCTCCTCACTATAATTAATCTTTCACAGATATGTCTCATTTCTCTAGCTTTTCAACTCTTCTCCCATAACCTGATATCCCAAAACTTCATCCTTTTGTTTATGCTTCATTGCATAATTTTTTAATAGGACTCTTAAATTGCAAAAGTAAGTATAATACAAAATTAAGTATAATACATCAGATGACTGGTTAAGAGAGAACAGTGCATGAACATATTTTTTTAAATATGCTTTTAAAAAGATGATTTAACCTAGAATTTGCTCTTGTTTAAGATACTTTTAAAAAGACAATTTAACATAGAATTTGCTCTTATTTAAGATAAGCTGTCTTATCTAAACTTCTTAAATCAGAAAATCATTTCCCAGAACTACACTCACGTACCTGTCTCTTATACACATCTAGATGTGTATAAGAGACAGCCTCTGTACATGGGATTTCCCAAGCAAAAATAGTGCAGTGGAAAAGTCACATTTCCTTCTCCAGGGCATATCTAGACTCAGGGATCAAATGGGTGTCTTCTATACTGGCAGGCAGATTCATTACTGCTGAGCCACCAGGGNATATCACATATATTCCTTAGAATATACCTTTCTAGACACTGATGAAATAAGAGAACATATAATTTATTCTAAAAGAATTTATAAGCCAGTAGAGGGCACACAGGAAAAATCAAAGACATACTAGACAGTGAAATACTGAATAAATGAACTGATCACAAGGTAAAGAATTCAATAGATATTCTAATGAAGGTATAAACAAGATCTTATAGAAAGTAAAGAAAAATTTTAATTAAAATATAGTTGACCGGAGTATGGGAAGATGGCGCAGGAATAAGACGGGAGACCACTTTCTCCCACACAACTTCATCAAAAGAACAATCCAACGCTGAGTAAATTCCACAAAACAACTTCTGAATGCTGGCAGAGGACTTCAGGCAACCAGCAAAGCAGATCATTGGCTTNAGGCAAAGCCCAGGCTGGGTGATAAGGAATCCGGGCCGGGAATGAGGTTAGGAGGACCGAGCCCGGGAAGAGGGCTCCCCGGGTTAGGTGTGAGAGCAGGGTTCTGGAGGGGAAAGCTTGGTAGGGGATGGTAGTGGGGCGAGGATTACAGGGGTAAGAGTTGGAAGTGGAAGGCAAGGAGGGGCAGAGCTGGGGGAGTAGTTGGGAGTAGAGGAGAGAGAGTGATTAAGAGCCAGACGTGACAAGGGTGTGAACTAGTGCAGAGCGAGATGAGCTGAACGACTAGGACCGGCGATGGGTGGAAACTGCGAGGTTCTGAGAAAGGTATGGGTCAGTGGATGGGCACTGGGTGTGAATTCTTGAAAGTGAGGAAGAGGGGAATTAAACACTGGACTAGTAACCAGGTGGAGTTAGGAATAAGTGCGGCCGATTTGGAAGGGTGAAAAGCAATGGACATGAGAGATGGGGCGTTTGTAAGGACAATTCGGGGGCCAGAAAAGCTCAAAGAAGAGAGTGAGGGTGTGAGAAGTGATGGCGGTCTGGGACAGGGTAACTGAGGGAATTGTGTTAATCGCCGAGGTTCAGCAAGATTCAAGGTCCAGACTGAGGTAAAGAGACAAGGCTGAAAGCATAGGGTGAGAAGAGCAAGGAAGAGATGGACCCCAGAATTTAAAGGATGAGATGGGGAGTGAGGGAAAAGAACAGAGTTAAGGGAAGCTTGGGGAAGCCTGATGGATTTCAACGTGGGGGAGACTGCACAGTTGGGGGAGGTGCTCCAGAAGGTCCGCATGGGTCAGGGCACAGACCCTGTAGCGAAGGATCAAGAGTAGGGAGCCTTTGGTGCAGAAGAGGAGGAACCATGGTGAGTGAAAAGAGACCTAGAGATACGGGCAAAAACTAAAAAGTAACAGTGGAGGTGGGGGGTGCAGGAAAGGAATTCTTTGTTGAGAAGAGAACTGTTAGTGTATTGAAAGTGTGAGTCCTTTTGTCCGTGAAAGTAGGAAGTTCCAGAAACCTCTTTCTCTCTTCAAGGAATCTTGAATCTGCTTCCACCTTTCATGGTTTTTTAAATCGACTTTTCATGTCCACTTTGAAAAGATGAGACCCATTTTGATTTTGTTCTTGTATGAATGATAAAGTGTCAATTGGGTGCTGAGAAGCTCTGCCTTTTACTGGTGTGATCATAGGAAACTGGGTTGTCTTTCCAGTGTGGTTGTGCCTGTATGGTGTGACAGTGTTGTGCTGTAGCAGTGTGGTACCTGACAAGCGCTAGGCAGTGCTTTCTCGACAGCATTTTTATTTTCAGTGGTGAGCACCCTGTTGTTGAGATAGATAAAGATGAAAATCTTTTTGTTTTGTTTAATCAACCAAATTTCTGCCTACTTGTTTTTGATGGCTGGAGAATATTGAAATCATTTCAGAGAAAGGCAAATAGCCAACCAGGGAAGTTTGCAGGGGAAGAGATTTAAATCAGGGTGCTGAGGGTTTTAGCTGCCTTTAGCCCTATGTGTGACTTTTTATACTGTAGTAGAGAACTCACCCATTTGACAAAAATGGAATAAAGAAAGGGAGATTTAGAATAGTAGAGGCTTTTACAGTGGGATTTATCTTTCAGTTAAATAATGGGTTTATGAGTAATTTTATCATAACCTGTAAGGTAATGCATGCTGGAGCCTTGGACAGCTCCACTGCCTCTCCTGTTTTGTAGTTGTGAATAAAAAAATTAATATTTTTCTAGAATAAGTTTTTTATATTTAAGACACTTTGGAGAATTTAAAGGAAGATAAATTTGGGACAAAATTTAGGTTATTCTTAACCAAGTATTTTGTTTTAATGATTTTCAATCCTGAAGCTTTTACATTTAGCTAAAAATATGAATGATTATTACTTTATATTTGATGACACCAAAGGATAGCATATAATTTACTTAAGAAAAAAACCACAAACTGTTCTTGAGACTCTTATATGAGGTTATTTCATTGGTGTACGTTTAGATACACAAAGATGCTTTTTCTTCAAAGTTGTGTAAATTTTGGATTGCCATTTTTTTCTGGATATTTGTATAAATAGCAAAGATCACCTTTATGGCATCTGTGATAGTTAACAGAGATTAGATTTTGATTAGTGGACATCAGAAACATTGGTCATTAATGTAGGTGAGTAATTTAGAATATTAAATTAAATTTCTGGGTTCAGCTGCTATGTTTATGGATTCCAGATTCTGTGGAGCAGGTGTTCAAGATGACTAGATTGGTTTAGAAGTTTGACAGGATTTTTTTAAATTACTATTTTTCCTGCTAAGTTTCAAAAGGATTAGTCTGAAATGTTAACTTTCAAACTGAAGAGTGACTTCGGTGTGAGGCACCTGTTTCTATGAAGTGTGTGTATGTGTCCCCGTCCTTTCTACATGTGTTTGGCAGTGCTAGTAGATTATATTCTGTGTGTGGTATTGCCATTTTCATATTATAATTGTTTTGTACTTGATATCTTAGTATAAATTACTCAGACTTACTTGGTAATGATGAAGAAGAAAATATAAACTACAAGATAAACCAGAGGAAAGTCCATTTGGGCCTTAGCTGTTGTTTCTGTATGCTGCTGTGGTGTGTTAAATCTCCACTTCTCACTGTAAATGGTTATTTCTCAGTTGATATTTCTCTTTTAGTACAAATAATACTATTTGTCAGTAAGGAATTCGGTGATAAATTTAAGTTTTATTTCCATTTTTTCGTCAAGCAGAATTCTACTCAGTTTATTTTGACTACAATCTTATTTGCTAGGCCGAAAACTTTTAAGTTTATTTCTTCAACCAGTAGGTTGTATATAATTAAATGTTTTTCTGGTTAATCGTAGATTCTTTGGATGGGAAGAGACCTTGAAAGGACCTCTAGTTTAACCTGCAACTTCAGTCAATATCCCACTTAAATCATCCCAGGTAGATAAATATTTATCCTCTTTGTGTAAATCTTCAGAGGTAATGTGGCAACCTTTGTAGGTAATATACAACGTTAATATACAACATTTCCAGCATTTAATTATTTTCTCTAACAGGACAGTCTGTATTCTATCCAGAATACAGAACAAATGCAAAACAAAAATACAGTATTTGTGCTTGTTCTCTCTTGCCCCATTCTTGATACTGCAGTAAGCAGATATTTATACTCGAAAATCAAGATGACCTTATTTCTTCATAAACTCAGTAATAGTAGCTTCCTATGTATAGTGCTTTTGTGTCAGACACTATTGTAAGCTCTTTGCAGACTGTAACTCATTTACTCCTTCCAGTAGTCCTATGAGGGTGGCATTCTACTGTTCCCATTTTACATGTGATGAAATACAAGGTCCTTGAGATTAAATGACTTGCCCAAGGTTATATTCAGACATTTCTACAGCTAATTGTTTGATAGTTGATGTTTTAGTACAGATTATATGGGTTTTTTTTTAATCAGGTAATAACTAAAGGATAGATTTAGTCTTTTAGTTTATAAGGTAGGGTGAGGTGGGGATAGGGTTTGAACCTTGGTGTTTTGTGGGCAGTATACTTTAGTATTACTTCTGCTTGACTGCTGTGAAGTGATCTATTGCTATGCTCTTCAGATTATTTTATCCCTAACCCGTCTCGTTTGCCAATCCTTAAATTAGCCCTGTGATTCTGTTATTAACCATTTCTCAGTCCTTCCTAGACGGGAAACTTGGACAGACACCATAAGAGCTGTGTTTGATGCAAAGATTGCATCAGGGTTCTTACCTTGTTGTATATTTTTCCTTATAAAATTGTATTTTTAAAACAAAACAAATCCAAATCAGTAAGATGCCAAATTGTATTTCAGATTGATTGTTGTCAACTTTTTTAGCTAGAAAGAGGCCATTGGCTTTTCCTCAGTGGGTAACAGTCTCTCATCTGCAGACCTCTATGGTATATAACAAGTCCACACAGATTTGTAGATGAGAGATTGTTTGCCCACCAAGGAAAATAGGGAACTCAGGTTTCAGTGTGGATATCTATCCATAAACAAAATCTGTTCAGATTCTTGCTGATTTTTCCCCCTGAATTCTCTCTGTTTGTGCCTATGCAAGCAACATGCTAAAGGCATTTATGCATGCTTTTTGTTGTTGTTTAGTCACTAATTATGCCCGACTCTGCGACCCCATGGACTGTAGCCCACTAGGCTCCTTGTCCATGGGATTTTCTAAGCAAGAATACTGGAGTGGGTTGCCATTTCCTACTCCATGCTTTAATTTGCTTAAATAATTGATCCACTCTTTTGTTTGTTTGTTTTTTTAGAACAGTTTAGGTTCACAGTAAAATTGAAGGGGAAGTACAGAGGTTTCCCTGCCCCTACATCTGCATAACCTCCCCCCATTATCAATATCCCTCACCAAAGTGGTTTATTAAAATTGACATTTTAAAAAATAAGTAATAATTTTTTATTATTAGTGTTTTCTCAGTACCCAGCATGAGTTAAGTATGTGAATTGTTTGAAACTCAAAACAACATTAGGAGAAAGCTTCTTTGTGGGGATTTTACTCAATTTTTTTTTGGTGACTTTGGATTTTTCTTACAGTTTTCAAATTTTATAGAAAAGTTAAAAAAATGATCCAAGGAGTTTATATATACCTTCTTCAAATCCAGGAATTGTTTTATTTTGCCCCATTTGTTTTATCATTTTCTCTCACTTGTGTATTTTTTTTTATTTTATATTGGGGTATAGCCAATTAACAAACAATGTTGTGATAGTTTCAGGTGAACAGCGAAAGGGACTCAGCCGTACATATCCTCACCTGTGTATTTTTAAAGAAGTAAGTTTGAAAGAAAAATGAATATGAAGGCCTTAATCTTAAAAAGAAAAGGGAAGAATGGTTTCAGTATATCCGCAAGTTGGTATGTGTTTGATTTCAGTCAAGCATGTGAAGCAAAAGAATCTCAAGATTGGACTTTGAGTGGATTTTGCGGTTTCATGGTTTGTTCTCATGATATTTTGAAAAACATTCCTCATCAGCAAAAGCTGTCCCGGTCTGCCCTTTTGTAGGGGCCTCCTTAGTACTCTGGACGGTATGCTCACACAGAGTGGTCCTCAGCATATGCCAGCTCTCGATGATGTGTGGGTAATTACTGCATAAAAACAGCCACAGCACCGTTCAGTTCCTTGACTGAGACATATTTAAGTGAAATACACATTTTACCTAAAGACCCTTCTGTTGCTTCGAGGAACTGGAAAAGATCTGAGTGTAAAATAGACTGCCTGAGAAACACTGCAGTTAATACAAGTAGGTTTGCCTTATGGTAAAGAGATTAATATCTTAACATTCTGTTACCTCCCCCCAAAATAAACCTAAATCTGGGGAGTCTATTCAGTTGTTGTGATATGAATGGATTTCACAGACCCTCTCCCCATTTCATCTCTATGAAAATGGTAGCCTGTCCGTACCTGCAGAATGAGGCCTGTCTGATTTCAGCTGAAGGGATTATGAACTGAATTCTAACCAAGGTGAAATATAGCACTTGTAGCCAGCTCCCACCCCCCGCCCCTGTTAAGTGATCAACAAAGCTATAAAATATAGCTCTTATTAAAGCTGGTGATAATAATGAAAAACATTTTGCTTTTACAAGGATGAGAAAATTACAAATTATTGGAAAAGCTTTCTTTCCAGTCATGTGTTATTGTTTCTGAGTCATGGGCAGTTTTAAAGACTATACGACTGTTCCTTTGCCATTTACATGTTAATAGAAGTCTGAAAAGTAAGACACTCTTCTGAAATTTCCAGGGTTGTTTTTATTATGTGTCAAGTTGTAAACAGCATTCTGTGACAGGTATTTTCTCTCTTTGTCTCCTATTGAGCTAATTAGTAATTTACACTCTAGTAACATCTCTTTCAGCCTCGCATTTTCAGCGTGTGAAAATGCCTGCTATTCTGCGCCTTCCATGCAGCCTGGGCTGGCAAATGATGGGGGGGGCAGATGTTGGTTAGCACATCAGAAGAATCACGGATAAAATTTATTTTTGTGTTGTGTTTTTATAAACACACAGGCTTTTCGTATCTGCGTCCCCTGCCATGCCGCCCCTGCCCCTCCCCCATTCAAACAGAAACGTTGTGACTTGCAGTCCAGAGCTACTGCCCTTGCTTCAACTTTGGACTGTTTTCTATTCTGTCTCCC